>UELW01000234.1:5603172-5648172 GCA_900490495.1 Danionella dracula | reverse complement strand
CTGCTGCTAATGTGGTTTAAGGCTAATATTTGGACATTATTTTTGAGAGTAGAACAAAAACAAAACAATGATGAGGTACATTACAGCCACATTTATTAATGAGAGAAAAAATGCATCAGCTGTACATTTACAATTTAAGTGATTCATACTCCATCAAAACTCCCCAACATCGAATACTCCATCGGGATTAGTAAAAATGTAACTCATATCTAGATATTGAAGGGTACCCAGAGTATATTGTTTTTTTGCAGAATTGTATGGGAAAATCGAGTACACGCTTGTCAGTTGTGGCCAAAATATAATTCAGATTATACTTTTTTTGCCGTTTAGAATAGAAACTTCTCATTTTTGCACCACTCTCTTTTGTATTCAGAGTCGCTCTAATCCTTCAAAAGACCATTTCATATACATACTTCAGGAGACATGCAAATTCTGTGCAAAACATCTTCTGACGTGGATGTTGAAACCAGTATCTTTAAACCCTCTCTCCTAAAGACACTAGTGAGAACAACAGGAGAGCCTAACGTAATCATCCCAATCACTTCTATCAGATTCAAGCAGATGCTGAAGTGATTCTGAGATCACTCTCTCACTGATTGCCTTTCTCAACCGTCTCTGAAGTGCTGGACAGAGCCAGAGCAACTTCAGGTCTCTTCACTGCTTTCTAGATGTCTAAGAACAACCAGAAAAGTCCCAACAAACAATGGTGAATTATATGTTCAATGAGATATCAAAATCAAGTGAATCCAGATAATACCCGAATTATTATTTGGGTCATAAACAATGCAAGATGCTCTAAAAATCTGCTGCTCAAAGAAAGTGTTATCCATTTAAGGACTTGGTCATTAGTCACACTCCATTTCATGAACTTCTTTAATCATTATGTTGCCAAGGCAGTCACGTGGGACGGTGCTGCCCCCTGTTGTCCACTTCAGAACTGCTTACTGCAACCTGTTGAGCCCCACTTTAATTGTCTGTGCCACTTGTTCACAGTGGTCTATGTCTTTAAGGATAAATACATCCACTTTCACTCACAAACAACCACATGGGTCCACTATCTGTGCATGCTAATGCCTCCCACGATGAGGTTCCTGAATATTCTGTGCTATAGAGATGCTAACTAATGAGGGTGCATTCATTTGGGGCTGTTTTTGACCCTTTCAGTGAGTATGCGTATGAATAGGAGGCATTAGTGGAAGCAGTAGATATAGATGAAGAATAGATTAGATGAGTCTGTATTCTGTATTTAGGCAAAGAATAGTGGATTGCAAGATTCCTTAACCTTTGCATTCACATTTAGCACGCACTTTTAATTCTAATTGAAAACTTAGAGGAAAATGATCAAGTAATTTTGAGAGGTAATCTTAGAACACGTTCCATAACAAGAACAATCAAGAGCTTCTTTTGTCTTCAAAAATCTCTCACTCTCAAGAGTCTCTTAAAAATATCCAGTTTTTAAATCAAATGCGCAGCAAATTCTTTTAAACAGGGGCGAGTTTATTTATTTAAATCTTTTAATATCCACCGGAGTGTAAATCTATAGTTTTAAGGATTCTCTTCTGTGCACATTTGTTACTTTTTTCAGGGTCACCCATTCTTGAAGGTTACAATAAGATTCAATTCTGCTACAACTAAAGTTATGAATAAATCTGAACATGATATACCCAAAACAGTCCCCTCACCAGGATTGAATCAGAAAGCTTCTTATTGAGGCGTGCTACCCATATTTTGCACTTTACACTTTATTCCAAACTTCAGTGATTGACGTTTTATAAAAACACGAAAACACTGCCCTCTACTGGACAAGATAAAGAACATGTTAGGACAGTAGAAAAGGGAATTATGCAGGAAATTTATATTCTTTCAGTATGGCAAAATACATTATTTTTTCAACCTGATTCTCTTTGGTTTCTGTAAAATAACTTATTAAAACTTGTGATTAAATGTATTGTGTAGTTCTAGATAATTAAGTTACACAGCAAAAATGTGAGTGCAAAATCAGCACTATTAGTGTCAAATGTTGGACATATACAAATGCTGCCAAAGTGTTAATTGTAACACTGAGAGAGTTGAATGTACACTGCAAGAGCTGGATTACAATAATTTGACGTGAATTATGACCCCAGCCAATTTTAACATGGCTGTGGTGTGAGTTTAAACTCTCAAAGTGTTATAATTAACAATTGGCAACGTTTATTTAGGGTCAACATTTAACACCAGGAGTGTAGATTTAACACTCAACGTTTTGCTGTGATTGTTATATGTATATGTACTATATTTTATTATATATTTATGTCATATTCTATGTATGTATTGATGTATATATGTTATGGCAGCATACTTCGTTATGGTTGTGACTTGTGAGTCAAACAGAAAGTGATGAGCCAGCACTGAACTTGAACAAGCACCATTTAAAGTTGAACCAGTAGGGGGCGCAAGAGACCGTGAGCTGATGCTTGAGCATCTCGTTCTCACTGGAAGTATTGCATCAGGAGGTCTTCACACTTCAAACTATTTTCTGAACAAACTTCCCGAGGCTTGTAGTTTGTGTCTTATGTGCGCGTAAGCTTCAGGATGGATGCTGAGCTCCTCAAACCTGAACAGATAGATCCGGTACAGTACGAGTACAGTGTGAGGCTCATCCCTGCGAGCACACGTCACTCACTCTAAAGGACCTGTCCATCAACACTCGCCCTGAAAACCTGTGCCAGTGCATTGAAACAAAAAGAATGAAAAACAAGCATTTAGTGCAAGCATTTAATAAACAAAAAATCCTGTTGTTATTGTTGTTGTTTTAATATTGCAATAATTTGAAGGCCAAATCTTTTTTCTTGAATTAGTTCATTTGTTTAATGAATTCATCTCCACTTTGTCTCGATTTTGGCCCTGTGTGGCATGTTTTAGTTATATGTTCGATAGATGGATGTTTGAGGTCACTCTAAACTATAAAATGTAATCGATCAGATTAATATCGACAGCTTATCGATGGAGAACAGAGAGACTGGTGTTGGTTTATTCTGGTGGAACAGATGCCTCTTACTCGAATAATCTCTTATGTAAGACAGATCAATCCACTCCATTAATATCCGAACGATGATTTCACCTCTCTGAATACCCCAAGGTTTAAATTAACCTTATTAGCCTAATTAAACTCATAACACTTGGTTAACATATGTAGTTAAGCAGAGTCGTATAGAGCATTCGGTGACTCAAAATGAAATAAAGGGCAGTTAATTGTCAATAATAAATAAATGTGTGTATAGCCAATTTAGTTCGAACAGACAAAAAAATGATAGTGCTCACTTAAAATATCTTTTTAAAACGACTGTTTCATTAAGCGTTTTAGTGACATGCTTTCATTTGTTAGCGACCAATATTTTATTCTCTCAACTATCATTTACATTCGAGTCATCTCTTTCTCTCTCTCTTTCTTTATTTCTCTCTCCTCTTTCTTTCTTTCTCTCTCTCTCTCCTCTATCTCTCTCTCTCTCTCTATATATATATATATATATATATATATATATATATTATATATATATATATATATATATATATATATATATATATTCAGTCTTCAGTGCATGATTAACTCATATTCCAACTAAATTAAATCTTAAATTCAATAGGTATATTCTCACGACATTTAACGAATATATTAACTTTTTTCTCACTATGTTTTGAATAGGGTTTAAGTGCTACTCCAAAAACTGAACTATTTAACCGTGTTTTTTTAAGCATAGTACTGCATCTCAAGCGTGTTTTATTTAGTAGAATAACCCCCGTGGGGATTTGTTTAGCTGAGTGTATCAAGTCGATGTTTTTGGAGAGATGGAAGCCTCAGCAGCAGATGCTTCTCATCGTGCTCGGCCACGTGAGGGCGCGGGGATGAGGCAGCACATGGCCGCTCATGCTGCAGGGACCGAACCATTCCAGACCTCGACCCGGGGGAGCAGACCCCTCACTGACGCGCATGTGCGGCAGACCCCTCACTGACGCGCATGTGCGGCAGACCCCTCACTGACGCGCATGTGCTAATTTCGCTCCCAGACTGCCTGCGCCTTGAGCTCAGCACGTACCAGCACATGCTGATTTATTATTGATAATACTCATAAATCATATACTCTAGTGAAATAAATGAATCAGTCTACTCGGAACACCTATGGAAGTCCATTGCCGCCTGGTTTAGGATAAATTTAATGGCTGTATAATCTACATTTTGAGATAAAACGTTACAATTGTGAGATAAACGTCTAAAATTGTACTTGGGGAGTGTAAATTCTGATCAAAACTCTTGACAAATTCTTGACTTTTTATCTTTACATTTGAACTCAAAATTACGACTTTGTCATTCAAAATTTGAATGTGTAAAGCAAGGATGTATTTATTTGTCTGTGTATTTATTTATATACTTTTAACCTGACAGAAATTGGGTTTCCATAAAACACTGCTCAACATTAATAAAAAAAAAAAAGTTGCGTTTTCGTTTGCCCTCCACTGGCACCACAAGCCTCCAAAATTCTACATTTTGTTAGGTTACCCCATAAACGTGTATTACCATACACTTTGCCATCATGAAAACGCTTTAAAATATTTTATATAAAATATTAAATGTATAGTCATAATTACATTATCTCCAATACAAGTATGACTATTGAAAACATACAATAAATATATCTGATATTACAATTATGACTAGTCAAAATTGAATTATGTCTAGAACTGAAAGAGTATTTAATATTAGTCTTTAGCCTTAGCCCTTTGCTTTTACAATCCCCCCTAAATGTTTTTGCATTGCAGAAAACCTCCATTATCCAAAGACAACTACAAAACACATGTTTTAGATGGTGCTGTTTGACTTTAATAAACAATTACTAACTTAACCATTTATAAAAGCTTGAAACGAACCAATGGGAAGGAGCTGGCTACGACTCGAAACGGTTGTTTTTATTTGAACGCATTTGTCTTGCGAAACCACATCATGTCTTTCGCACGTTTCTCAGCCGCATTTTGACTCAGCGCCACAAGGGGCGTTTTCTGCGTGCGTGCCTCCTCATAGGTCAGAACCCCCCGTTCAGGAGAGTGGGACGATCCAGGCAAGTTCTCGATTCATTGAGAGTTCATTCAGTTCGGGCGATCAGCCACAAGCTCAACGGTGAACGGGTGGCGCTGTATGAAAACAAACGCCGATTTCAACGTGTGTTTAGGCCATTACTGAACTTCCTCGAGCTCCTGGACTATGAACGCGGAAGGTATCTCCCAGTGTTCCTCCTACTCGACGTGAGGAGCGCGATGGACACCAGGGACCGAGAGCGGCAGCGGGCACGGAACGCTCGCAAAAGAGGCGAAAGTGCCAGTGTCCTGCGTTCTCTCGCCAACTTACGCGGCGACAATGAGACAATGGTGGAGGAGCTTGCCGCGGGTAAACATGGCAGCGTCGAGCGGAAGTTCATCACGCCGCGGTACAGTCTGCTCCGTGAGGTTGGCAGGGGCAGTTATGGCGTTGTGTACGAAGCCGTTGCCCGGAAATCAGGCGCGAGAATGGCGGTGAAGAAGCTGCGCTGTGACGCTCCGGAGAAAGTGGAGCTCGCGCTGGCCGAGTTCTGGGCCCTGGCGAGCCTGGAGAAGAAGCACGAGAACGTGGTGCAGCTGGAGGAGTGTGTCCTGCAGAGGAAAGGCATGGCGCAGAAGATGAGCCACGGTAACAGACGCTCAAAGCAGTATTTGAGGCTCGTGGAGACCTCGTTAAAAGGTGAGAAGCTCTGCTATTTCAGGGTTGTCACGAGACATATTAGCTTTTGTTTGTGACATCTCTCCCTTGTGGCAAAAATGACACATTGTGACACTAAAAGTGTTCGGTAACCTCTAGTTATACTGTCATTGTTAACCGTGCATTCTTTGTTTGACTGACAGCAGACTGAAACATGGCGCGTGCCCGTGCTCCACATTAAGATTGTTGACTTTTATGTAAGAACAGCAGAAGTCGGTCAGATGTGTCCTCCCCCTCCTCTCCTCTTCGGTTATGCAACTGCAAGTGGGGGAGGTGCTGGGGTCAAATATTTTTCACTTTTGAAAACAAAGAGTACACTTTGCTTCATTAAATTGACAGCTGTGTAGAAGATTTGACAAACGTTGCAGTGATAAAAGCACCTTTTAGGTTTGGAACTGTCAGATCTCAGTGTGTGGGATGTCTCTGTCTCTTTGTGTCACTGTTTTTTTTGAGTCACGGAGCGGTTTTGTTCGGTGCAGTATATAAAAAAGTGTTAGCACACATGCGTTTGTGAAGATTAAAAGCTTGTGCTGGTGAATAAAGCGAGCATATAGTTGTTTAAGTATATTTGAAAAAAAAGAAGCATGATTCTTAGTGATGGGAATTAGTTAGCTATGTTTCATTTGCCCTCCACTTTCACCACATGCCTCCAGAAATCTTAATTTTGATAGTTTACACCATAAAAAGTGTGTATTGCAGTACACTTTGCCACCATGAAAACGTTTTAAAACATAAACCTTAAATTACCATTTCTGGTAGCCAATGTTGACGTTTCAAAGCCGTAATACCGCATATTAAATGTACTTTTTAGATATCTCAAATACAATTATGATATTGAAAACATATCATAAAGAATCTGCAATTACGATCCTGACTAATCAAAACTGAATTATGTCTAGAACTGAAAGAGTAGTAAATGTTATAACGGCTTACTATAGTCTCATGGCTTTACAATTCCCCTAAACAATTTTACGTCAGAAAAGTGTTTGGCGATAAGGCCAAAATATACCACAGTATTTTTTCATATTAGTTAATACCAATAATTTTGACTATATTGGTGTGTTTTTATTTTTGGTACCAATAAAAGCACATTTTTGTGCAGGAGTGAAAACTATAAAAACCTGATTAGTAACTGAGGTTTTGAATACATTTTTTATTATCAAAAAAAGACAAACATTTTTCGAAACAAGAGCAGTTTAAAGTATTAATATTGCATCATCAAAATAAATCCAATAAAATGTGCTTTTGTTTGTCATATTTTTCACACCCAGTTCAACTAATTCTCTTTAAACAAGAGCTGTATGTCTGCTGATGTTTTGTTTTCTGCATCTTCACGATTGCTAATAGCGCCCCATGTGGCTCTCACCTCTCCGGATGTTCCACCGCCAGGTTCTATTCTTTCTACATCGCCGTATTGAGAAAATGTATACCTGATGATTTTCATTATCAAATTATCACCCAGTCCTACCAATTAATTTAGCAATGTCCTAATTTACCTCATTTTAGTGTCACTTGGTACTCACATCTCTACAGGGTTGGGTCGTTTCTCATAGATTTGCTTGTCAAATACAGCATTGCTGTTGATGTCAAGAGTTTCTCACTTTGTTCACTCACTGAACAAAAAATGAAGGACAGAATTTAAGCCTTTCAAATGGTTTTTAATTGTGTTCATTTTGGCATATAGTAATGACATTTTCTTAACTAGCAAAATGCATCAGTGTGTTTGGTTCATTTGAGAGCTGGTCCAGCCCTGTGGGAAGAAGCCTAAACAGCTTTAAACTGGTTCTATAGCTGTGCAGCCACAAAAATAAATGACAAAGACATTATTCTCTAACTCACAATATTGTATTAGTTCCTTTTGTCGCTCATTTTTATGCTTTAATTGTACAATTTTCTTTAACCCCATTCCAGTATGTTAGAGCTAGAATTATTTTTCAAAACTTGATTTTTAGACACATTCGTTCTCTCGAGTTCGCAGCGACCTCTGTGAGACACACACAAATGCCCAAATAAATTTGTTTTACAATGAACTAACTAGTGTCTTTAACAACTTACTCTAACTCCAAGTAATTATTGTTTATGGACTGAAACCTTTTGTAGGCGTTTGAAGCAGTGGGCATGATGGGAGATGTAGTGTGGTAACCTTCCAATCACAAGTCGATCCCCTTATCCACCGGACCACAACTGCTCTCCAAAAGTTAAGCAAGTGGAATCTGCAAGTGGACCATGGGACTTATCGAACAACTCTGGACATAAAAAGCTTTTCACTGTCCATTCTCTTCTGTAAACTTCCGTGCTATTTCCTGTCCTGAGTCATCGCAAGCGTGTATAGAATGTCACGCAGTCTCTTTTATGTCTTGAAAGAACTCTGAGCATGTGATCAAAAGAGCCAGCTTTCGTTGGTCATCTACAAATTTATGCACTGCATCAAACCAAGGCGACTTGGAAGAGCGGAACCTTCTCCCACTCGCACCGATATAACAGCCATAAGTGTGAGCTCCCGTGCCTGTTATTTTGAGATGGAGATGGATAGACATGTTATTTCGCACTGATTTCACACACAGGTGTGTGGTGGCCAGACCCGATTGGTCAACTCTTTCAGGTCGCTTTACCAATGATAATGTTTGGGTACTGCTGACAATTTTCTAAATCCATTCTGATTCACAAGGTCTCAATGGTTATACATCAGTTTCTACACAACAAGCTTTGTAACTTTTATAAATTAACTTATACTTAACAAAAATTTGTTGGGCTATTTCTAGTGCTAAAGAGATGTAAACTTCAGCAACATTTACTTGCAAAGAGAGAAGCTCTGCGATTGAACCATCAGTATAACGCAAATATTTTTATGTACCCCAGAAATACTGTCATAATCTTCTAATTCAGCATCCATCATTGGATAGAGCTGACTACTATCACATTAGTTAAATAAATTGGCACATTTTACCATATGAAAAACAGCCTCAGAATTTTTTTCTCATTTAAATATTGCTGTTCTTATGCTATTAAACTTCTGTTTCCAGACTAAGTCTCTACTTTTTAGTGTGATTTAAGCTGTGCGTCTATTAAAATTTATTGGCTGATTTGTCATTTTTTTTCTCTTTTTATAGAAGTGGTAAATTAGCATTTTTAGGTAAAACGCACACGCACACACACACACGCCATTCATGCTCCAAGACAGAAACCACTGCTCTTTTATCCAAAAATAAACCTAGTCTGTCATCTTCTCAGGACTACACACTGGAGACTCCTTTTTTGATGTATTGACATGACATAATCTGCAGGTAGACCAATCAGAATCAGGGCTTTCTGGAACTCCCAAAAGTGCTTTGTGTTTTGTAATTGGTACATCTGTCTCACTAAATAAGAATATTTTCTTATCAGTGTTTGCAATTTACATTATTTGAACAGGCTATGTTTACAATGTTTTACAACAATTTGTTACAAATTGTCTGCAATTCCCCTAATACAAGAAAACGTGACACTGATCATGCATAGTGTTTTGTAATGATTTTGTTTCTACTATTAGATTACAATAGACTTATCATCTTTGGAACGTTTGTGCCTTTACAATAAAAAGTAGTTTTACCACTGGTAATGGAGTTGCTTTTATTCGTACCAGAAATAAGGATTTGGCATTATCAATATTAACTGATATGAAAAGTATTATGATATATTTTGCCTATATCGCCCAGCACTATTGAAATGGTGTTTTAATGTAGATGTTTTTTTGATTGAGAAGCATCTCAGTGAATGAAGTTGTTCTATAAAGCTCTGCTCTTTACTTCTAGGAGAGAGAGTGTTATCGTGTCCTGACGAGCCCTGCTATTTGTGGTTTGTGATGGAGTTCTGCGAGGGAGGGGATCTGAATCAGTTCATCCTGTCTCGCCGGCCGGATCCCCTTACCAACGCCAGTTTCATGATGCAGCTGAGCAGCGCCGTGGCGTTCCTGCATCAGAACAACATCGTTCACAGAGACCTCAAACCAGATAATATCCTCATCTCGGAGAGTTCTGGTTCGCCTGTGTTGAAAGTTGCTGATTTCGGGCTGAGTAAAGTGTGTGCTGGTCTGAGTGCTGGAGTACGGGATGCTGAAGAAGAACAGGATAGAATCAAGAACAGTGTTAACGTGAATAAGTTCTGGCTCTCGTCGGCATGCGGATCAGACTTTTACATGGCTCCTGAAGTGTGGGAAGGACATTACACCGCTAAAGCAGATATTTTTGCTCTTGGCATTATCATCTGGGCGATGATTGAGAGAATCACTTTCATCGATGCAGATTCCAAGCGAGAACTTCTTGGGACGTATGTGCGGCAAGGCGCTGACATCGTCCCGGTTGGAGAAGCACTTCTTGAGAACCCAAAGATGGTGTTGAGTATTCCACAGCGCAGGCGCTCGCACATGTCCGAGGCTCTCCGGAAACTTCTGAAGGACATGCTCTCTGTTAACCCTCAGGACCGACCAGATGCCCTGGAGCTGCACAGCAGGATGGGTCAGGTCACGTGTGCTGCGTGAAATCCAATCCTATTCGAACACAGGTATGCTTTTATAGTTTCTGTAAATCTGCAGATTGTTTCTTTTGGTTTTGCTTAGTGAGATGACATTGTGTTGTTTCTTTAGTAATCAGATGATGGCGGGTAATGGTGCAGATTGTCTTCCTTGTCGTTCAAATGTGTCTCAATAATTTATTCACAGGGGTCTAGACAAAGTATCTGATTTGAATACGGAAGCCACTAAACATTTTTGGTTCCAGTGTCGAGTTTATCGAGTTTATTTAAATGGGGTTTTATAGTTTAATTAAGCAGCAAACCTCCCAGCCTAGTGTATCAATTGAAGCTAATATAAAATGAAGGAGCTGCTACAAAGTGCTGCTGGTGGTCGTGTAATCACATGACCTATTTCTAATATGGCAAATCGCTCAGACATAACTTCTTGTTATTATAGTAAACTTTATACATCACATTATGTATAAATCATATACATTATGCAGCTTCTGTTTTTTAAATGTGATTTGGTTTGCCCTTGTTGAATGCTGTCAAGTGTACTCATATTACATAGTAATAAAAATGTTACAGCCACAAAAAGTGACTGGAAACATTGAGCCCATACTCATTTAGCATTCACACCAGGCGCAAAAATGTTTCACACGAGCTACAGATTTTGAGTTCTGAGTCTAAACTTTGTACTCAAGTTTAAATATTTTGACTTTGGTGAATATTCCTCAACGGTAATCAATCAGGAGATGTGGCAGGAACATCATAATTCCCTGGCAGGGAAGATCACACAGGTGGTTGGACAACCTGAAACTTCATGGGAGATTCTGGAGGAATATAAAATGATCTTATAAAGCAAACTAAGTGAGGAGGTCAAATAATCAGATATAGGGCTGCAGCCATTGGTTATGTTAAGAATCAGTTATAGCCTGAAGTAGTTGACTGCTGCCATTCCGAACACACACAGGTTTATGACTAGTGCTCAGGGTAGCAATATTTTTTGTTGTAGACCTAAGTTGATATATTGTAAAGCTGTTATCGAAAAATTAATGTCAATGCAGGTGGTTCCCCCAGTGAAATAGCGTAAAAAAGCAGCCCACTGGGACTGCTAGCCAATTATCATTGAAGCTGACTGTGAACACCATTTAGGAGCTGCAGGGTGGTAATGTAAAGTTATCTTTATTGGAATAATGTGATTGAGGAGGTTAAACAATGTCTTATAAACAACGTTATATAAACATCTTATGTCTGTAGATGTACTCCAGACAAACCGCCTGGAAACAATTGCAAGTGCAAGTAAGCTGAAGATGTTCAAGCATCCAAATATGCAGCAATACTGTGTGTGTCATGCATTATTTGCTTTTGGTGTGAATATATCGTTAGGTTTCGGACAGTTATCTGAGTTCCACTCATATCCCATCTTTTGAAAACGTTGTCACTGACAAGCCATCAAAAGGGAAACTGCTTTGCCCATTTGTCGATTAAAACCCTATTGCTGACACGCATTTGAGTTAGTCAGGCCAACAACGCACTTGTCAATTATTAAAAACTTTAATTTATTCCAAGGTATTTCTATTTTATAAAGAGATCAATTACAGACACTTTGTAAACGTTACATTTTTAAACAAAGGGTTGAAAGCGACCCATTAATTGGAATAATTTTGTTTTTAAAAATGTAATTATTGGCTTGTTTTTTTTTTTTATCAATCCTCCATGTTTATTTTGACATAACTCATGTATGATAAGACATTCTGAGACATGGACATGAACTCTAATAACTTTTTGTTATAAATGATCTACAGTCATAGACAATGGCTTTCCTGTTTCTCCCACAACAATCAACTCTTAGTTAACACTGTGTTTCTATCAACAGCTTTTAATCCGTTCAGTTTTTCTCTTAAACGAGTTGATTTGAGTGGATTTTATTGGGGTCATACTTTGGTAATGAAGTTTAAAGGTGACCTGACTCAATGAGCTGCTGTTGCCATGCTTTGAGTCCCCTGTGTTTTTGTATTGCATGCTGGGAAAGCTGTTAGTCAATCGCTCTCATTCCTCATCACCACCCCGCCTCTAACACTTCCGTCACTTCATCTGTCTCTCTATTCTATACGCTGCCCTGAGGCGCTATCAGGCAGAGAAGGTGACGGGGAGTTTTCCACATAACTGGCAGATCTTGCTCAGAGAGGGATTGTTCAATGAGTGTGATGAAAACAAAGAAAAAAACATCAATAGTTCCATTATAAGTCAGCGTTGTGTTCAACTCTTGGGTCAACCGGCTGTAAACAAAGTTTGTTTTCAATGTTTTAAAAGTTCTTCAAATTTGAAATAAGCACTTACAACAAGTGTAGATCTTACAAAAAATATTTTACATTTACCCTTCTAGGACATTGCTGCCTCACCCAAAACCTCTCAATTGCACCCCTCCTCTGAGCTGCTGTTAGCATAGTGCTTTCAATGAAGTGAAACCATGATTGTATGGATGAGATGTTTTTATTAAAACACAGGAAGGAAAAAATAGCAGTGACCATATATGAACATGGCCTCAGTAGCTCTTTACCATGGGGCTGTTGGGTAGAATAATGTTTTACCTAATTTGAGGATTGAGCGGAATTTAAAAATACAAATTGCAGAGGGCTGCTACTTTTCTTGAAAAAGTAAAAATGTAGAAAAAAAGTTAATGTTCATTCATGTTCATTATTTGAGCGCAGGTGAAAATGTATTTGGTGTCCATGCTAAACTAAAGAAAAGAGCTAGGTATGTGGGTCTTTAAGGTTTAAAACTATTGCAACTTTTCCAAATGATTTTAGTAACTGCACAGCATGGCTTGGTTTTACTTCAGTCAACTCGCCATGGTTTGTGCTTGTGTTTTCCACTGACTTGGATCAGTTCTGAGTGGGCTTGTTTAAGAGACCCCTCACTTTGCTACAGCAGACTTGTTCTGCTTGCTCTGTCAAAAGAGAGTTTATGATAGAAATGCAAAAAGCTAATCACACCCGCTGTAACAGAAACTGTCTGGGTTGTTGTCTTCATTCTGTGTATTTATTCGTCATTATTTGAGTTAAAGTAGAGATAAACTAGGAGAAATATTACTCCAGTAAAAGTTCAGAATGTCCTTTGAGTAAAAGTACCAAAGTATCTGCCTTAAAATGTACTTGGGTATCCAAAGTACTATGCTGGCTATTAAATACCATGTTTTGTCAAGTCTTTTGCTTAAATAATATGTGAAAAGTCTTTATTGACACGTATGCCTAAAGCATATATCATTGCAATATTTAGCTTTAACTATGACAAGCTGAATGAAAATGCAAGATTAATTCCCTTAGACTGCATTAATTAAAAATTAAAAAATCGAGCAGATAAGACCACTGGTGTTGTGGCAATTAATAGTCCAGGGTTTCTTCTGCAGTTTCTTTCTATTAAGGCACGAGCGCTCTCTAAAAATGCTGCTGTTGAACTGACACTGAATTGGATTTGCACCAAGTAGATTCCACCAAGCGGCAATCAAAAAAATTCAAAACAAAGCGCATGCTGTACCTTTATTGATGGCTCACGCTGGGCATGCTTGACCAGTTAGTTTTTTATCCATTCATAAATAAGAAGGAAAGAATGCTTTTGCTAAATGCAGTTGAGTAGAAAGTAAGATATTTGACTTTGAAGTGTAGTAAACTAAAACTAAAAAGTCTCCCCAAATTAAAATACTTCAGTAAAGTACAGATACTTGAAAAAACGACTTAAGTACAGTAACAAATTACATTTACTTATTTACTGCCCACACCTCTTTTTAACGCTTAAATGAGAGGCTTTGTTTAAAAGAAAGATGATGGTAGAAAGAGGTAGAATCATTGAGATGTTGGACACCACTGGATAAGCGCAACAGACGACTTAAGTGTGAGTCGAGTCTGCTTGTCTCTGGCCAGTTAGCGAGCTCAACGATCAACCCGTCAGTCACTTTGGCTGGACTTGGCCAGCTTCATGGAACCTAATCTTAACAAAACAGGTCCGTGTAAATAACTGTAATCATTAAAAAAATAACACTTTTTTTTTAGAATTTGTCATCTGTAAATGGTAACTATACCTACAGATGTCTAACTACACCAAAATGTTCAGATTTTTTATGTAGCCTGCTGTGTCCTGATTGCTCAGAGCAGATGAAAGACGAAGTCTTGATGGGTCATTATGAGGAGGTCACAGCTGTCTCTATTGTGTCCCCCTCCTTCTCCTTCCATTGCTAAGCTGAGAGAGGAAATGGATCCTGCTTGGACTCCCATGGTTAATTTGCTCTTAGACAGTGGTGTGTATGTGTGAGACGTGAGGGAGGAGGGGGTAGCACCCAGAACAGGGTGTGTTGGTAGTGACTGCAGCGCAGAGCTATCGCTGACTCAGCACATGTTTGAGCTACTGTGTATTGGGGGGTTGGGGAGGGGTGGGCTTTATGCTGTTCACAGCTGAGATAAAGCCGCTTGTTGACACATGTCCTGCAAAGATTTTATTTGTTTGTGTTGTGTCTGGATGCTTTTAAGCCAGATTATTCAACAGTTAGCTTTTAGCAATCAGTCAGAGCTCCAGAGCCATTTGGGTCGGTTGTTATGCAACGGTCCCAGCCAACATGAGCATTACATCATTCCTGGCTGTCACTCAAACTGCTCGCTACGGATGGTTCTCTGTTCTGTAAATTGTGGGATTTATAGTTTATTTTATCTTTTTATATTATTAAGTACTTATTTTATTAATCAACTTTCTTATTCTTTATTAAGATAAAACTGCTAAAAACTGATGAGTTGAATAAGAGAGGATTCCTAAGAGTCTGTGTGTCTGGCTGAAGGGAGAGACGAGCTGTTCCAGCAACAAATTCCAGCAACAAAAAACTAACCCTATCGGAAGCAGACCTTCTCACCATCTCACCTTGGGAAAGGGACATCTGGTTTCATTTCCATAGAAACTAGCTCCTGGCTGGCACATGAAAAAGTAAACAATTTGGGTAGAAAAGGAGAGGAACTTTGAATGTAACTTCAGATGATTTTAGATCTTCTCCAGCGCGCTGTAACTGCTGCTGATTTCTCTCTGCTGAAGTCTTCATTAAAACTCGATCAGTTAGCAATCTGTCTCTTGGTCATTTTGAACATGCATTGGACGCCATAAAGTCCTACAAAATGAGCACCGTTCTTTGGGTGAGATGTTAAACCAAGATTTTGTCTCTCTACGGTCTTTAACAATCCTAAGATGGTTCATCAGAAAGAGTAGGGGTGTAACCTTGGCATCCCGGTGAAATGTGACCAATCCTGATATCGCTCTGTCTCCTGTCCACTAGTACACCATTACCACTTCCACTTCATTGATGTGCACACTGATTGTGGGGTTTAGCCATTTCCACAAGTTTAAACAACTACATTTTCATTTACAATAATTATTTGACCCCTCTAGACACTGCACTCTTAATAACCTTCAAAATGCTGTATTTATTGTAAACGATGTCTTTGAATCACTACAAATGGTTGTGCTCCACAAAACAAGCCGTGCACACCCTGTTCCCTCCACTGTCATGCTTCCGCCACGCCCTTTACTGGGTCTTGCGTGACACAGATAGCTAAGATGGAGTCGTTTTGAGCTCTCAGAAAAAGAAAATTGGATTACACAAACACGCATGAAATAGTCTGAATATGAACTGAAACATGTTTTTGATGAGGAAACAAAACTAAAAAGTTGACATGATATGGCACCTTGAAACAAAATACAACAAAAATGTGTGTCCTTAAAACATGCTCTCAAGAGTACGCTGAACAGTCTACTCTTTACAGTGTTTTTATGGAGGGACAAAAGTAAATAAACTCGCTGTCCACATGACAACAATGTACTCCAGATAAATAAATAAAAAAACTTCACATTGCCCAACATTTCCAAAATACCAGGTACTATTTACCAGGTATTTACAACTCTTAACAAAAAAGAAAAAAAAAATAGCTTAATAACTGGATATGTGTGGATTTTCAGTTTTTTGAGATTCTAAAAATGCACTAAATATACACACTATTATTATGCCATACTTTGGTGGTAAAGTTAACAGTAGATTTTAACGGCAAACATGTACATATTCTTTCAAACAAGCCTTTCTGAGTACTTAAAAATGTAACTCTTCTTCCTGAAGGAACCCCAGCAAAAATGGAATAACAAGTTGAGAAATTTGAACTTTACTGCACTTTCTGCTTTCTCAAGTCAAGTATGACATGTATTTTAATGTAATAAACTCTCTTTGGTTCTTCTTAGGTTCTCCTGTTCTACAAGAGACCAGAAGGGACCGCCATGCTTGGGAAACAGTGAATCTTCCACTTCTGATTAAATGTGAAGAGTACAAAGTACTCACCTTGGACATTAATGTCTTCTTGTTTCGGTCTGTGATTTTAACGAGTACTTCATCAAGACAAGAAGGGTTTAATTCAATCATTACTTTTATCTGTGAGACTACAGTCAAATAATGTGGTGACACGGAGTACAATCACTCTCAACTACAGAGCTCTTTATTAACAAGAGATTGTGTAAAGCTCCTCAATCTGCTGTGGAAACAACAGCTTTCAGGTTTCATCAACAGCAAGGGCATCATTCCAGACAAACCTAGTGTTTCAAATTTACCTGTTGATTTCTTCTCAACACATTTTTTTCTTCATTTTCTAAAACACTAACAATATTTGGGACTTGATCTTGAAATCAAGTACATATTATTACAATAAACCCATAGTCTTAACCTTTGTTCCAACTTGTTGGTTTTACTTGATTTAAATCAAAAACACTCCAAAAAACACAACCATTTCCAATGTTCTCGTCACAAAATCAAAAGTTTTGAATTGCAATTAAAATGTGGATACTCTTAAGCTCAGTAATGAGAGTTTTCCTCGTGAATGCCGATTGATCCTGGTGCCTTGAAAATGTTTTTTTTTTAATAATTTTATTCCTTTTTTTATAGATATATATACATATATATGCTGTGCATTTTAAGAGCTTTCACACTTGAAACACTTTATATAGGAGGCATTTGTTGTTTATTATCAGGTGCCAGTTTTACCACTTTAAAGTGAATTGTTGCCCAATAAGATAACCTGATTGGAATGCCCAGTTCCTCAGTGCCATTGTCACCTGGTTAGAACACACACAGACACCCATTTCTTAGTTTGGTTTCTGAACCCGAAATAAAGTTAATTTACTGTAAAACTAATTGGTGTTTGATGAGGCATTTCTTCTGAAGTCAAGCCAGGAGTTGATTTGCATTAGATCTTTTTTTTAATGCAATGGTTTAACTCCGGGTTAGATTTGTAGTGCATAACGGGATATTCCTCAACCATTTCCCTGAACACCGAACACTTCCCAGAAGAGGTATCGGTGTGTGTGTACAAGTGTGCTAGTGTTCTACCTTTTAAGATTTAGTAAATGATCGTGGTTAATATTTTTCAACTCCTTTATTTATTTGTAGATTTTTCCCATTCTGAGTCGAGTACATTTTTAGCTGTTTTTCATTCTCATTGAGAAGTTTTGAGTTGGGATTTTTGGGTTCATCTCATTGGGGAAAAACATGCTCCGTTTCTTTTTTGTTGGATTGTTACCACCCTGTCAGGAAAAGATCTGTTCTTCGCAGGAGCATTGTTGGGTTATTTTAAACTGACTGTGTGTGTTCCTGATCAGTGTTTTAAAAGAGTGAATGTTTTTTGAGAATATCTAGAAGAGGATTGGATGTTCTTTTTTTAGCATCTTTTATTCCAGAGAGCTGTAGCATTGAGAGTCCTGAAGGCGAGCGATAGATAGTATTACACTCCACTGCGTCACCAAAAGTTATAACATCTGTTAAACTTTGTGAAATTTCGTGTTTATTCTGGTGTTTCTAGCGGTTCCAATTTCACTGTGAAGGTACTCGTCTATGCAACCTCTCCTGCGCCACTGTGACCCTGCTCTGCTAAACTAGCCTCTTCAGATTTTGACTCACTTTTGCTGTTTGTGCTCATTTTGTGGAGCACTTTGTTGTGAAATTGTGTTTGTTCAAAGTGCTGTTAAAGCCTCACTCTGTTGGGTGTTAAATTCTATTGTTTTGACATGATCAATAAACACTGCAAACATAATTTGTTTGTGCTTGTATTGTCTGCTCCTCTTGAAGATTTTTTTCCCCACTTTCTTGTTTTTACAGTGGAAAAACATTGTTGAAGGGGATCTGGCACCTATGGAGCACGGAATTACAATACTGGACTGCTGTTTGAATGTGTTTAACAGTTTTAAGTTACAAACCAGTTTTTGTTTTCTCCATACAATTTTTACTATTTAAAAAGTCAAGAAAAGTATTCTTGAGGAGAATTCCAGGCACAAACTCATTTTAACAACAGAGAATAATAAATTGTGGTCAGATTTAGAAGGAATAACTAAAAATTTAAATATTAAAAAGCATCCATTTGAATTAGGCCAAATAAATAAGTAATCTGTAAAAGCTTATGTAAGTTTATGCATCAGCAACATGAAGCTGCACCTCTAGTTTCTACAGAGCTGTAGCAACAACATTAGCTTCTTTTATTTTTACAACCCTTGACACTGGAATGTAAGAATTATTTAAATATCTATTGCTTTCTGCTGATGTTTGGTCTCAGAGACCTTGGATCAGTAATGGGCTAAGCTGTGCGACTACTTTCAGTCCCAAACTCACATCAATGCAAGTCAATGATGGGCCATTTTAATAATTGAATAGGAATCTGTCTCATGGTTCACTCAGGAATTACAGTTGTCACTTCCTATTGCACATCCAGAGAGAAACCTAAGTCTATCTTGCTTGCTTAAAATAGACTGCCAAACATTTTCATACCCATCCAAAAAATTAGAGTCAGTTGTTCAAATGACTTCCAAAGCTGTATACAATCAAACAGCTAAGCACACCGACTGTTGTTGTTTTTTTTTTTCTCTAATACTTGTGTAAATCACTTTCGGATGGCTTAGGCTCCAGAGTGGAACTGTGATGGGAATCCACCAAGCAACAAATCAGCCACGAAATGTACTCACTCATTAATACATTTCCAATCAACTACCAGCCGCATTAGAAGAACTGGAAGGGTTTTTGAATGACTGCCACTTACCAGGAAGTGTGAGGGCGCCAGCAAATGCAGAGGTGCATCGTACCAAGAGCTATCAACTTCCTGCTGGGGCAATCGCTACAGACCTCCAACTTTTTACAAGCCAAGCATCCAAGTCATACATTAAGAAACGCAACAGAAAGTGTCGAATGCAGAGGTGTAAAGCAAGCTGCCACTAAACTCTACAGCAGTAGAGAGTATTCTCTGGAGGGACAAATCATGGTTCTCCATCTGCCAACCAGACAAGGTCTAGGTTTTGGTGGTTACAGGACAGCAGTACTTATCTGTCTAAATTCTGCCAAGTGTAAGTTGGTGAGGGGTTAATTTTCAGGAGCTGGGTTTGAAGCTTTAGTTCTAGTGAAGAGAACTCTGAATACTTCAGAATGCCAAAACATTGTGGACAATTCCATACCTCAACTTCATGGAAACAGTTTAGAGCTGGCTCCTCTTCCAGCATAACTGTACACCAGTGCACCAAGCAAGGTCTATAAAGACAGGCATGAGAGAGTTGGGTGTGAATGAACGTGACTGACCTGAACCTCAACCCAAGAGAACACCTTAGAGCGGAGACGGAGAGCCAGAACTTATTGTACAACATCAGTGTGTGCCCTCACAAATTCAGATGGAGGAATGGTCAAGGATTCCCATAATAACACTCCTAAAAAGTGTGGACAGCCTTCCCTGAAAATATGAATGGGATTGAACACTATAGATCATATGTGAGTCAAGACAGGGAATGAATACTTTTGGCAATATAGTGTGTACAAGGAGAACACAGATGTATCATGGGGGAAAAACAGCACACTCCGACACCAGTTGGATATTTCATAATTGACAGATTACATAATACAAATCAAACTAGACGTTTTACTGTATTAAGATATTTGTCGTATTCGACAGTAGGAAAATCCCCAAAAAGAAGGCAACACAAAGGAAATTAAAGATAAATGTAATTCCCTATTTTACAGACTAATGTTGGTGCTTGTTTTTAATCAAGGCTATTGAGAGCATGTGGGGAAATAACAGGTCATAGAAAGACGGAAGGAGAAAATACCCATCGAATTCAAAAAGGGACACAATTAAAGTTGTCCTAAATCAACTCGTGGGACTTAGTTATAGGTACTTAGCCACAAAAACAGAGCAATTACTTATCAAAATGCCACTATGTCTCAGCTCAAAGTAAGGAACAGAGTAGGTCTCATAATAAAAATGCTATAATTGATTGGAAAGCAACAGTTACATAGAGTGTGAACAGACACAGACAAATGTATTTGATAGATCTTAAATTTAGTATCTACATCACATGGATTAAAAAAAATCACATTTCATAATTATTCAGTTGCATAAAAACCAAACAATAATGATATGGTATGCTTTTTACTGGCAGGACTTATCAAAACTGAAACAAAACAGTTTTAAAAAGGGAGTTTTAAGAAGAGATTTGAGAAAATGGCATAACTTTGTGCGTCTCTGAGTTCCTTCAGAAGAGAGAAAAAGCCCTCTTTCCCAAAGTTTTAGTACGTGTGTGTGATACTGAAGCTTACACTGAGTGAAGCGGAGCAAACAGTTCTGTGTATCTGCAGATAAAAGTGACAAGAAGTATACAGGAGCTAGGCCATCGAGCGCTCATGAGGATTGTTTTTGAAAAGGTTTGTTCAGAGTTTTTTTAATTTAAATTCAAAACTAAATCGGACTGGGAGCCAGTGGAGTGATTTAAGAACAGGTGTGACGTGTTCATGTTTTCTGAAAAGTGGAAGTAACTGGTTAACCAGATATAGAGTGACCCATATCCACAATTTGTGGTCTGCATGTAACCCATCCCAGTGTACACACACAGCAGTGAACAAACACACCATGAACACTCACCCGGAGCAGTGGGAGCCATGGCTGCGGGGCCCGGGGAGCAGTCGGGGAACTGGAGCTCGCTCGAGGGCTCCACAGGTTGTTGAAGATGGAGAGCAAGTGTTTCATCACTCACACCACCTTCAACTCTGTGGATCTGGGAATCGAACCAGGGACCTTCTGATTATAAGTTGATCTCCTTTTCCACCAGACCACAACTGCCCTAAAATGAAGTGTTTCTGGTTCCCAAACTAAAGTAAATTTAACTGAACATCTCACTTTTCCAATTGTAGACTGATTGTTATGGTTATTCAATAGACTGGATCATGTTTAGCATGATGCCAATCATACAAAAGTTTATTTGTTGTTGAAAATGTGCTCCCAAAAGCACAAAGTACTTTTTAACCCCAATCACTTAGTCTTGAGAGATCAAATATAAATCCTACAGTAATCCTGTGGGCTGTAACCAGACTTCAGTTGGATGATCGGACTCCCTCTACTGTACACGCTTCAGTTTTGATGTCAAACATCGCACCTAATGAGGTCTGACATGTGGAATCCGCAGCTGAAAGGAAGTGATAACCCTCTGTAGTCTGCTGTTGTTTTTGTGTTAGACAGTCGTCTCTGAGCCGACATTTTGTTCCTGTTCACCTGTTAGCAAGAGACAGGGCGGATGGGAATGTGTTATATATGTTTTGTCTTCAGTGGTCCAGATTCGTGGGAACAGAGCTTGACTTGATTGTTGCATAACTCTGTTTGTGTTTAAGTCTTGATTTTCTCTTGGGGTTACATGGTGTAATAGGGGAAATTAGGGTGAGAACAATCACTTGAAAATGTTTCATGTTAGTCCAAATTTCTCATTGAATACCACTTGTCCTTATTCTATAACCAACACAAGTGATACATTAAGTGAAGGCTTGTTCTTAAAGTATAAAAACAAAGCACATTTAGAAGCATTCTCTCTCTGTCAGCTTTTTGCTCTGCGTCAACACTTTTGTCTTATTTTTTAATTTACCATTTGGAGGATATGGTTTTAATCAAAACAGACCCATAACTTTGGAGCTACACAATATTTTAAAGCTATAACAGCTAAAATACAACAATTTAATGAATTCTTTATAAAAAGTGTGTTAGTCATTTAAATCCCCCGAATTCTTTGTCTTACATCTGTGTGATGAAGTAAACCTGAGATAATAAATATGGTGGTTATACTGTCCTCTAGTGGTGATGTTCTGTAGCTGTAGAAGTTGAAGGAAAAAAGTTTGTCTCACTTCATCTTGATGAGGTGAAGAATATGAGAGTGCATACAGTTAAAATCAAGTTTAAATACTTTAGAAAATACAACAGTTCTCTGATCTCAATGAAAACTGTAGAATAAAGAGCTCTGAAGAATTGGGAATCTAAAGATCTATTTGAGACCAATGCAGAACCTTTTGTTTTTATTAATATCACCCAAAAATATAAATCTTTTTGAATGGGTTTACACTTAAAATGTAGTCAATATTTATTTGATTGGAAGTGTAAAATCTTTTTTCAACAAGCTTTCAGTGTTTTTTATACTAACCTTTAATAAATATTTTCGTATCATTTAAACTCGACTTTTCACACATTTCGTACATGTTTTGGTATTGTGTCATTATCAAAAAGGTGCTTCAAGTCGCATTCAGAGTGTTATGCTATTTTCTTTTTCTGGGAGCTCGATTATCATA
The DNA here is from genome assembly GCA_900490495.1 of Danionella dracula. Lineage (NCBI taxonomy): Eukaryota > Metazoa > Chordata > Actinopteri > Cypriniformes > Danionidae > Danionella > Danionella dracula. Next base: position 5,625,268 of record UELW01000234.1, on the reverse strand, counting down.
GCCATGGCTGTTGGCCTTAGCGACAATAATAATAATAATAATAACGCCTTCAATTTATATAGCACTTTTCAAGACACTCAAAGACGCTTTACAATTAACAGAGCATTATTCATTCACTCCACATTCACTCTCTGGTGGTGATAAGCTACCATGGTAGCCCTCAGCTGCCTTGGGGCAGTCTGACAGGACGTGGCTGCCATTCTGCGCCTACGGCCTCCTGCCCACCACCAAACACACCCCACCAGTCACACACATCCACCAAACACACCCCACCAGTCACACTCATCCATACTGGGCAATGTGGGTGAAGTGGCTTGCCCAGGGCCACAACGGCAGAATGGCCCTAGCGGGGATCGAACCACCAACCTTCCAGTTACAGAACAACCAACTCCACCACTGCGCCATCTTTCCGCGATGCCCACTAACCAATCAGATGAACCACAGAATCAATCAGATGAACCGCAGAACCAATCAGATGCATCTCAATGAAGAACGTAAGCACTGACTGACCTGAAACTTGTTGGATAAACAATGAAAATAAAGTGTGTTTTTGAATATCACGAGCCAAAAGTGTTTTTTGGCTTACCAAAAGATTTATGTCTTTGTCAGAAATAGTTGGATTTTCTGCATGTCATGAAGAAGAATCCAGCAGGGGGCGTGGCGGGAGCATAACAGTGAGAGGAGCAGGAGATACACAGCTGTTTTGTGGAGCACAACCATTTGAGGTGATTCAAAGACAATGTTTACGACAAATACTGCATTTCGAAGGTTATTAGGAGTACAGTGACGGTCAAATATGTCTTATAAACGGTGCTTAAAAGGGGCATGGTATAGCATATTTCAGATTCTTTATAAAATTACCCAATAATGTATCAATTATATATTCTGTTAGGTTTGTGCTGGTTATGTTTTAATAGCATCATGTTTATAGTTTGTAAGAATGTTGTCGCAGTGGGTTGAGAGGCTGTTCTTTGTGGAGGAATTAAGCACTATTTCCTGCGTTTACCGTTAAGTCAACAGGAAACACTGAGAAGATGAGTCGCACGTCGATGACAGTTTACCAAACAAGTTAGGGCACGTCGACAGGGTGTAGCAAAATAGTTCAATGCACCGTTCTGACTTTTTAAAAAGACATTCTTTAAGACGTTAATGGTGAGGTAAGAGTAACGGGCTAAGTAAAAAAGAGAGGAGTTAGTCAGCCAAAACTCGTGTTCTTACTCCGCCCAGTGACCGTCACTTTAGCGAAGGAAGCTCGGAGACGTCTAATCAGAGGAATATCGAGCGCCAGCTGAAGCGAACAAAAGATGGCTGAGGGTAAACTAGGAGCCAACATCGGGGGCAACATTGGCGCGGGAGCTGGCATCCTGGCCAAACGCTTTCAGAAGTCAATGAACCGAGCTCAGGAGAAGGTACGTTCTTTTTTCATTTAACATCACGATACGCTTCTATGAACTCTGCATTTTATTTTAATTTAATCTTCTATTGTGCTAGAAATATGATGTGGCTCAAGAAATGTTCTCATGACTAATAACGAGCCTGTTTTTAAAAACCAATGTGTGAACACGAAGCCTGTCATTTCCTGGCCTCAATCACTTCCTCCACAGCCGCAACTCATATTTCAGTTATTTGCGATAACGTGAAGCTTGTTTTGCTTCTCTGCAAAGTTTCATATTCATACCTGTGAATGGACTAAGTGCTCTCCATCTCTCTCTCTCCTTTATCTTATTCTGGTTCTCAAGTCATTTCAAGTCTTTAAATTGAACTAAAAGTCAATGAAAGTACATTCAACCTTATCCAAGTATCTCTTATTTTAAGCTGTACACTCTGCTCTTTAATGTAATACATTTAGCAATTTACTATATATTGACAAACCTTATTTTGTACTTATCTATTATGTGCATAATGTTGCTCCCTTTACCTTGTCTTTCTATTCTCAATTAAAATTGTTCAGTGAAAAAATCTCATATTCCAGTCTCATGGGCTGAAACCTAAAACTGTTTGCTTTAAAACAAGCTCAAAGTATTTGCTCGTGTAGTTAAACATCAGACATGACTCATGAATGAGGTGTGTGATTGCTGCTTTTAGGTCCTCCAGAAGCTTGGAAAAGCCATGGAGACCAAAGACGAGCAGTTTGAGGAGTGCTCCTCCAACTTAATCAAACAGCAGGTATTGTATTGCTTTGTGCAGGGAAACGTAGATGAACGTAAATGAGCGTTTTGAATTACAGACTTTGTATCCGTAAACAAGTCAAAGTCTGAATGAAACCGTGAGGGTCTGCTCTTGTTATTCACACACTGCTGTTGTTGAGCAGGTTTTGAGCTGTGTGTGTTGTATAAACAGATACAGCAACTTTAACATTAACATGGGGAAACTCCACCTTTAGAATGTGTTGCTGATTGTACTGTAGCAAAGAATAACCTTTCATTGGCTCAACTGACACAATGACTCCTTGTGAAATTTCTTAAATTATTTCTTGTACGACTTGCTGTTTGAAAGACTCCCAATCAAATGTGTGACAACAGAAGAATCTCTTACCAACATTAAAGCCACTATTTGCTTGGTTAGTCCTGGGGTAGGTGCAGAAGATCCATGTGGCCTTTAATATTTAGTGTACACAATAAAAGAAGGATCTAGACATGAGTTCTGATATAATTTACGTTTGTGCATTTAGCAGACACTTTGTTCAAAGTGACTTACAGAAGGGGAGAGACAATATGCAATTTGTTACACAGTCAAAGTCTATCTTAGTTCGCTCGTACTAGAAGTTGTATCAACGGATCAATCCACCGTAGCATGTAGAAAATGAAGTAAGTGTTCCCTGAAGAGAAGAGTTTTTAGGTATATCAGGCACTAATGTGGCTATGGAGCTGAAATCTGAAGAATTAGAGTACAGGGCTATGCCGGCAGCTTCTGAGGGACAGGTGCTTAAATATAAAAAGGGACATATAAAATGTTTTATCATTCCTGTAAATTGTGATAATTTAGGAGCCAAACTGTTGCTCAGAAAGACCGAACTGGAGGTTGTTTTTTAAAATGTATTTAAATATAATATCATAAAAACACAATATTATATGTTAATATAAACATAAAAAATATTTCATATTTTTCAAAGTTTTTATGATGTCAAAACAATGCAAATGTGAGTGAATGCTAACATCTACTATGAGCTGAAAACCAAAAAGCTTCCTAGAGTGTGTAACTGAACTTTTTAAACTTGTTTAATTATTTTATAACATATTTTATGATTATAATTTTATATATTAAACATATTTTACATGCTGATCATGTGCGTTTTTGCACCTAATTATTTGCCATTCTGAAGTAAAGCCAAAGCACTGTTTATTAACAGTTTCTGCTGCTATCTGCTATTTTAAGACAGGAGAATATATTCATTTGGGCACGAGAGGATATTTTTTACAACAGTTTGTCACAGTTTATATTTGTAATATATTTTACTTGTTCAGTCATAAGCATTCTGATAGCTTTCAAAACTATTTGTGTGAGGTGAGTGAGTGAGTTTGGTGCAGCCAGGCTGAGTGATGCAGTTAAAAAAAGTATTCACGCAAAGAACTGTTAATCTAATGACAGAAACTGCTTTTCCATTGTGTGATTAGGGGCTTTATTTTGGTTTGCTCAAATATGTCTCCACACCCCACATCAGTGACTAAACACATATTTCTATTTATGTTTACGCTTACGTAATAATTGGGCCTATGGGCTGCAAGTTTGGCTCCTGCTGTAGCGTCAGAAAAAGAGCTGATGGTGAAAGAGGTGATGGTGTGTTGCAATAGAATAATGTTATAATAAAAACTAATATAGGCTTTTATGAAATCATAAACAAAGTGTCCTGTTCACTGGGTACACTTTTTTTTTTAGATAAAAAGAGACATGGTTTTAATGTAAATGGCATATTATTATTATTATTATTATTATTTTTACAATGTGAGTATGCTGCTCAAGGACTCCTGCACTGCTTTCTGATTGGACGTGTAGATTATTCATTAAGCAGAATCTTCAAAAACTCTCTGTTCTTGTCAGAAAGTGTGAAAAACAAATGCTATGAAATGCAACATATGTTTGAATATATAGCACTGTGGACAAAGATATGCCAGTCTTATAAGTTCTACATCATGTACTAAAGTGGAATGGGTAGACGTGTTAGCAACTTGCTGAATATACAGTGACTAGATATATAACATACAAATCCCTCCAGATAGCGTAGCTTTCCAATCGCTTGACATTTGAACTATTATTATTAATTTTATTCCAGATAGACTGAAAGAAAAGGGAGGGATCAGGAGAGTAAATACCTTGTTTTAACCATGAATATGTTGCAGAGAATTTTAAGATTTTTTTTTCTGTAATGTAATGTAATGTTGGCTTTGAAACAATGAAGAGTAAGTTTAACTCTGTGAGGTTTACAGCAGAATCATGGGGCTTAAAACAATGCATTCATCTGAAAATCTATACATTTTCTGCTAAATGCCAACACAAAAAAATGTCATACAATATCATTCATTTATTTCCATTACAGTGAGATTGAAATGTTGGCGCAGTGGGTAGCACGGTCGTCTCACAGCAAGAATGTTGCTGGTTCGAGCCTTGGCTGGGTCGGTTAACATTTCTGTGTGGAGTTCTCATGTTCTCCTCGTGATCGCGTGGGTTTTCTCCGGGTGCTCCGGGTCCAAAGACATGCGACATAAGTGAATTGAGAAAAAATCGTCCATAGTGTTTGAGTGTGTGTGTGTGTGTGTGTGTGTGTGTGTGAATGTTTCCCAGCGATGTAAAACATGCCGGAAAAGTTTGGGGGTTAATTTCAAGTGACACGGAAAGGGAAAATGCCGAAAAGATAATGGATAAATGATATTAAAACTCTCCTGATAAATGGGCTGCAGACACAAGTTGTTCAGAACACTGAGGGTTCACTCTAATCTGAAAACTGGAGAAATTTATGTTTTTTCATGATGTTGGGCCAAAACAGCTTCTAATCTATTCCAAAATGATAGTTTTTATGACTAGACTGTTCTTCATGACTCTGGCTTGACATCATGGCTTGATCAACTCTTCCTTCAAATTAGGACTCAATAGTGCAGAGAACAAAAACACAAATGATTGTTCTCTGCAAGATGATTTCTACTTCCTGCTACACCTCTGCGTTCTTTATTTACACATGTGGAAGGCTCCTGTCAGTCTTCAACATCCTTCAGCACAGATTTTATGAACAACTCGAAAATAAATTAAAATATCTGACTTCCATGAAGGGGTGTAAAATGAGAAGGAGCGATTATATTTTTTATTTATGAGTTGAAATGGGATGGATTGTTTAAGCCTGAGAGTCCAGTGTATTAGCAGGAGACAAATGGAATGGAACCAAAAGAGCTGCAGATTCCGGTTATTATGTGATTGAATAACCTACTAGAATGTGGAATGCAAAATAGATTTTAAAGAGAATTTTGTTCCTCTTATCTAGTGCTTCATTACTTTAATAGTCAAATTGCTGTGATTTACCTTTTTATTAAACTTTTATGAATGATTCTGGCTATTTTTAATTACTTTTCACATGTGTATTCTCTTTTTGTATTTGTCAGTGAAAGTACACTGTAAGAATCAAATCTGTTGGATAAAAAAAACTGAAAATTACTACATTACTGTAATTGTAAATCATATTTATTTATTTAGCAGATATCTATATTGCATTATATGTGTCACATATGTGTTTCAGCTCTGTAAAGTGAACACAGCATGTGTCCTGTATTTCTATTTAAATAAAAAAAAAAACTTAACATCCATAATGACAATAGGCATGACTCTTTATAAATCTTTACCTGTAAGCGTCTATTTGATTGCTGTGGTTTAGTATCATAACAGAAAACTGTTTTATGTTCAAGTTAAACTACTCTTGAAGCTTTTATTTTTTTCAATAAACAGGTTAGTATCTAATGAAAAAGTGATCACGTAAAAGAGATTTGCTTTAGGAAAATTAGTTTGTAGTTTTCTTGAATGCTATAAGAATCTGTTTGTTTTCAGACAGATGGCTCCAGACTCTTAAAGGATGTGAAAGCGTACTACAATGCTGTTAAAGGTAATGTCTGCTGAACTCAGTTTGAGTCTTTGATGCTAATGATTAATACTCAATATTTGTTTTAAGCTAATTCTGTCAGTGCATACCCATAAGGATTAGGTTTTTTTGCTGTTATAGTCAGACTGAAAGTCTGAACTTTCTTTTTTGAGAAAAGAAAGATGAAGCAGCCAGAGAGTCTCGGTTGCGTTTCTCTGCTTCAGTGTTTGAGGAAGCGAACATCTGTTTTTGATGGAACTGAAAACGCTTACACATCTGTAAATAGAAGCCTTCCACTTGAATCATGAGTGCACCTTTTAAATTTAGACTTGTAGTGGTTTCCTAAAATGAAAACTGAGCAGAATTTAAGGAAAGGCCAAGATATTCTCAGATTTGTTTGAAGCTAAAATAACCGAGTGTTTTTAGCTCCAGCAAAGTCTTAAATAGCCGAATTAGTATTAATTTATCTTGAGTTAAATTTTGAAGTACATTTTGCCAGGGCTCTGACATTACAATCAACTTCTTACATTTATTCCAAAGTCTATTTAAATTAATTTAATGCCGTTTCAATGGCTTGGAAATCAATGTGTTTTTAAAGTTATATATATATATACACACACACATGCACCACGGTCTGTCTGAATTCTCGATTCTGATTGGCTGTCTAATGTTGTAAAATTCTCGATATACTACATGAAGCACCAGCTCGGCCAAATCAGTATACCTGTGTAACTTTAGGAACCATTGCTTAGTCCATTCGAGCCTGAATTGTTCAGCCTATATTGTCTTAGCAACCGTGTTATTTAGGGTTTATGGTACATTTTTTTTAGACCATGCATCGTCTAGGTTCTGCTGAAGCAGCTGTCGGTGAACACCTGCTCGAGCCGTGACAACACACGCTAACAGAGACCATGAACAATACTTTAGGCTTATCTTGTATAATTCCACATTAGAATAGAATAGAATAGAATGCCTTTATTGTCACTATACACATATACAATTTGCATTATAAACATGTACAATGAGATTAAGAGCATCTCGCTAGTCAGTGCAAAATTTAGTAAAGAAAAATACTATAAAGTGTCAAGTACAATAGAAATATCTTTAGTAATAGTGCAAAGAAGAGAGGGGGGAGGTAGGTGATGTGGCAGTTTTGTTTAAGAGCTAGACAATGTATAATGTTAAAATTGCAATTGCACAGCAATCATAGTTTTATCACATATAAGGTTATTGTCCATGTAAAGTGAAATAAAGTGAGTATATTGCACATGTTGATGTCACACAGGGTGATGCTTAGGTCCGGTAGATTAAGCCAGTCCCTGTGTGCGCCTGTTAGAGTTTAGGGTAGTGATGGCTTCTGGGAAAAAACTGTTCTTGAGTCTGTTTGTCCTCATTCTGATCCACTTAAAGGAAACAAGAAGCTTCACATTTGCCTTCGCCTGTTTTTATTCATGCAAATCTCTTACTCTGAAGAGATTGTGGTGAAGTTTTAACTTGCTCTGAGGGTGATCGCTTTAAATGTGTTTACATTAAGTTTCATGGCGACGTATTTCTCTCACTCCTCATCATGATCTCCAGCTCAAGTGTACAGTTGAATGTGGTGGACAGTGGATTTAGAAGTCATGCATAGACTACAATTATTTTAAAAACTGTGAACGCTCAACCCTGATGGGTCTTTTGTGTATAAAGCTAGTAAGCACACTGTAACGTTAGATAGTCCTCTGATGCTAACGTCTCTGATAACTTGTCTCTGATCAGAGAAGTTATTGCAAGCTTGTCCCAAATCTCTTTTAAATGTCAAAGATTTCATCACCAAACTGTTAAGAAGCTGGATTCAGCCTCGTCTCGTTATTCATGAGTGGAGCACAATCAGATTAATGTTACCCTTAACTTGCATGACAAAGGTAATGGTTATTTTTCTCTGTCAGGAGCGAGAAGCAGTGAAACAGACACAAATAATTACTGTTCCATTTCATTTTGGTTATAGCATACATTAACATCTTTAATATGTTAAGTTTGCCCAAAGATAATGGTATAAACGTTAAGACATAATGTCAAGACATCACAGCTTCAAACGTCTAACGTTAGTGCACTACTTTTTGTCCTCAGTTAAAACAAGATTGACTGTAAAACCTTAAGTTTTCACTCATTTATTGCAGCTCAGATATTGATAATAACTTAAATATGGCAGTATTGGTAAAGACCGTGGAATAAACTGGATATACAACGGCTAGGCGTTGTAAATTCTCTTTTAAATGCACTTCATGGAGGCAACCGGCTTTATATAATTTTGTTTAGTCTTAGTAAATGTATTGAAAATTTGAAGCCTTTGTTTATTTTGCATTGCGTTTTTTTTTGTATTTAATGTTGACTTATTTTCATTTTTTTAATAACTTATTTGAATACAGTTATATTGTAATTCTTTTAATTATTGATGTGTTTATTTATCATTATAAATTATTTCTTTCTTTATTTATTTATTTGCAATGGAATGTTATATTTGTACTGCTGTGTTTATTTGTTTATTTATTGCATTTATTTAACCCTTCCATTCAACATTGCATTTAACCTGATTAACCCCTCCTCTATATCTTGAATTGAATTAAGTTAAGTATTTAATTTAGCTATTGTTTTGTTTGAATTAATTTTTGTAAAATGAATTTCAATCATCTTAGTTTATTTATTTTTTTTGTAATGTCTTTATAATCCCTGTTTTACAATACAAATGTATTTAGTTCACTCAGTCAACTTCAATTTAATTGTTGGTGCAGTTTGTCTTTATTTTATAATTGTATTTGTTTAAATGTTTACTTTTTTTTTTACATAATTTACTGTTTTTATCATAGGGCAATATTTTCTGCTGTTAACTGTTGGAGGCTTTTGAAAAGGCAAAAAGCTTTGCATTCCATCTTTAGAGAGGGGTGGTACTCCTGTGTGCTGCTTGACTCATGTTTAAAGTACTTACAGTAATATTTCTATATCTGTGATGGATCTGTTGCAACCTGCATACTTCAACATGTCCATGAAGCCAAAGATACTACATTGTGTTACAGTTTGAAAGAAGTCTTCAGTTGATTTCTTCACTCCTTGTGTGTTAGTGATGCACGAGTCCTCCAAACGCCTGTCGCAGACTCTCAAAGACATCTATGAAGCAGACTGGGATGGTGTGGAGGACCTGAGCCTCATAACAGAGGTAAAGCAAGCTCTTTTCTAGCATTGAATCTCTCTCTTGCTCGTCTCGACAATCTCTCTGGGTTTATGTTCCAGAGCGAGGATCTTCTGTGGAATGACTATGAGGAGAAGCTTGGTGATCAAGTCGTGCGCACAATGGAGAATTACACTGCACAGTTCCAAGACGTCAAGGTTACTTTAAAACCGTATTTGTTCATATCAGATGCACTGTGTTTAGAGCTCACTGGTGTGGATCATACAGGAAAGAGTGGCTAAACGAGGAAGGAAGCTGGTAGATTATGATTCAGCTCGTCATCATCTGGAAGCTCTCCAGAACGGCAAGAAAAGGGACGACGCCAAAATATCCAAGGTCAGCTGTGTTTGATGAAGCGAAAGGATTTTAGCTCCAGACTTTTCTGAACTGCTGTTTGGGATTCCTCGCAGGCTGAGGATGAGTTCAATAAAACTCAGGAGGTGTTTGAAGACATCAACAAAGAGCTGAGAGAGGAGCTGCCTGTTCTCTATCAAAGGTTGGTGGTGTTTTATCAAGAAAAACTGCTGGAAAATAATTTTCTTTCGGAAGATAAAAGAACAGGCTGTTCTAATGATAAAGTAACTTTGTTTGGATTCCCTCATGTTTTGTTTTCAGCCGAATAAGTTGCTATGTCACAATGTTCCAGAATATCTCAAACCTTCGCGATGTCTTCTATAAGGAGATGAGCACGGTAAGAATGCCACATTGTGATTTCTTTCGTCTTTGCTATATTTGATCCCTTTAAAAAATGGCCTCTGGGATGAACATTTGCTTATTTTTTACATCTATGAATGCAATTATTAACCTATGTAATAATACCTTAATTGTCTGTAAACAATCCAGACTTGTTAATGATGGTGGAACTGGCATGCCTTAAAGGTCTCTACTCAAAATTAGGTTTCTGTAGCTTTACGTGTCAGTTCTGTGTACTAATGGTAGACGTGAGAGCCATGTTGTTTACTTGCATAGTTTTATACTATCTTTCTCCAAATGAAGACAGATTTAATTCAATTCAATTAATTCAAAATGTGTTGCAGCACAAAAAGGAGTGTACTACCTGTGAGCGTAGTGACCAACTGACCTGGGAACTACACTCACTGAATTCATTAGATCGGCTTCTATCGCTGTAAATTATCACCAGTTAGTTCTGAATTTTGGTGGTAAATCCATCCTTGGAACATATTTCCATGGTACACTGAAAGCTTCAAACCTCTGTCAAAATGACTTGACTCGATTTTCTCATGTATGGTTCAATCTGAGGGCGTCACGGTGGCGCAGTGGGTAGCACGGGTAGCAAATGCGGTATAAGTCAATTGGGTGAACAAAATTGTCCATAGTGTATGAATGTGAATGAGTGTGTGTGAAGACTTCCCAATGATGGGATGTGGCTGGAAGGGCATCCGTCGCATAAAACATATGCCAGTAGAGTTTCCGGTTCATTCCACTGTGGCGACCCCGAAAGGGAAAAAGCCGACAGGATAATGGATGGATGGTTCAATGTGAGCAAAAGTTCCACCAGACATAGCGTCATATTCCGTCCATGTGTCAGGGGTGGTGGGCAAGGCTTGTGTGATGATATTTTTAAAATCTGACGTTTTAAATCATATTTCCAAGTTTTATGTGAGAATTAAGTTAATAGGGCATGCCAATAAGTACTGAAGGCTATTAAGGCTGAAGAGATTTTTTTTGCGTGTTTTTGACTGATGACATTCCCTGTTTCAGTTGAATCACAACATTTATAATATGATGAAGAAGCTGGAGGACCAGCACTCCACCAAACCTTTCATCGTCAAAGGCCTTCAAAGGTAACTTCAAAACTCAGAATAGATCATTTCAGGGCTGGAACAGTGATGGGTTAACAGAGTGGGGACTATAACAGAGTATTTCATGAATAAGGCGAAAATATTGTAAAGCTTTTATCAAGGATGTAATGCAAACATTTGAGCAACCTAAATTTTGACTTGGATGTATTTAAACTTATAAATAAACAATCTGTTTCGTTTTTTTGGAGAGAATTTCATCGGTATGTGCTCGCCTTTCCGCCGCTTGTGATTGCCACATACCACGTCTCACCCATTGAAATGTAACCCACCAGGGCCCTCGTAACAGTGTAGGTAAACTATTCAACTGTCTAAGGCCCTGAGCGTTATTGGTCCCCCAGAAAAGTACGGTTGAATGTCCCAGGCAGACATTTCATTTGGCATTGCCTGCTATTTTGTTTCTTATAGTGTAGAGGGAAGGGCACATACTATCCAAACTGATAGTGATTGGTAGGAAAATATGTGAAACAGAATAATTGATTAATTGACCCGTTTTTTTGTTGTTTGGGTTTGAGAAAACTTTCATAAATCCTCAAGAACACAAGTGATTATTAGGGTTGCCAGATATTGATATAATGTAAAAATGTATATGTGATAGTAATGATTGCTAGAGATTGAAAAAAATGCTCATATATGCTCAACTTTATACAAGGCATGGTTTGAGAAAACCTTCATAAATAATAACATAAAAGTGATGGTTAGGGTTTCAAACAATGTATTCGAAGCATACTGTTTTGTATGTGTTTTATGATGTTATTATTCATGTCATACATTTAATTTTTATTAGTGTGAAAGTGGTCTTAAAAATTTTTACATTTAACCTTATAAAACCTGTATTAAGACTAAAGAGCATACAGAGGAAGATTCATTTGTTAGCGACAACTAAATAAAACGACAAAAAATAATTTAATTAGCATGAAGTGACTGGTCCACAATTGAGCGCCGTTGCTGGCAGTTGTGTTCTGGTGGATAAGGAGATGGACTTGTGATCAGAAGGTCACCGGTTCAATCCCCAGATCCACTGAGTTGAAGGTGGAGTGAGTGATGAAACACTTGCTCTCCATCTTCAACAATCACAGCTGTGGAGCCCTCGAGCGTGCTCCAGTTCCCCGACTGCTCCCCGGGCCCCGCAACCATGGCTCTGGGTGAGTGCTCACTGTGTGTTCGTTCACTGCTGTGTGTGTGTGTGTGTGTGTACACTGGGATGGGTTCAAAACAGAGCACACATTCCAGGTATGGGTCACTCTATATCTGGCCAACTGGTCACTTTCACTTTTAACTCTTGTCAACCGAAAACTCTGAACCTGTGCAATTAATGTTTTTTTAATGCAAGTTGTTTTTGTGTCTTTTCTCAAGAAGCATTTGTTTTAAACAAAATGTTTCACCTGTTATTGTTTAGACAAGACATTTAATTGCTAATTTTACATAATGTCTTTGCCAATAATCTCCACAAAGTCCTTACAGCCTGCAAAACGAGTACAAATTATTGAGACAGCTGAAAAAGAATGTTTACTGGCCAGGTGTCACATTGTGTTCACGTATTAGCATTAGCGTTCATATCTGGGAAAACTATGCACTTTTAGACTGCATATAAAACAAAAACAATCTTGTTTGGATATTGCCTTTAGTATCTTAAGCTGTAAATATTATTAAATTATTACTTTGTTGATGAGTTTTTATATTCTGAGCCAGTCATGATAGCGGAGCCTCTGTAATATTTGTTGTTATTGAAAGACTGCCAAAATTATTGCTTCATAAGTTATAAATACTTTTGACTAAGCATCAGATACTAAGTACATTACTTACTTTACTCTAGTAAAGTTACTCTGTTCTGTGTTAATATTACATTAAATTCATAAAAAATTATAAGAAGTTAATGCTGTACTTATTTTCTTCTAACATGCTTAATTTTCCCACACCTGTGTCTAGTTCCAAATCAAAGAAGAGAAAGTCTGTGACGATCTCTGCACCGATCCCCTGTAACACGTCCTTTCCCTCGGATCATGCGTCCATGAGCAAACTCAGGGTGCCAGACACACTCGCAGGCTCTCGCACTCCAACAAAGAGCCCAGAACAATCGGACTCTGAGTCCAACTCTTTTGACAGTGAACCAGACTCCCCTAGACGACAGTCTTTGTGTTCGGTTCAGTCTGAAGCCAGTGAAAGCGCCACGGATGAGTCTATGCAAGCCAATGGTCACAGCAACCAAGAGGCCGTGTCTGCTGAACACAGTGAAGAGGAAATGAGGTCGACTGCAACATCTCAAGATTCCAATGATGCATCCTTAGCTGGAGACAGAGAGAGTCAGCTCAAATCCACTGACGAAACGTGTCCCGTCCCTACTCCTCAACGATCCAGCCCCTCCAGGAGAGATCTAGAAGAAAACACTGTGAAGGAGGGAGACACTGAGTACGAAACTCCTCCAGGATTCCTCTATAAGGTACAGATCTTTGAGGTGTCGACTGGGAGGTCTTGTTTTGTGAGTAATCTTTTTTGCTATTGTTTCTGTGTCCCAGGCTGCTGCTCTCAGAAGTCAGGACTCGGATGAAGGCGTTCTCCTGCTGTTTGAAAAGGGAGATGTGATCCTCACATTTGTTGACGAAGAGGAAGAAAAGGTAAAGTAAGATGAGGAGTTCAGGGTTTGAGTAGAATTGCACGGAACAGGAACTTTATTAATCAAACAGAAGTCTTAAACTGTTACTGCACTAGAGGTCATAAACTGATTTGATTTCTTCATCTCCACTTTATGAGGTTAATCATCTGATATCAATCTCCAGTATATAGGACACGATCAATGAGCTAACATTTACATTGTACTCTGCACAATGTAAATCGTGTCCTCTACAATCTTTTCACTGATCTGCAGTCTCATGTACTAACATTTGCATGAATTTCTTTCTAAAACATTGTGTATGGACGAAGCTAGGATTGTACACATGCACAAAACTAATAATCACAAGTCAGCTTCCCTTTTCTACGGTCGTGTTTTTATGAAGATACAGGTGAAAACCAATGCCGGGTTGCTATAGGCAATAAGGTCCAAGTATTTTTGATTTCCTATTGAAGACTGCAGTATTGGGTCGAATTTATACTTCTGCGTCAACTTTATGAATTTGTCAACAGCATTTATAGTTGTGCGCTCCGCCTGGGCTGTCTATGCTCGTATCCATACTGGTTTGATAAGAATGCCAACTGCTAGCAAGCGAAAACACCACAGATGTTATCAAAAGACAGGTTTTATTTACCTTATCATAAATCGTATAAATATAACTTCTTTCATTCATCAACTGCTGCTGTAGAAGCAGTGTCTCTAAACTGATTAATATTACAACATGGCGGGATGACAACGCTAACTTCTAGCTAGCTAAACCTCAGCACAGATAACAAAGGAAAGTTATTTAGTATATCGTGTGTTTTCCTTCATTGTCCAGCAATTAACGTGGAGCGAAAGCCCAGAAAGAGACAGGAAGAGCTCGGCTCCACTTCATCGAATCACAGAGCTTGCGCTCTGCAAAGCCTTGACACGAAGTTAGAAATTTTCAGAACTGTACGTCGAGCTTCGCAGAGGGGTCAGCGTGAGGTCACGTCAGCACACAGACTTTGTAGAGGGCCATTCGTTGAGTTGACGCAGCAGTATAAATCAGTCTTTGGGTGGCAGTGTTGACTTTTGTGGAAAAGTTGATTATTTGAACCTTAACTAACTAGGAATCTTTCTTAATGTGGCGTGTTCCTGTTATTCCTATGATTGTGCAAGACTCCTTTTATCACTTTGTGCTTTCCTCCCTTATAGAAATCACCCAATGGGATCCAGCATCTAACTTTTTTAGAAAGTCAATTATTTGAATATATCCATTATAAACTATTGATTATAATGTGGAAACAATAGAACTTAGCGTATGTCTGAAGAAATTCCTTGAGAAAATATTCTGCTATGTTTCAAATGTAATTTTTATTAAATATCACATTTGGTGCTACTCATCTTGCAGGTAAATATCTGTCCAATTTCAAAATGTAAAAAATGTGTTTAACTTTTAACTCGTTAAACATTGTTAATATTAAAATTGCACGCATAGGTTTCATGTGATCATGATTGAATGCCGCTATCATCTCTTTACATTGACTGTACTTAAAGGCAGCGTTGTTAATCTGTTGTATTGTAGCCTGACGGCACGGTGTGGGCGGTGAGAGAACAGGACTGGATCCAGTACAAGGACCTCACGCTTCTCTCTGGCATTGTGGAGGAGAGCATGATCCAGCGATTGATCTCCAAGTAGAGAAGCCTGCGGAGAAGCTGATGGCTCTAGTAAGGGGCTTGAGTAATGACTGAATTCTGCTGTATGAACTCTGCTGGCTTATTGGCTTTGTTGGAAAGTCAAAAACAATTGCAGAAGAGTCTGTGGTTTATTTAGAAAATTCCTGTTTTTAACTTTTATCAAACATAATGTTGTTAGCATGCTTGCAGCAGTGTTCTGAGTTTGCAGCTCAAGCTTCATTCTGTGTTTGTCCAAAGGGATGCGTGTTTTGTCACTTGTCTATTTTAAGTATTAAAAAACATCATGTGTTTTAAAAACCAATAATAATAAAGATATTTTAAGATAAGGAAATGTATTTTGTTTTTTATTACAAACAGTCCATCAGGATTAATATTTATTCACATACATTTATGACAAAAGTTAGGTCAGTGTTATTTACCTATAAGTAAAGCTAAATACTTTTAGAGTTGCATTTTGTGTGCTCTGAGACAAAGATTTGTGAATTTGGCAAAATGTACTTGCTTGATGTAACTTCATGTTGCTACTGGCTCTCACATTAACATTTTCCAACTTTGTGGAGCCCATAGGAAAATGACTTTATTCTATAAAGAGGGGATATTGCACGCTTGGAATGAACAGATGAATTATGGCTATCTCAGACTAATGGCTGGTTACTTCTAAAACAAGCAGGTTTCGGAAGACTACAACCAACCCTGGTGTTTTTCAGACGGAAAAGTAAACCTTGGAGTAGTATGCATATGATTTTAATTTATTTATATATTTTTTGCACTGATTTACGTTACCCCAAAAAAGTTTTTTGGTAAAATGATAAATAAGAATGTAAAAATAAATAACTGGAACTATGCTTAAATAACTACATGTTCTGTTTACGTATTTGTTTGTACTGTTGCCATTTTCATCCTCCATACTTAAAATGTTGCTTTTCTGAATATTTCACTGGCTTGATGTAAATAGATGAGCATTATCCTCTCTATCAGGGATAAATTACTTTGTTCAACTTTTATTTGTGTGAACCAGTTTTCACAAATTAATTAAATTCGTTTTTATTACTTATTATTATTTTTTACTCTCGCGTTAATCAAATGATTTAAGTGTTTTTTAGGTTTGACTGACATCTACTGTTCGGTAGTTTAGTTAAAGTTGTCGATAATTCTATTAATTCTATGCGCTCGTTTGTTGTTTAATTATGATCTAATATTAGTTAACATGACTTAATCGTTATAAATCGAAATAATAACAAACAGCTTTAAACAAACGTGTAAATGGGCTAATAAAAATCGTTACGTCGATTGTTGGACTGCTGCGGTATATTTAACGGTTCATCCGCATCAGAAGGGGTCGCTGTTCCACGACAACCCGTGGTTTTCCCGCTGCTCTGTGTTCTCAGCTGAAGCTCTGTAGGCAAGAGCGGTTGTTGACGGTTAATGGAGCTATTTGGACAGTAATGAGAATTTCAGTTGTCGGGGCGGGATTGTGACTCGGAAATGACGCCTCGGCGGCAGCAGCTGTAAAAACTGCAGCTCTCGGCTGAGCTCCGCTCCACAAAGCAACTAGTTTTAGTTAATCGGGACTTCTCTGTTGGTTTAGGGATTTTTTCCAAGAACCTTTGTGTCCAGGTGTGGGTTCGAGGGCTGCGATGGCGTTCAATAAAACGTATATCCGCGTTGGGTACTCATGTGTCGGGATGCTGGTGGGCTTTTCGGCATTTCTGGTGTGGAACGTCGCTTACAGACAGCCGTGGACTGCCGCCATGGGCGGATTGTCAGGTACTTTTCTCTGTCCAACAGTGTTTCTTCCATAAGCTGTAACGTTACTTAAGTCCTCCCAAAACTGCTTCACATGGCGTCTGCAGTTCGGCTCGGTTGACGAGTCACGAGGGCTCTTATCACGAAGTTCAGCGCTTTGATTTGGACTGTGAAAGCTTCTATTTTTTGACAGCGTAAGATAAATGTAACAAATGGCTATTTCTTTTTAGTGAGCCTGTAGCATTGCAGTTCTCAGTATGGTAACTACTCAATAAAACAATAACAATTATCTATTATTTTGATTTTTAAAGTGCTTAGTCACGTTTTTCATAAAGCTAGTAAGGTCCGTTTAGATTGGGTTCATTTCTGCTTCTTTAACTTGAGTGATCTGTGATCAATCCTGCTGAAATATTTGCTGTAATCGGAGCTGAGCTGAGGTCCTCGGAGGTGAAGAAGGGAGCCGTTTCTGCAGCTCAAACCCGAGCAGAAGCGTCTCGTGGGGGCGCTGTTCTCCAGCTCCGAGACCCAGAGCTCAGAGTGCGCTCAGCTGCTCAGCGTCTCTGTCTTCAGGGACTCAAAGCCTGAGCTTACAGGACATTTATACGCTTTCACCTTTTGTGTGGTCACGTATCAAACTTTTTTCTTGGGAAACTGTACTTTATTGTACTTCTTCAGTATGTACTATAGCTACTGTACATAAATGAGTAGTTTACTCTCTTATAATACGTACTTCATAGCAATTGTAAACTGATTAAAAACATTTACTTTTATTTTAAACGAGTTTAATGGCACAGTTGCTGAGTCAGGATCATGTTTGGATTGTTTAAAGCAGGGGTTCTTAAACTTTTATTTAAAAATGCGTCACTCCAAGTACCACTATAATGAGGAACATTAAAATACACGAGGCCAGTACAACCAGAGCGTAGGCAATGCTATTGCTAATAAACATATTTATTTGTTTTAGCAGCAGTAGACAGCCTGAATTTTAGGAATGTAATGATTACCATTCTCTCTCTTTCCTTTTATCTCTTTCTCTCTCACTCTGTATAACCTCTCGCTCTAAATTAGACATGGTAAACATTATAATATTTGTTTATATTTTTGTATTAGCTCTGAATTCAGGTGCTCTCAATATAATCATTAGATCTTTCAGGAGTTTTAATAAGATCTTTCAAGAGTTCCCACCGAGGGCGAGAGCGAGTGAATAGCTTCACTTTTAAACAAGCTCAGAGTAACGTTATATGAGGTACCTGCACAGGAATAGTGCCAACAAAAACTATAATTACTTAAATTTCTCCTGTTTAAAATGAAACTTGATGCAAGATTGGACTGTGGCAAAGTGTGCTCCCGGGGCTGCAGCAGTATTGCTCTGTTATAAAACACAATCAAACTCATTCTCACTTCTCTGTCAAACAGCAGATTTTCCCAGAGCCTGAAGAAGGTCCTGTGATTTCAGTAGAAAAAATCAACCAATGGCCCTTGATTAATGTCTCGTACCCACTCCGATTAATTTTTAGTTTAAAATGCACAGACAGTAATGACAGCCTCCGGCTCGCAAACCACCAAGAGTTTTTCAAGTGCCACTAGTTGTACACGTACCACAGTTTGAGAACTTCTGTTCTAACCTGGTTTGTGTTTGTGATGTCATGCAGTTTAATGAAGCGTATTTAATTTTATACAATTTATTGCTCAGAATATCCCTATTGTATACATTTACTTAAAAATATTTATGTAAACCCAAAAAAAGCTCATCTAAACCAATTAAAAAAAAATGTATGCATCACTTTTTGAAAAACTCAAAGCCTGCTAGTACGGAATATTAAGAACTGATCACTTAAAAAATAATTATTATCTTAAAAAGACTTGTTAGTGATATTTATATTATAAAAAAAATTCTAAGATTTATATTGGACCTAAACTATGTACATGTGTACACATCCCCACCTACACCACTGCGATGTTATTCTTGCTGATTGAGTTCCGTATTTGTTGTTTGTCATAGCTTGCAGAACTGTGTAGAAATGACTCCAAGAAAGCAGAAGTTCACATGTACGAGGAATGAGCAAGCAGTAAATAATACTGAGTCATGGATAGGACAAACCTCTGCTTGAGAATTGGCTTATTGTGTAATTTAAATAAAAATATATTTTATTTAAATATTTATTTATTTTTACAATCAAACGTGTGCTTCTCCGTCTCTCTAGGGGTCTTGTCTCTTTGGGCTCTGGTCACTCACATCATGTACCTGCAGGACTTCTGGAGGACGTGGCTGAAGGGTCTGAAGTTCTTCCTGCTCGTAGGAGTCCTGTTCTCCGCTCTCTCCATCATAGCCTTCATCTGCTTCCTGTGTGTCGCCATCTCGCGTCAGGAATGTGAGTGCAGATCTTTTCTCAATCATACAGGAATAAAGGGGCTTTACAGAAGCCAATCACGCATAGCAATCTGGTTTATTAATGTATGCATATGATCTATAGATTTATTAACAAGCATCCTTAACACATTTTCAAATGTGTCATTTATTTATGTCACAAACCTAAGAATCCCGCCTACAATTCATGAAAGTTGCAGTCTGTTTCCAGCTTGCCCACGTGGAGTAATATTGTGTAATTTTCGGGTGTACGGTGTCGCTTACCCCAAAACCTTTGAAAAAATTGATTATATGTTTGTTTTATTATTATTATTTCAAGCTTTGATATTAATGGAAGCATAATGATTGTGATGACAGGTGATCTCGTGCAGCCAAAATATGTAATCTAAGCCTGCTGCTATCTATCATTACTGTACTAGATCGATTAATCCGATAACTCTTTCAGTTATCTATCCAATTAATCAGGTAAAGTTATGAATTTGCCTTAAATATAAGGTCTAATGATAAAAATATGCATACTATGCACATATATATTTCACAAAATTATGCAACATCCATCTAAGTCTCACTCATAAAAATGTCTTAAGTGCGTTTGTATTTGTTTTTATTACAAAGAAATAAATAGTGTGAAGGTTAAAGCATTGAATAAAGTGACTAGATTTCCGTTCTCTTCATGATTATATATTTAACTTCTCTTCAAAAGCAGCCTCCGTGTCCCATTTTCACCAAAATAGTCACGTTTCGCTGCACACTAGTTGTGTTGTTCTAATAGCATGCTCATGATCCTGTTAACAATAAGTGGACATGGAAATAATTGCACAATGAAAACTATAAAGGATTTAGCCTTAAAAGTTAAAATAGGCCATAAACTAAGAGGTTAGCATTAACACGTTACAGATAACAAAAGAAAATAAAGGCGTTCCAACATGGATTTCCTCGTTTGATCTTGTGTGTGCTGAACCATGCTAAAGCTTGAAATGATGGCACATCTGAGAGCCTTCACAGGCTTGCTTTTTATCTTCACGCTGCTTCTGCCATGTTTAATGTGTGCAAGCTTTGATTTGACAATCTTTGCGATCAACTATTGATTTGTAATAGATTAAAACAATCAACTTTTGCAACCCTAACTTAATTGTTGCATATCTGCTTTAAATTATTTGACATCTCATTCAGATTATATAAGTTTTGTGAAGTTATTTTCATGTTTTAAATTTGTATTTTAAAACTGTAATTTTATATACTTTTGCTGGTAATTATCTCAAAATTGCTCTAAATGCAGATAGAACCTTAAAACTGTTTTCAATACCATATTTTAGGCAAGCTCCAGGGCTATATTCTGTTAATATTTTCTGCAGAAATGATTAAAATTTATTAGAAATTACAGTCTTGTAATAGAAATAGGTTTATGCACACGTATTAAAAAGGCAAATCAAGATTACTTTTATTTTGTGTTATAGCTGTACTCAAGGTGTTTATAAGCCCTTATAGTTTGTATATATTATGTTTAACTTTGTAGACATTGTGTGGCTTATATATTCTTTACCAACATTAGCATACAGCTTGTTGGTAAAGTAACAGACAAATATCTATAAAACTTTCACATGAGTTTGTCAAATACTCGAATAATAATTTGACTGTAGTGATTGAACAGAGAACATATGTAGAACTTTTATTGCTCTAACTGGTTGTAATGCAAAAGGTGGAAATAATTCACTCTGAAGAATCCAGTATTGAATGCATATAGTATTATCTAATTCAGCATCAATAAATTCCAATGAACATATTAAATTAAATCACAAGCAGTAATTCTTCACAGCAGGTAAAATAAAACGATAAAAAATTATTTCATTAGCATGAAGTGACTGGTCCACAATTGAGTGCCATTGTTGTTCTGGTGGATAAGGAGATGGACTTGTGATCAGAAGGTCCCAGGTTCGATTCTCAGATCCACTGAGTTGAAGGTGGAGTGAGTGATGAAACACTTGCTCTCCATCTTCAACAATCACAGCTGTGGAGCCCTCGAGCGGGCACCAGTTCCCCGACTGCTCCCCGGGCCCCGCAGCCATGGCTCCCACTGCTCCGGGTGAGTGTTCACTGTGTGTGTGTGTTCACTGCTGTGTGTGTGTGTGTGTGTGTGTGTGTGTGTGTGCGTGTGTGCGTGCGTGGGTGTGTGTGTGTGTGTACACTGGGATGGGTTACATGCAGAGCACTAATTCCAGGTACGGGTCACTCTATCTGGCCAACTGCTCACTTTCACTATGTCTGAGGGGAGAATTTGTTGAATAAATTACTGAAGCAGAAGGTTTGAGCCGTTTAGAATAGAAGGCTTACACTCAAACATAATCTTATGGATAGAACCAAAACAAAGTCAAAGAGCTGCAGCAATGATTATCGGTGAAGAACAAGTGGTCAGGTTTCTAGAAAACAGTTTTGCTTTCTCTGCAAAAGCCTTGCATTGCTAACAGTGATAAAATACATGGAATCTTTAATATTCCAAAGCTTGTTCCAAAGATTACATGAACACTCAACATATAACCATCAACACTAAACAATGAGACTGCAAAAAAGATCTGCTAGAACCTTGGCCACATGGGACTGACTGGAAATGTGAAGACAAATGCAGCAG
>UELW01000234.1:5153172-5598172 GCA_900490495.1 Danionella dracula | reverse complement strand
AAATACATGTTTACACCCCTGGTGATGTAATGTTTTTATTCAGGTCGTTAGTTTTGACCTTCATGAACATTTAAACATTCAGCCAATCAGATGTCTCTCTGGACCCATTTTTGGTTACCAGGAAGTGATGCACTTCCATGCTAGCGGAGGCTGGCTATGCCCCTTTTTTACTGCTTTCCTATTGACACGAAATGTCACGCATGCTACGTCCATGTTATATACACTCAATGGTCCTACTTCAGCCTCTCTGTTAGCGGCTGCTCTCCTTATCTCAAATTGTTTCAGATATTTCTCTCTAAATACCATCATTACATTTAAAAAATGTGATCCAGAAATACACTACTTGAATCTGTAAGCTCACCTGGTTCCCTGAGTGATGGCCGTTCTGCATGTATTCAGGACTAAATGAGCTTGGGTAGCCTCGGAGAGTGTGCCCTCTGCTTCAACACAGGACTGAGGCACGCTGTTCCACATCAAGCGCACTGAAGGCCAGTACACACCTGAGAGAAAGAGAGAGAGAGAAACCTCAATCAGAGAAAGAGCTAGATGTATGGGACTAAATGATGGATTCTCACTCTGAACACGCAGCACTGTCTCCAGAGAGCTAACTGCACTGGCACACGGGCTTCTCAGTGACTCCTCCACAGATAACGGCTGAAGCTGGGACACATGGAAAACGTGTGAGAAGAAAACATTCTGAAACATGAACGTGCTCATCTCTAATCACACACACCTCGTGTCCCAGGAGGGCTGCGACGCAGGCCTGAGACGCATCGCAGAGGGGTTTCAGCTCAAAACCAGCACCCAGCACCAGCACCACTCGACCCTCAGCCAGACCCATTGACTTCCGGGTCAACAAGCCAAAGCCTGAAACACATTTAAAGCCTGAAGACAGTGGGGCTGGATGATGTCTGTTAAAAAACAAAGTCTAACTTAACTTTTAAAGAATGAATACAAGGCTGGCACAGTGCTGCTGAAGCCACATGGGGCCCCAAAGCACACTTAAAATAATCAATGGCTTTGCAAATAAAAGATCACTTTCACAAGTTATTTAGCAATTATGTTGGAGGACACTGTTGTGCTAATGCAATCTTCATAAATAATGGTCCGATAAATGTGATTCATGGTTGGATCAGGATTTATTATTTTATGACCACATATTTCACATTACCCTTTTAACTTTTAAGTTGTTGTGGTTTTAACTTGACTATTGACGTATGTTCCAACACATACACTGTGCTGAGACGCTACATCCGCCCTGAGCATCTGAAAGGCCATCTGCAGCATCAAAACCAGCTGAAACCAGAACAACATCTGGAGAAAACTCACGAGCAATCGGCAGAACCACTGTTCTATAAGTATATAGAGAGAGAAACATTGAATTAATTCCAGAATCAGCCACAAATACGAACAAGTTGTAAAACCAGGCCTGACCTGAAAGCAGCCAGGTATTCGGCGTCTCCCATTGGAGGAATTCAACCACCAAACCATGCCACATTCACATTATAACCCTCCCCTCGGTCACATCCTACCTGTGAGATTCATACAGCAGGAGAAATTCTCAAAACCTTTCCAGAACAAACAGCGGTGCTCCCATCTTAGCAAGGTCAGGAAACGAACCTGACTAGGTTCTCCTGTGGCAGGGAAGTGAACGCCGCCATAGCGATGCAGAGATAAGCAGAGGACTAAAAATATTGTCACTTTACTTTAATAACAGGACTAGCCTGAAATTAGAAATGCTGCATTTGAGGATGGTGTAACCTGATTAACATTTTGTATGTTTGAAAGGAAAAAAATGTGGAAGTTTAAGTAAAAAATCAAGAGGACATGAATTTCCCAACGAGAGTGCTCCGCCCCTGTGGTGAATGCAGCCTCGCAGCAGGGAGGGTTTATATTTAACGTAAAAACATCCCAAAAATACACCATTCTATCAAAGTTTACAAATATTGTAGCAAATTTTGTGTTAGTGATTTTGTAAATGATAACTCAATAAGCATGTGGAATTCAGCTCCGATTATCACCACACATGGTTTCTGCAGGTTTCATCAAGTCAGATTTAAGACTTTCTAGACATTTTTCAAGACTTAAAAAATGTAAGACCCATATCACATTAAAAAATCATATAAAACTTATTTGCATAGTAAACACTATGGTTCAATTAGATAGTTTGCAGGCCTAATCAATCAAATGGTTGTGAGCATTTGCTAACGTTTTTTCAAACTCTGACAACAATAACCATCACTTTTACTTGTATATGAGCTGTTTCTCAAACTATGGCACAGCAAAACATCACTTTCGTGTTTTTGAGGATTTGCAAATGCTTTCTAAATCTCTGGCAACCCCAAGCAACAAAAAAAACATATCAAAAGAGCTTTAGAAATGTGAAAAATAAGAGACGTGAAAAATGATTTAAGACCTTGAAGAATGAATTCAATGTTTTGTTGCTTACATCTAGATACACATTCTCAAACATTTCTTAGAAGCTTTTGCCCTTTGCAACAACTGCTACCCAGATTTTTCCCTGATTGATATATTTTTCATGGGTTTTCCCTCGTTTAAGAGGACTTCGTGATTGTAGAACAAAGGCGGAAACAAATGTCAAATTGCTATGATGAAATACAAAGACATGGAGAACAATGTGTTCATGCCATACGTGATCCCACCAAATAGCCAAACTGAGTTAATGCGACAGGAAAATTTTTATTTAAATGCAACATACAGTACATGATGCACATTTCTGCCAGCTCCTAACGACTGCTTGAGTAAAACAGCAGCATTTTGTCAGCAAAACGATCAAAGGCAGCAGTATTCTCCTGATGGAGCTATAGCTCAGACGTAGACTCATTATAGCAGTATGCGTTTCTTACCCAATCAATTAAGATCTTTGCAACCTTCAAGCGCTCCTGGAGCTGTTTAGCAGCTAATGCCACAAAATTTAAATCACTGTGGCAACTGAAAAAGAACAAGAGAAGGATTTAATCGTTCATATATTTTATTGTGTTTTTAAGTTTTCATGTAGTTAGATTATGGCATGACAATGACAACTCCCTAAAACGATAAAAACAATGTCTATGACTTACTCTATTTGAAAAAAATCACTGAATATTTGAAACCAGTCTTGTTTTGTACTTAAATGGATTTTCAGTGCATGAAGAAAGCACCGTCTGCCAATAAATAATATATATAATACATATAATTCATAGAACAGCAGTTGTAACTCACAGTTTTGGTGAGCACGATGCATGGCATCCCAGAGATGTGACCACAGCAAACCCATTCTGAGAAACAGTTAAGAGGTGAAGAACTTGGATGAGTGTTATGAGGATGTCACCTGTAGCTGTCCCCTGGCCACACACAGCGCCAGCTCGATCACACTGCCTGCTGCCATCTCCAGGGCATTTCTTCTGCAGGAGTTTCTCCCCGGTGAATCGAGCTCCAGCGCACTCTCGTGACGCTCAGACCATTTTCCTCCCTGTCGCTCAGAGTAGACTGGCAGGAGCTCCTCAATAGAAGCCGGTGAGCCATGAACCCACTAGCAACACAAACAGGTAAATTAGAAGCACAGCAGAGATGTTCGCTGCTGCTGCTGGAGCTGTTCAGTGTGCTCACCTTACACTGACTCCTGAGACCGCACTCCTGCAGCCTCGACCAGATGCTAGTGAGCCGGACAGAATCTCTCATCTGACAGCTGCTCTCTCCACAGCAACACTCATCCTCAGTCGCCTGAGAGATAAACGCCAAACCTACACAAACAGAGGGTTTAATGGGTACCGTCAATAAAATGAGAGAACAATTAGAAAAACTAATCTGTGTGCTCCTGAATCATTTTGTCATACCCTTACAGTTACACTTCATCAGCCAGTTCATTCAAGCTTACAGAAATATAAAAATGACCTCTCAGAGAATTGGGATAAATGAATTTAACTCTTTTTGATCAAAGCTAGTCACATTTAGTGCCTTGTTGAGTGAAGAAGTAGAGAATAATCAAAGCATCAGTCAAACAATGCTAAGCTATTGCCAAATATTGATTAAATAAGTAATGGTGCCATTTTATGTCAGTAATCATTACCATATTAAATATAAATATCTTGAACCCTCTAACTAAAGCTTCATGCTTAACAGCCATTAAATAACAGTATTTATCATAAACAATGTCTTAATACCCTCAAATGGTTGTTCTACATAGTGCGTCCAGATGAATACTCTGTTCCTCCCACTGCAATGCTTTCACCATGCCCCCTGGTTGTTTTAAGATGGTCAAGAGACCTTCTAGAGTTTACAACATTTTCCACCAAAATGTGAGCCTCAGAGGGGCACCAGAAGAACCTGTGTGACCTCAACATTGAGCAGGTAAAGAAAATGGATGGCATGTCACGATGCAATTCCAAAGTATTAAACAATCATATGAGAAAAGAACTATTCTTCTCTAAAATACATTTAAAAACATTTCCATACTGAGCTTCCCTGTTGGTCCTACTCCTTCTACCTGTGCTGTGGAATGGCTCCTGATTCCAGGCTAGAGGTGGAGTTAAATGTGAAGGCAGATGTCCATCGAGGAGCTTTGGAGGCGAATGCACATGAGCAGGGTACCGGTGAAGGGGCTTGTGTTGATGTCCCCAGTGTTCCGAGTGCTGCATCTCTATCGTACAGTCTGGTAGAACCCATCCTCCTCTCCCTGATTCTCTGAGCACATCCAGCTCTCTAGAAGACTCCGCCCACACTGGCTGAACAGGCCCCTAGCAAATAGAACAGAAAACTAAAGAGTATAAGGAAAGTTCCCTTCACATGCTGTATTTGATGAGGCTGCTGCTGAATTACCTCAAATTGTTTGTAGGTGGCTGCCAGAGCATTGCCTGAAGAGTGTACATGTGTGTTCTGCTGCATGTAAGAAGGTGCAGAGTGGGATTTGAGCAGAGGCCTGTGTGACATCACCGCCATATGCCCTGGAACTGTGACAGACATCACACAAGCGAGTGAGGGCAAGTGTGCTTCTGTCCTTCTATGCTCAGCCTCACCTCGCTCAACCCAATGCTGCTAGAATAAATGCTGTCGGGGGATTATGTATTACTGTTATTATTTTGCTGTCATTTATAAAAATACAGTTTGTGTTTACTTGACATTTCATGTTTTAAAAATGATGAACTCTGAGCCAAACATATTTAATAACCACTTTTTAAAAATCTACATAATAATTCACATAGCATAAATGTATACTTGGCTGCTCAAATGTTGTTAGCATTGACTGAGAACAAGGGGAAAAGTCTAAATCCTCTTATTTGATATCTTTGTTGAATTAGCTGTAAGAATATGAGGATGCCAAGCGAGGACCCGTGGGTCCAGAGCGGTGGCAGAGCATGCAGGCCAGAGGAAGGGGCCCTGAAAGCCAGTTTTCAGAAAAACACTATTTTGTTCCATGATAAATTACAATAACATTATTATATACAATAACATATCCATAACGTTTTAAAATCAGGCCAAAACAATAGATTTTTTACATTTCATTTCAAGATATACTTTTTTCATATAAACTTTACCATTTACTTTAAAAATGTCAACAATGACCAATCCCAAATGTCAATAATATTTTAAACTTTCATTTCAATATATTCTTTTTAAATTATGATAAATGCTAATACTAATAAATATTTCTTTATAATATCCAAATATTTAGATCAACAAATATAAATTAAATTTCTTAAAATGTTTAAATTTCGTATATTTTTCTAAACCTAAAGCTCTTGTCTTTCATGTTACTTTCAAGAGTATTTTTAGGAATGTCACCAATCCAGTTTTTGAACTCTGAAACCTGAGAGGCGTGAAGATAAGATTGATTCGAAGCAGGAAAATGAGAAGTGCTGTGCTAAAAAGATCTACATGTACACACGATACTAGAGAAGCACGCTTCAGGAATAACACACACCTTACTTGATGGCACGTTGTAGCTAATGCTTCGAGGGATAGTCCCTTCATGATGCTTCACCTGCTGAAAGACAGATCCTCCCTCACGAACTAGGAAACGGCTGGAAGAGGAACCTACAGCATAAGCAGATTATTAGGATAGAACACAAAAAAATCTGATTTTTCAAATGTACCTCTAGAATCAAGCACTCTGACAGCAGGGGGCGCACAGGCTTTACGCTGCAATGGAGTCCTTCTCTCTGTTCCGCTTCTCTTTGAGCGCAGCTTCAGAATTGGCTCGGAGGCTGTTCAAAAGCACACATGAAATATAGCACCATCATTTCTTTACTCATACTCTGGGAGATCTGAGAACTATTAGAAAATATGTCACCTGTTCTACGCAAGTGATGTTCCTCCTCAAAAAAGGAGTCATCGCTCTCTGGTTCGCATTGCTGATGTGATTCCTGACCTTCTAATGGTCTGTTCAACATAAAACCAAAACATCCTAAACACAATACTGAATGCAGAACTTTCTTGGTTCGCTCTCTCAGGAGATAAAACAATGAAAGTGTGAGACAACTAGTGCATGCTGTGAAGTTCAGCTGCATTAATATCAACTGTATTTCATCTATGTTAGTAAAAAAAAAATCCTTTAATCTGAACACAAGAAAAACTCATGTGGATGTTAGAGCAATCTTAAAAGTAAAAAAAAAAGTAAAAGTGAATTTGAGCAGAAACAGAACACAACAAGTCGAGACTGAAGTCTCTGCAGCATCATGGATACGCTGCAGATCCAGGATTACTAAAGATACATGTGCGTTTACATGAATCATTTTTAAAGAAACCTGATGTATTAAAAACATGTGCACACCACACAAGTGGTGTGTGCTCTGAATTTGATGTAGATCAACTGTGAGTTTCCTTCAACAGACATTGAACCTAAATTTATAAAGGAAGAAACAGTAGTTGAATATAAGCAATATGATTCATCCTATAATTTTTAATGTTTATATATATATATATATATATATATATATATATATATATATATATATATATATATATATATATATATATATATATATATATATATATATATATAAAATATATATAAATAAAAAAATAATCATATGAATCAGTTTCTTCCTTTATAAATTTAGGTTCAATGTCTGTTGAAGGAAACTCACAGTTGATCCACATTAAATTGAGAGCACACACCAGTCGTGCGACCTCCATCAGGATTGCATTGATTTGAGCGAAACATCCCAGAAAACCCAGGGGACTTTATGCAGTGTTTTTACACCATTTTAAAAGGGCCACAACACCCTTGAGGTAAACATTGAGATTTTCTGAAATTTACCGGTGTTGGAAATAACTTAAGAAAATGTCATTGTCTTACATTTTGTTGTGTGAGTAAACTGGGCAATTTCTGACCTGGTTGAAAATCAACTTTTCCAGATTCGATTTTTTTATTGAACTTTAAGTACCTTATTTGTTCACAAAGCGGAGCTCTCTTATCCTATGAATAGATTCCGTGCATTAATTATGAAATGTTCTTGACACGTCCGGTCGAGTTGTAAGACCAATCAGTTGTTTGCAGTACAGTTTGAGTTCCAGTTGTTTGTTTTCATGGAGGACAAGTTCTGCTGCTTTAACGGCCACAGAACATTTAACCTTGAACGAGAGGGACCATCCACGCATCCAGGCCTTACACTGATCGGTGAATAAAGGGTTGGTTTTGGAAGGGTTTCATTAGATATGATACCAATTCGATACTTTCAAAATTATGTCAGTTCCTAAATGGTACTGAAATAAGAACTTTTTATGAAATCACTCACACTGTAATGTACACAAAACATATTAGCCATGAAAAAATGAATTACAGAACTTAATAAAGGCACATATGTTTTTTTTGAACTAAGTTTTCTTGTTAAGAAAGATGACCATATATGTTTTGCCTGTTAAAATACACCTTTCTTCACTGATTGTTTCCATTACAAGAGAAGACTCAAAATGATGATGATTTCATACGACAATGAAACCTTACAGTTCAACTCTTCTACATTACTGATAACATTAGCTCAAGAACCATGTATATTCAGCATTTAAATAACATTAGATTCCATGTGTCTACAACACATGCTCCGTTAAATTTAAAGTGTTGCCTCATTTAGTCAAAAATGTTTATGTACAATGGTGTTTCCGTATCCGTTTCTGAAAAATATAGCCCCACTTCAGAACATTTTGCTTTTGGTAAGCTGACCTGACCTCCTGACCATGTTTCTCGCTGCGTACATAAGCTGCTGCTGTTTACAGTGAACACTAGAGGGCATCAAGTGCTTCAAACCCTAAGTGTACACAGATAACACTTTATCCTTCGATGTATAGCACCTCAAACCTTCTGCATGTAGAAGCAGTTCTCTCATACAAGAGAGCTACTAAAACTGGAGAAAGGTGAACCGGGACACAGTTGCACTAGTGAAGTGCAAGATGATGTGGTTTTCTTTATCAATATAAAATGTCTTTTTATAATTAAATTCAAATTAAAGACTTTTTTTCCAGATATTGTATCAGTAATGATCCTTAAACGATCCCAATCTTGTGAACCTGTGGGTTATTTCAATTCCCTTATGAATCATTCTAAATCTTTAGATATGTTTTTAATCGATTTGGTCCCATGAGGGTGTTTTTAGAAATTAATTCACTGTTCAGCTTCAAGTTAGCCTGAAAGCATACACATGAGTATTTCCCTGAGAGCATAACAGAAATTTTACCAATTAGGAACAGGTCAGAAGATGACAAAAATCCACCTTTTTTTCTTACAAAATAAATAAGAAAACTTGTAGCTGAATTATTTCAAGGCATTTGTTTGACCAACAAGGTGACCGCATGATGAGTGAAAGCCTTCACGAGTGAGTTCAGTTGAAGAATGTCTCTGACCTGTGCAGCTTATTGCAAATATGATCGTAGAAGTTCCTCCTCACTGGTGAGCTGCACCCAGCACCTGCTGAACAAACCCCAGGCATCAAACATCCCACAGCAGGCAGAAAAGATCAAGGTTTGTGGGATATTTTAGTATGTGAAATGTCTGATGTGCAATATAACACTATGTCTGAAAACCAAACTCTTAGACGACTTAGTGATCATTTTAAGTTTAAATACTTTGCGGCCATAAATACGCAAATACAAAGTGCACTAAAAGTGTTCCAGATTCCAGACGTGATGAAAAGATCCATTTCTGACGCTGATGTACAAAAAATTCATGTGTAGAGAAACAATGAGTTACTTTGTTGAGTCTTCAGGGGCTCAGTGAAAGGCTGATGTTTGGTTTGTGTGCTCTCTCTTCCTCTCTCTCTCTCTCTCTCTCCAGCTTCCTGTGTAGATGCTGTTGAGAATGAAAAGAATAGAATACAATCACAGCTCTATATGGGACAAATCTAACACCCACTATTTTAGGTTCTAGAATAATCACACATTCTCAAAATCATTTCAGCTCAAGGTCCACATGCTTCTGTGGGCTAGACCAGAGAAATCATTGTATAATGTGATAGAAATTTTAAATCATTATAATGGGTATTAGTGATTATGAGTAGTGAATATCTATATTAGCATTTAAGTATCATATTGAATGTGTGTTTAAGGGGTTTGTTAGCCTGAGAGGGAGGTGACTGGTGGAGTAGGCGGAGTCTCGGGACAGCGATGAGCGTGTCCTTTGGGAGAGTATAAATTAGCGTGCATGGAGACTTTCGCTCTCTTTCCAGCTTTCTTTCCTTCTCTACTTTACGAGTAGCTCTTTCAGCTTCAATAGAGAACGATTTCAGTGTTTGCTTATATGAGAAGTGCAAAATAAAGCTGCTGTTCTGTTCCCTGCCTCCGGAGTGATTTCTACCAGAGAGAGAGTTTCTGATGTCCATAACAACAATTATCCACTGATTGATTCATTCATTGATTTTCTGCTTTTATAAAGCACATAAGTAAACCCAATTTCTAATAATTAAAACAATACATTTAATTATTTTTGAAACTCAAACTACCAACAAGTCTGCCACGTAATACACAAAAAGCAACAAAGAAAACGGCAGTTTTAAACAAATAAACAACAAGTAAACTTGAACTTCCTAATTTACAGTTTTCTTCTCCACACAAAATAGTTTTTACACCTTTGATTATCTGTGCAAAAGAGACCGTTTTTAGTTCATATAATTATTATATAATCAATCATTAAATAATTTATAAAGCTCTTTACATTTTGAGGAGGTTTTCTGTGACTCCAGCAGCAG
Organism: Danionella dracula; assembly: GCA_900490495.1. Lineage (NCBI taxonomy): Eukaryota > Metazoa > Chordata > Actinopteri > Cypriniformes > Danionidae > Danionella > Danionella dracula. The sequence goes on along the minus strand of UELW01000234.1, from coordinate 5,587,994 downwards.
TGTGCAGCATCCACCTGATCACGTGACAGCTGCCTTTCCAGCCAAAACACTCACCATGCAACTCACCACGCACGAGGAGCCGATTAGAGGAATATAGCCAATTAGAATACAGGAGTTATCAGGTATTGGTGGGCACATTGGTCCAGGAATCCCGGGGTCACGCCCCTATTCTTTACTCAATCATGCTTAAATTATTAATGACCACAGTTGAACACGTCCTCCGGATGACAGATTAAGTAAGTTTAGCTTTGTCCTGAAACTTAGCTCAGAAAGATTACACTTTGAAATAGGACTAGCTTTCGTGATGATAATCTCAGAATTTGGTCTATTAGAATTCTATCAACATCATCAGTTCTTGGGTCTGCCCCCAAACAATTCGACAAAACTACACGCAGACACATACATGGACGGCTGTCAGGAGATGAGCAGACCAGTCATGATTCAAACCTAAATGACCAGTTCAACAAAATATCTCACACCTCGATCACAATGAAAAACTAAAGTCCAATGCTAATTAAATATACCTTGAACTTTTCACCACCCAAAAAGGGTTTAACATGTTTAATACAGTTTCATGTCAGACTTCTCTCCTGCATTAGTCTTAATTCTCATCAACAGCAGTTTGTACACAACCACAGAAAGCATGCAGCACACAATCTGAGCTGGATCACTATGGTAACACTATTCGACAGTGCTCTAAAACCCTCAAGATCAGAGAAACCCATCTACTTCCTGCCGCTTAAATTAGTTTGTTTGGGGTTATTTATCCAAGTGACTCTTTCTATCATTTACCTAACTTATATTTAACTAAAAGGGTTCATTTCAGTCAAGATGACTTGCGGAACAAAACCAAAGTTACTAAGCACAAAAAGTACATATTTTTAAATGTTGTGACTGAAATCAGAAAAATTCACAAAGGAATTAACTAACCCTAGAATTAAAATAAAAAATTGCATCAAAAAAGAAAATTCTGGCTTCGACATCTCAAGGACGACAGAAGCTATCGACTATCTTCAAGTTTTATGAAGAATATTTTGTTTAGCTGCTCCAATAAATACAGAGTAAATGATGTTTTGAATGTGTTTGAATTTTAATTTATTATATAAAAAGTAGCAAAGCACTGTATGAAGAAAACAAAGGAAATTTGGAGTTTGGAAGTACATCTCTTACCCATCATTCACACCGTTTCCACCTCTCAGAGTCCAGGCATCACGTAACTAAAAGAAACACAACATCTATTAGAAATGAAAGAGACCTGAAAGAGACAACACAACTTCACAACAACCAGCAAAGGGATGCCTTCAGAGAGTGACATCTAGTTTTATTTCTTCACTGAAGCCTCTCCCACAGACCTCGATCAGCACGAGTTTGAGTCCCTTAAAAAGGTATTAGTGGTTTGATCAACAACCCCTTAGTACCATATACATATGATAGACATCTATGTGCTTGGACAGCCAAACTACTGGCAGCTGATCACTTTAACAAAAAGATAAATGTTATGATGTGAACTAAAAGGTGGGCTGGTCAGAGAGTATATTACATTACTCTTAAATAACTAAGCTATTTATTTAGCATTTAATAACGCACACTAATGTTTGTTGAACCTTTAGCTTTGATTATGGCACCCATTCATTGTGGAATTGTTTCAATAAGCTTCTGTGGTGTCACAAGATTTATTTCCAGCAGGATCTTACGTTTATGATTGTAGACTCTGACTGCTGCACCCGTCCCAAACGTCTGAGCTCTGTAGTTCCTGCAGTCTCTCCAGATATCATCTCTGCTTGATGCACGCCAATAATGTCACCCTCTCAAACAGACTGACTTTTCTTTTCATGACTAGTAAAGTGTTTGACGTGGTTGATCAAAAAAAAACAAAAAAAAAAAAACAGAACTCATCGCACCGGAAGGGGTTAAATAATGTTTTTCCAGCTAAAATAGAAGTGTCTATTTATTAATGACCTAAAAGGATAGGAGGCTCTTAACTATTTCCTTTGCTACATCTAGATGGAGGCTTTTGGCCATCAGTGAATATTATCATAATTTAATAAGTCATACTACTTCTTTTGTGTTATTTTTGGATGTTGGATTATTTGAGAACTTTCTTTTCTTAATATTACTGATACTGTAGGCAACATAATTTGGATGTGTGATTGTGTTTGCTCTTTATATAATCTTGCTTTTTAAATAAATACAGTCAGTCATTAGCAGTCAGTGTTTTCCATTGGTTCATTATAAGTGTCTTTTATCACCATTTTCAATTGCTCTTTTCCTCCCTAAAGTTTGCTCTAGACATTTTTATGTCTGTTTTTCTCTACTTTAAAACCATTCCTTTGTCATAAGAACACATCTGAAGCTCTTTAAACTACAGTTGAAAGTTTCTTGTTTATTTCTGAACAATGCAGCTAATATCTTTATTCATTATAACCTAAGGTTAGATTTTCTTCTTTGAGTTCAATTGAGATAAGTTCTCCTAAAAAAAAGTCCCAAGACATACCACGTGATACACACTGTTGTCAGCAGAAAGTCATTTGTCATGCAGAAGCAAATACTTTTACTTCCTTTATTTTAACCAAGGTTGTAACATATCTCTCATTTTACTCAAAAGAGTAAATGAAAGTTATTATTCAATCAGAGGAGCTTGTAGAACTCTCATTTTGTCAGTAAGGCTGAGGAGACTATTAAAGTAACCCTCAGTAGCAGTCAGGAATTCCCGTTTAGAGAGTCTAACGGTTACTAAGTTGACGAAGCATGCCAATATTGTTAGTTACTAATAATTACTTTACTAAAACCCTAGATCATTCTGTCCCATTAACATGATCTAGTTTGTTATTGTGTATTCTGGCTGCATGCCTTCCAGCATAGTGATGCTCTGTTTCAATTTCACTTATGTTGTGTAATATAAAATTATAGAAATAAAAGAAAATTATTATTTTTTTTTTAATATGTGCAAAATGTTTGATTTCCTCCACTAACTTTAACTGGTAATCGTTTTATCTTTACATCTTTTTGATTCTCTCTGACCTATTCAACGTCATTCACATAGGAGCAGAGGAAGCATTTTCTACTGCTTTTCCACTTGCATCGCAGCATTACGACCCCATGCCCCCCATTCCTCCTCCTGCGCTACTGCTGAGACTCCATTGAGGACAATGTGGTTTTTCTTAGAAGCCCACACCACTAGGACACCCTGATGAAAAACCCCTCAGACCACTTCCTCAAGCACCTGTAAGAGCATCCTCGCTACGCCTCCAAAACTAGCTGAGAGATTGTGTGAAAAACTACTTTCTCCACTCAACCTGAACTGAGCTCACCAAACTAAAAATCATTTGACCAAAACCATGTGGGTTTGTGACATTTGAGCAACACACTGACATTCAGGTTTGAGCCAGTGTGATGATACATTATGCAGGGTTTTTAAGTGATGCGTTTCAATGCTGTTTTTCATGTTTTTAAGAGAAGATATGATGTTGATATCCTGGTTAAAAAGGAGAAGTGAAGCTGCTCCACAAGTGGCTTTTTCTCCCCTCATAAATGTAGTAAGGCAGTGACAACCAGCAATTTCCACATTTGTCCTTGGTGACAGCTGTGAATTTGACATATTGAACCCTTTATTTATCACAGCAGAGCCAATTTCCTGCTAGTTTACACTCATATATATGTGTGTGTGTGCGTGTTGCTTCTATTTATTAAAGTCACACATTTTTCTCTAACTCTAAACTCTAATTTAAAAAAAAATATGAATTCCAAATCAAACTATTCAAAAGCATTCAGTACTCTGATTTGGAGGATCTTTATTATGCTTGTTTTAAACAGTGATTTTTGCTTTATAATATTGAAATCATAAATAAATGGTAATCAAATACTTAAGTACTTTTTTCAATTTCTATTGACAAACAAAAAGTTAAATAAATGTATACCTTTACTTTCATTGACAGATAAAGGTGTTCATGTGTCATTTTTAACAACTATTTAAATGTATTTAGTAAATAAAATTGTTTATGATTTATATTAAAGGTGGCCGTACATTTTTTTTTAAATCCTCCGTCCAATCCCAACCCCCAATCAATGATCAAAATTCACCCTGAAGATTTTAACAACAACACTGAAACAAATTGTTTTGGATAATCATATTACTCATCCTAAGATTTATTTCCTCACATATTAGAATTAACTCCAACCATCACATCACGGCGAAGCCTGAAGAGATCCAGAGAGGTTTGTCACTCTGAGCAATAATCTAAAATAGATTCACTGACCTCAGTTCAGTTCCCATTGCTGGTTCCTTCTGGGGTTCAAGGTTAGACGTGACTACTCAGTGGCACAAGACTCTCCAGCTCCCCGAACAACAACGAAGGATCCAGATTCTCTCAAACACACACACACATGCACACACATGAGCGCACACACGCACACACACACACGCACACGCGCACACACACACACACACACGTACACGTGCGCACACACACACACACACACACACAGGCAAAATGAGTTCTGGCTCACTGGCAGCTGACAAAACATGTCTGGATTGATAAAGATATCTAAGAGGGGCTCAAAGATGTGCTCTACTGCTCTCAGATGAAAACAAACACTTCAATCCAAGCAATCTCCGTCACATGCAGCCAGTGCCGGTCCAGTCCCAGCTCTTTCACATCCAATTTCCTTCACTTAAAAGCCGTTTGCTTCTAAAGGATATGCTGCATGTGAGCAGCTCTGACTTGGTATAAATGACTTCTTCCAAACGTCACAAGTTGCCTAATGATCTAACAAATTTGGTTGAAATTCTTAAATTTATTCAGATGTACTGTTCAATGTATGCATTCAATTTCCTTAAAATAAATTCAGCTTGGCACGTGACGTGAAGAGGGTCGCGTGACAGTGGCCTGCTGTGATCACAGGTTTTCTGTTGTCGTTTCAGAACACGCAAGTAAAATCTTATAGGACCTCCAGGAGTGAAATGTTTGTCAACTTTGCACACATTTTACTTATTTATGTTTCCGTTTGCTTGTATTACGCCTGTATTTTTACCTTCACCAACTATGGACATTCACACAGCGTTCTTCACACTAAAAATAAAAATATAGCTATTAATCACTAAACTCCGCTTCTCCTGTGAACACAAACTGTATGTACTCCAGGAGGTCTGAGACTGCCCTGTTAACCCTCACGCATCACCACATCTAAACAAATTAAACAACCAACAATTAAACCTAAATGAAATGTCCTCACCTTAGATCGGTTTAAATACAAATCTATTATGTTGACAGGAAAACATTATGATTGCAAAAACTAAACTAAAACTTAAATGCACATCCTCATCTTGTCTTGTCTGTCAAAGCTCGCGCTCACTAAAGCATGCAGCCGTGTCTTGGGTTTCCACAAAAACAACAAAAAGTGTTAAGTTGTGAAAATTGTAGAAGAAAACACAAAATGTCATCAAACCCTGCATTACATTTTTAGATGGAAAAGACATCCTTGAAGCAATCTTATACAATGAAGAACACATTAGCCTAAACAAAATCTTTCTTTCTATAATTGACGGTGCTTGCATAAGAGCCCGCATCTGTTTGATTGTGTTAAATATGCTTGCATAAGAGAAGTGAAAGTGACCGGTTGGTCAGATATGGAGAGACCCATATCCAGAATCTGTGCTCTGCATTTAACCCATCCCAGTGTACACACACACACACACACACAGCAGTGAACAAACACACCGTGAACACTCACCCGGAGCAGTGGGAGCCATGGTCGGAGCAAGTGTTTCATCAGTCATCACCTTCAACTTCACCTTTGATCTGGGGATCGGATCGGTGGCCTTCTGATCACAAGTCGATCTCCTTACCCACCAGACCACAACTGCCACAATCGAAGAAACAAGTGATTGCGAGATGACTACTTTAGCCATGGGACACTTTGTGCAATGGCAACTTTAATAACCCAAGATTTGGATCAATAACTGCACGAGTTATAACTGGCCTTCCCAGGAACCAGCTTGACACACACCAGCAGTTCTGAAAACAAGGAAGCCAGTTCTGAAATTGTTTTGTAATTTGACCTTTGTTTATACTTTATTAAATTTACTCTCCAGAATCACACACTAAATATCTCAACGTAATTTCAGATGAGGAACAAAATAACAGGTCTGGAACTACACGGTGGTTGGTGAATTTTCAGGTAGAGCATCCCTTTGACTTGACTCTAGGACATCATCAGTGATGCTGAGATCAGACATTTCCGGTCTTCCAACATCACGCATCCTCACTCAGGGGACCCAGCTAGGGAGGCCCTTTCTGCTGCCTCCATGGTAGATTTGATGGCTTTCTTTTCCCAGCATAGAAGTAAGCGGTAAGCAAGTCCACTACACCCTACTTCAATGGGGACAGACTGCCTTCCAGACTCTGCTTTGGCTTTGCTCAACAAGCTCCTGGTGGAAGCTTTGACTGCTTCCTCTTTTGACTCAGCTCCTCTGTGCAGGACTCTCAAGAGACGGTCAGTTCTAACAGTAGCACCTGCATTGAGAAGACTTTTATGAGCTCAAGGTCTGGCCTCAGGGAAGTTGGTGTTATGTGTCTAGAAACCAGAGCTGATTGTTCAGGTCAATTCTAAGATCCCAGTCCACTGCTGGGGTGAGAAGCCAGGGCTGGTTTTCACATTTAATTTAAAAAAATACTTGTATTATAATTTTTTTATATATATGGTTATCCATTTGTTTTCAAAAAGTATAAATAATTTTTAGATCATGAAAGCTTTGTGATTTAATCATTGACTGCACTGTATTTAATATGGATGTGGTATCCATGACATAAACCATAGGTTTCTGACAAAAGTAAAAGAGGTGCAAAGTGAGCACCGTAGCAAGTAATCGAAAATATGTGCACGGAAGCGGTACAAGGCCGTAGTGAAGATGGCTGAAGGTTAACATTTTATATATCTTAAACAAACAAAGGGAAAGATAGTTCACCCGTCTCAGAGAGTTCACGAAGATCAAAACTAGCAATCGGAATGATCAAACCTAATGGTGCCAGGGGAGGAAACAAGTTTGTTGGACAGTTTTAACATCGTAGTGAATGAAAACCTGATGGAGGTTTTCAGGGGGATTTAAGCAACTTGTGGAATTTGGATCAACATGTCTTCTGTACTGTTTTAGGCTGAAAATAACAAGCTGTTTTAAAGGTCTCAAAAAAAATTCCCCAAGTTAACAAAACCACGTGCCTTCTTCACCGTGAATATGTATGTACAGTGAACAAAGACATATTATCATAAGGACATTTTCAGTTGAAAAGGAGGCAGCTCACAATTGTTTCTTTAATAAAACGACTGCACTTTAATTAAATGTGCCATTACAGTGTGCACTAATATATATTTTACTATTTCATGTGTTTTTCTACCTCAAATTACCTCGTGTAGAAACCTCGTATTTTTCTTCCCAATCCTTTTGATTGTACTGGTCACAAACTTTGCAACTTAAAAAACCTACCACAGCACTGAAACGTTGTAAAGGAATCCCAAGATGGCGCCGCTCCTTAGGTGAGTGTTGATAGTGCCATATGTCGCTTGTTTGGTTTCTTTGACTTGATTTAAGTTTATGTACCGAAAATGTAACATGAAATCATTGTTATCAACTGAAGTAAATACAAAGACAACTGCGCATAATTAATTTTCTCTCAAAGTCTATAAAAAGTCTCCATTTACTGACGAAGAAAGCACGTGCGCCTCTCCTCTGCTTCACCTGTTTTGAGACTGAACGTGCTTTGCGTAACAAATTAGGCAATTACAAAGACGTTTTCTCGAAATATTTAAACTATTTTATTACTATTTAAATAATAGGTGGAAAATACAAAGAAATGTACATATTATAGGCGCATTAATGATTTTAGCAACCACCATTTAGGAAAATGTACCGTCAGAGTAAACCAAAATGTTCACATTTTAAAAAGGGTTCGAAAACCCTGGTATTTTAAACAATAAATGTGATGGTGTTTTGGGGTTTGTGTGTGGTGCAGTCATTCAGTTTTTTTATTCTGAAGTGTAAATTGGAAAACAAAAGTGGTCTCAATATTGTTTTCATGTAAATAATGTGAAAATTGCCTGTATTTTCTCTTATTGATCAAAATATCATCTAATATGAAAATGTCTGTAAAGTCAACAATTTTTACTTTTGCCCTTACTGGGGTAGTTTAGCCATCTTTTCCTGAGGAAAACAATCTCGTTTTTACCTTTCTCAACTTTAGACGTAAACTAGTGTTTTGCATATTTTAACTTTGGGCAAATAAACACTTCTAATAAACACAGATATTTCATAATTTCAATTACATTTTTCTAATGAAAACTGAATTATTGATTTTAGATGTAGAATCAAACGCACACTGAGCATTTGGGGTCTCGACATGCCAGTACATTTACAAAAACAAAATAGCCATTTTTATAATTATTGTATTCTTTTATTGATTTGTAAAACGTTGACCAATATTACATGAAATCAGAAACATGAATTTACAATATTTGATGAAAAAGAAAAAAACGAAACAAAAACAGCCTATTTCAACCGTTTCATGAATGGTCATATTCAACTGGTTTGTAATGGTGAGCAGGCGCACTACCGTCAGCCTGTAACCAGCTAGCTTTTGTATTTGAACTTCCTTCATGCCACTAACTCACTCACTCAGAGACAGAGTGCTTCTGCTCATTCGAGTCATTAAGTGGCACAAAAGTCCTATTGATCTTCTGTCCTGCGGAGCTCAGACAGAAGGAGAGGTAAAGAGCATGCATTTCCTCGTTTCCTCTTCATGACCAATGACTCATCATCTACTCTGTGAGAGGTGACCAGGTATGAGGTATTGACAGCAGAGCGTAGATGAGTTTTGAACTGAGGTAATGTCTGAGGGTGTGTGGTTTCAGAGTAGACGATGTTCACTGTTTACCAAGAGAAAAGCAAGAGAAGCCCATGGTTTGTGTCATTATTCTAGCGGAGCAGCAAAATCCAACTGAGCAGTCAGAAAAAACGAGGGGGTTGGGGCCTGAGGATGGCCAGCCAATCCCAGCAGCAACCGAACGCTGTCAATCATGGAAGTGACCCCACCTTAACAGCTCTCAGCTTTCTTGTCAACCTGGATGCATGTTGTGTGTCTGCTAAAGATACAAATACTGTACACACAGAAAATAATAGTTAAAAACAATCTAATAAAACAGCTGTTAAGGCGTCTTTGTTATGTGATATTCATACATGAGGTACTGGGTTGTCCATGTGAGCCACTGCACAGCAATAAATACAAACATGAATCATAAAAAAATACAAATCAAATTGTGTCTGTTCCCCAGAGAGGTAGTTGGTTATGGTTACATTTTGGACTCAGAAAAAGAGACCAACATCTTCTTTCTCATGTCTTGCCATCATCATCATCATCATCATCATGCATAATGTACTGTACGGCTTGAGACTGTTTAAAAGGTGATGTCCTGGTTTCTCCTGGCCTTTAGTTACTGTAAGTGCTGAAGGGATATTCTCACTTGTTCGTCATGACAACGGAACAAAAAGAAGTGATTGATTACAAGACTGGAAGATTTCCTCTTTTTCCAGTTTTAGAGTGTACACTATCATCCCACGTCATACTGAGCAGCTTAGTCTAGAAGGCATGAAGACGATAAAAGACAGTTGAAAGAGAGATAAGATTGTGAAAGTATATATATATATATATATATATATATATATATATTTACCTGCACCGAGCAGGAGGTTAGCATTCAATCATCCTTTCCTATATCTGCGCATCTACCCACACACACTCTCGCACACAAAACCCTCTGCTCTGTGTGTCCACCTGTACACTGACACCAGAATATCAAAACTAGTCTACAAGAAAATATTTGAATCTTTTACATTTGCAAAGTATTACTCATAGATAGAGATAGATATATAGCAAACCTTCCTTTACCATTCAATCGTAAGTGCCATGACTAAGTAATGTATTAGTAAAGTATAGAAGAAACAATCACCTTCTCTCAATCCATTCTTCACACGCTAGCATCCAGACTTCCCCATCAAATATATATATTCATGCCGTACAAAAACATCCCTTAAAACTAGAATTTCATGAATATTTTAGCTACTCATCAGATAGAAGCCTCATTAACAATGTAGGTTTATTACACACAGGGGGAAATATTTGCTGTCTTTATTTTGTGAGTTCTTGTTTATGGCTTACATAGAATAAAAATCTCAGAAATGTTTAATATTAAGATCAATTAAAAATAAATTTGTATGTATGCCCAGGCCCTCATTGTAAAGTATGTTAATATCCGTCTTTTGGACATCTGTAGAGTCAGCAGACTTCTGTCCATCGAAAGGCAAAGGACAACTTTAGCTTAAAATATACAAATTTATTGAGCAAATTATTTCATCTGTAAATCAGAATCGCTCCACATATTTAAAGAGCCTGGAGCTCTTATTCTCCCTTCCCTTTACTGGATGCGACATATGTATGACATGGGACTCTTTCCAATTTCAGATTCAGAAGGTCATCCATTTGATTGTTTTAAATTAGTTACTAGAAACAATAGTCTTTAACAACAGGTAAGGTCTGGGGGTTTGCCACCTTTTTTTGGTCAAGACCCACCCATGTTTGACCAACACGACAAATAACAAATCCCTTCTCGTTTTGCATAGCGTCATGCTTATAACATCCTTCACATACTTTAGCAAATCCAATGTTTAGTTGTTCTTTAAAATAACACATTTTCAATAAACACGAAGAATAGTCAACGTTCTCGATCGTACGCCTAGTTTGTTTCTGAGCGGAATGAAAATAAACTCGTTCCTTGCTACTACCGGAAATCCAGATAAGTTTAACCAATAAATCCACGACTTCAGGATTCTTGAAACGTTTCCAACTTTCCATGCCAAACTCATGATACCTTTAGCTAACTCTGAGGAATACACCACTTCAAAATCTAAGGCATTTTTATAGCTTTGGAAAGCATTTAGCTTTGAGCGAAACATAAAATGTAAATACAAACATTTTGCGCTTCAAATAAGTAACTTGGATTATTTAGGTCATTGTTGCTGCGCAAAGTGGATTAGTTGGAAGAACAGAGAATAACTGTAATGCAAACATTTTTTTAAAATAACATGATTTTGAGGCAAAAAAGCCCAAAAAATTGAGCTATTATTGTAGCTTGTTCCGTTCTGTTACTATAACTTTGACCATAATAGAAAGAGAAACAGCTAGGTGTGAGAGCGCTCCACCATCCTTCCAGTGTTGCAACAACTTGTGTAGCAAGTTCCCAATCTTTTTGTTCCTATTAGTGATGTTCTGAAAATTAATGCAACACTATCAATTGGTGGGTTTGGCATAAAGTCATCTAATAAACATATGGTGAAGCCATGCCCATTAAAAGTCAATTAATATTCATGAAACTGCCTATATTGAAAATTAATATTATAATATAATATTGAATTCGATGTTTCTATTTTTGTGGTGATTTGCTGTGCTTTCACAATCACTTCCCACTTGACTTCATTACATACTAAATTGTCAGGGTTTAATGATGCTGCGTTGCAATTTCTGTTTACACAATAATAGAACAGATCTTAGCCATCACATGAGCAAAAGAAAAAAGAAAGAAACAAACAAACAAGAAAATGCGTGGCCTTTAGCTGGCAGTGTAAACAAGGGCTATGACTTGAAATATTCCACCCTGTGCATGATAAATGTTATTTAATGCATGGAGTTTTCTTTCTGAAGCAAGTATCAAGAAATATGGTGTTTTATTCTAGTTTTAAGAGCTAAACTGTACACATCCTTCTCACTTCATAAACACACACACACACACATACACTGCGCTCAGCTTTACAAGCACCGGCAGTTTCCAGGTAGTTCAGTTCAGCTTACACAATCATCATCATCATCGACCCAGCTCTGACATCAAACACAATCGCCATGGACTACGATTACCACAGAAAGAAAGAAAAAAGTTCTCCTAATGACCCTGAGCCCTGACTGAGAAGTCCAAGCTTCATCCAAATCAGACATTATTATTAACCGGAGAAATAGAAAGATATTCAGCCCTCTAATGCGACTCAGTGAGCCCCTGACGACAGTCGCAGAAAGATCAGCTTGAATAGATAAATATTTACACAGCTGAGATGCATAAAAAGACTGGTAAAAAGAAGGATATATGGTAGGTAAGGCAGTTGTGTTTGTTTGAGGACACAATGAGGCAGTGGCTACTGTGATATTAACACTGTATCCAAAGGCATGCAAATCAAGGCTATACAAAGGGTTCGATAATAAAAACCAGCTTAACATCTAGGTTGTGTTAAGCTCTACCTAGATGACGCTTTAAAATCCTGCCTGTACCAAGAAATAACATTGCATTGCTGTTAAAAACTCATGCAGTTTAGCATAATACATTATTCAGCAACCTTACTTTTCAACAAATTGACTAATAAACTAAAGCCAAAATTCTATTAAGCCTACCAAATCAGTGAGATGTTTTACAATATTGAGTTTTTCTAACATTTTAATCTCCTTTTAATCAAAATGTAATATAGAAATGATCAGGCTCTCACAATATTTACATTAGGGTTAGTGTGTATGCTAGGAACCAAATGCCCAACTTGCAAGAGTGGCCAGAGCTTCTTGCAGCAGAGCAAAGGGGTGTAGCTGAGCCTTATTGGACATAAGCACAACAAAGCTATACAAAACAAATATTCTCCTGACCTAGTCTGGAACTTGTAGTATACTTTGCTATTGTAGAAGGTATAAGAATGTATACAATGATACCTCGAGATACAAATGTTCCACGTTATGAAAATTTCAAGTTACCAAAGGCCACTCAAAGAATATTTTGTTTCATGATGAGAAAAAAAATTCCAAGATGCGAAAGAAACTTATTTGACATTTGGACGGCTGACAACACTGGGCATCCCGTGACTACATTCAACTTGCCCTCAACCGTTCTGCTCTCCTATTGGTCAGTTCCAGCCCTGATGCTGTATGTTCGTGGGTGGCATCCTGCTCTCCTATTGGTCAGATCATATCCATGACCCTTTCCCAGAAGTATCTCAAAGTATCACTGTATAATATTTTATTTTATGTATCGTCTATATAATGACATGCCAGGAGATGGGACGAGCCAACTGGTTGAAAACCCATTCAAATGAAGTATGAACACCAACATTTTATGATTGCACATTTTATGACTCCAATCATTATGTTTGACTATCAGCAAAAGTAAGTGGGGAGGTTGCTAGCTTCTAGGTTGCTAGAGGATTTAACACTCAGTCAGAAACGTTAGCCTAATAACAGCATTACAAAATAGATTTGCATACAAGACAAACCATTTGTTTTTGTTGATGTTAAAAAATGACCAGAAGCGATCGCTTTTATGACTGTCCAAATTCTCAGGAGTATATTTTCAGCCCTAGCCCCTTAGAACTCAGTTTAAGGACCAAGGGCAAATAAAACCAAAAATAAACTTTTCTTTGTTGAGTATTTAGAGAAACATGAACTAAGCTTGTTGGGCACTTTCGTGGTAACTGGGGAAATGTTTGAATTAGCTAATTTTTGTCAAAATTCAGACTGATGATGACTGTTTATAGAAAACATTCTTGATGGATTGGAGTTCCTCAATATACTGATCCGCATGGGAAAGCAGTCAAATCAAGAATTTGGAGTTGGGTAATCAGTCATTTCCTTCTGGGCTAGCAATCACTCCCAAAAAGATGGGATTTAGTGCATCGGAAATGGTGAGAACAAAACTTAAGTGCTAATGAATTGGTCCTGTTTTCGTAGAACTTCCCTTAGATATGAGAATTTTTTATCTCAATATAACCCAAAGGACAAATACAAATTCACCTTCATCAAACATGTCACAAAGGTAAATTCAAGCAATCTGCATCGAAAAATTTAACAGTGCTAGGTGTGACATGTTTTCAAGTGGTCAGGCATGGTATTGCAGTATCTGTCACTTCCCGATACACATCGAGAAAGATATTTGATGGAGTTGTCCTTCACTCCAAAGTTGTAGCTCCTGACTGGATATCTTTAAAGCTTCACCCTTTTGCTCTGCAATGAGCACCGTAAATGTTTATCCAAAATGTCAATTTTGTGATTAGTATCCCATAATTTAATCTGATAAAATATGTTCTTTATACAAAAGTCTAATGTGGATTTTGTCATAATAGTAATTCCTTAAGATTTGACATTTCCATAATAAATGTGAAGTGTAGTAAGATAATGTAGCATTTTCTTAGGTATTGGTTTTGACTGAATCTTAAAATAAAGAAAAAGAAGTGCATCCGTGTAGACTCAAATGGCTCAGCCATTATATACAAAAGTAAAGCTTTTGGATTCCTAAAGTGTAACTCAAGGTTCCACTTTCTGCTTGCATAAACACACATTTACATCAAAGTCATTCTATATCAATTATAACCAGGCAGGGCTGCAGGGTCACCCTCTGCTAGATTCTAGAGTGCGCCACAAGCGGCGCTATTGTCAAACTCTGTTTACACGGGTTTAGAAGCTACGAACTCAGTTACCCAGCCTTATTTACAGGTCAGCCGTGAGGCGAGAGCTAAATGCAGAGGCATTGAGTAACAGCCAATCCCAGCACGGGCAAACAACAGTAGCAAAGACAGCCAACCCATCAAAGGTCCATCAAAGGAGGAAAGGGGTGGAGCTGCCGTTCGGTTGGTTAAGTGGCAAGGCAGAAGATGAGTTAGAGCTATGTGTTTGCATTAGTACTTTAAACCCTGTGCATTTAAAGGCAGGAGGTGAAGAGACAGGACATCAGCAGTAGGACAGCGCTTTGGGGGGCCATGCAGAGGTTTAGAACAGGACCACACACTCTCTCACACACTCTACACATGATGTGTAATGCTGTTTGTTATTGAGAATTCAGTATTAAATACTGTGTGTAGTTGCCCCCTTTAACAACGACCTAATCTCATTACCTTCTTGTATGAATTAGCAGCCTTATTTTCACCATGGAATAGAAAATCTTCTATTCTCTTGCTTATAGCTACAACTGATCTCTAAACTGAAATTTGTAAGAGAAGTTATTAATAGATCTGAACGTGAATGTTTGAGGTTTAACCTGACTTCCAGTTGGGTAAAATACAAATGAGGACTATACACAGCAAGTTTAACTCTTGAAATGTTCACAAGAACACAAGTCTTGTTAACATGCATGCATGTTAATAATTTAAGACATGTATATAGTTCTTTTCTATATACTCAAAGCGCTTTCCATCTTGAGGGGGAGTCATTCTGCTCAGAATATTGACTAAACACGGGCTAATGGTGGACAGGAGAGATGGGGAGCCATTGACTATTAGGAATGTGAAAAATTGGCTGAAAATGCTGGGTGCACACCATTTTTAGTAACTCAAAAGACATTATCTTGATTATTTTGGTAAATCAAGAGTGATTAATAATTAACTTGTATTTTTGTGCTTTGAACAGTACGATTAAAGTTAAATTTTTTGCTTGTAAGCAAAAAATAAATAATTGCTATGAAAAATTCTGAGCATATAAGTTTTTGGAAGTTGGAAGCAAAATTGTATGTAAAAAATGTGCATATTTATAAGCTCTCCAATGCTTTGCGAAGCTTTGAAACATTCAATATACTTTGTACCATTGTAAAGGCTGATTTATAATCCAATGTAGTTACAAGAACAGCTTCCTTATGAGAACTCAACTGTGAGAGCTTTCTCTTCTCTCTTTCCTATTATAGTTTCTATTCCACAGCAAAAATAAGAGCAAGAAAGTTCCTCTCACTTTCCCAACATCTCTGGCACGGTCTGATATTTGATGAGGGATCCTCACATTTAAACATACGTGCAGACACTCACAGCACTCAGACTCTGTCCTGGAAACTCTGTATGCATTTAAGGTGATTGTCCATACATTCACTCATCATCAACAGCCCTCGGGTCATGCGTCTGACCCGTGGCTCTTCTACTCTCTGGGGTTGAGCAACTAAGTGACCTGTCCACCAAACACCTCCAGCACCAGTGGGGTCAGCTGCATGCTGTGCTCCGGCTGGAAGGAGAGCGAGCGGTACTGCTTGGAGTGCTCCTCGTTCAGGCTGCGCAGGTCTGCCAGCTTCTGGATCATCTTAGCATAGAGCAGACGGCCTCCTGGGTGATGATGCGCACGGATATAGGCCTGCAGAACCTCAGAAAGCTTATCCTGCAATGCTTCCACTCGAACGTGATCCTGGACCCCAGGGCGATCTGTGAGAGTATAAACGCAGACTGATGAGAAAAGCACTTCAAATATCCATCATGTAGAGTCTAGAGGTCTATATGACCTGGGGATAGCAGACAAATGGCCATGAGCAGCACATGTTCCTCTTCATGGAGGTTGAGCTTTTTCAAGCCCACCTGAAACTTCACTAGAGGCTCTAGCAGCTCCAGAGTGTGTCCAGCTGTGCACAAACACACAATCAGGCTAAATGATCATGTAAACAACAACAAGCTCTAAAAGAGTAGTTGGAGCTGAGCTTTGTATTGTGTAGTGTGAAGATATTGCACACTTAAGCCCAAAACTTTTTGTAGATTATTAAGATTTTTGATGACAACTGTGTAAGCCTGAAACTGAAACTAAGTACTTGGCAGAAAACTAGGCCTATTGACACTTGCTCTTCATTTGTAATAACTGAAAATACATTAAATGCTTCTGGTGGTAATGTTCTGTGTTAAAACAAATCGTAACATCTAGAACACACTTGTATTCATGTACCTTTGGTGACATCGTTGACGCAGTATTTGAACTCCGGGCCACCGCAGCTCCAGCTCATGTCCTCTAGGCTAAATGACTGGTTTGATCGGAGCATGATCACTTCAATAGCGCTGGACTTCAGCAAAGCAATTTGATCTTCAGCCGTTAGCTCTCTAATATACAAACACACAAGAACATAGGCTCATAAAGCATTCTGTGAATGGGAGGCACGAGTGTGAGTGTATTCAGATGACATGACTCCTATGGTTACCACAGCAACAAGTGTTCCATAATTCATTTGTATGTAGGCACACTGGAAAAAGCAGAAGCACAGAGGTGGGCTAGACAAGTACACAGAGTGACAGACTGCAAGGTCAAATCTATTTTTGTGTTCCTGACAAAACCAAACTGCCAAGATTCGCCTTTTGGGAAAAAGGTGCAACTTGCAAAACACAAGTAAGAATGATTTAAAAAAGTAAAGACGAGAACAACCTTGCTCAAGGTTGCAGGAAAGAAAGTCCTAAGGACATGAATAAAAGACCTTTATTTTGCTACACAAACAGGGACTGTTGTTTTCAGCGACACTGGGAAAAACAATTACTTTCAATACTTGGTCATCAGTTTCAAAGCTATAGTATAAAAGTCCTACGGTTTGTGCATTTTATGTAATCTTAAATCAAAGTGTTTTGAAGAAAATGCTGAAATGTCTTACATTTCTAGCTCTTTTAGAGCAATATATTTATGTAAGCATGTAGGTTGATATGCTTTATGTGAGTGATTGGCTGTTATTCCATTATTTGCAACACTTCTGTTAGGATTCTTACAATATCTTTTCAGTAGTGAAACAGAAGGTCACAAATGTAGAAACTGTAATTAAGTCTGATCCAGAAAATGAAAAATTCTAAAAGATTGGCGTGGTAAATTTTTGTAACAATGTATTACTTAAAGCATTAGGTGTTTTAATGCGAAAGCTTTAATGTTATTGAACAGGATTGAGCTCACTTTAGAACATATCTTCTGCAGATCACAAATTTTTTTGTATGTCAACAAGCATAACCCAGCAGGGGGCATGGAGGTGGCATGGCATGGGAGGAACAGGGGTGTTTTACAAGAGGTATAATATGGCACCTTTAAGTACATAACTTACGCCATGACATGAACAAACTTTTTTTTGTATCATCAGCTTGTAGTTATTTTTAAATTCCCATTATTATGTTAAATTTGGCATTAAAAGGTTGTGTTAAAAAAATGAAAAGGAACAGCAGCCTCTCTTACTAAAACTATACTCCTGGATCAACTGTATAAAAAAAATCAACTCGACTTTTTAAAAGTGTTCAATTAAAATAATTGCATTACGATCCTTTTTGAATTTAAATGAGTCCTATGAACATTTGGAAGGTGATGGGGCATAATTATGCGCATAAGACTTTTTACACATTTGATAATATTAAAAGATGATTGAGATAATTTTTTTCTGTGTGCCAACCACACTGTTTCAAGTACCAAGTCTGTTTTTAATAGTTTTTTTGGAAATGTCATTAAATTATTTATTGTTTCCTTATAGTGCGAGGTTTTTGTGATGTTGAATTAATTTAGAAAATAAAAAAAAACTCCTCCATTTAAATAATGTTCTACTTGGCACTCCTTTCAGCTCTATAAAAGAGTGAATACAATGGTCCTTTGCTCTAGCTTTACAGAAGCCAAGAAGACCTTAACTTGAGTGATCAGGTGTTTCTTGATGTTGAATCAAAAACATGCAAGTTTTTGGCTTTTTACATACAGTGACCGTAAAATTATCGACTTTGTATGAATTGAGTCATGTCAATATCATATGACCAAACTTCAAGTCAAATGGAATTAAAAAGATTATATATATATATATATATATATATATATATATATATATATATATATATATATATATATATTTGCCCATCAATCAAAATTTTTATAGTATTTTACTTTTATGAAATAATTTTTTCCCCACACCCAAGCAAGCATGCATCAACAAAGGCTTACCTGAATCCAGGAATCATTTTAGCAAATCCGATGACCTTCTGGATGCTGTAGGAGACAAGGTCAGCCAGGTGAGGGAGCATGGAGAGGCTGGATCCCTCGTCCTCTTTAGAGTCCGGACTGGATCCTAATCCCTGCTCCTGGTACATCATCAGCAGACTGCTCAGATTCATCTTACGGTCTCCTGACTCTGCACAGAACCACAGAGAAGAGATTAGCATCAAGCTTTATTTTAGCACCTTCCATCCATACCACATCTTTTCAAGCACACTCTGAATCCTTGCTGTGTAAGGGACTCTCACTCCTGACAGATGCAAACACATCAAAGAAAAATTCTTTGTTCTTTGGCTTATAAAATGCATTAGGATTTCTTGTTGAGCTAATGAAAATGCTCTGAGGGGGAAGAAATCCGTAGTCAACAATACAGAAAAATCTGACAAGGAGACTATTTTTGAGAAGGTGGCTGGTGACCGTGTTCAGATAGCTGATCAACAGAGGCGTTACCTCCCCCTTGTGCCCAATCCAAAACCTACCATGCTAGCTGCAACAATTCACAAAAACATTTCCTTTGTTTTAAGTTTGTAGCTTCATGTGTCAGAATGCAAGACAACCTTACTGGCTGAATTTCAATTAATATCAGGAATATTACCGCATTGGACAAATCAAATATTTTTTTCATAATTATGTATTGGGATTTTCTTCTCTTTGCTCTAGCTCATCACATCTCTAGGAGGGTCACTATAGCAAAATGCTGTTTTCAGATCCCTTGCAAACCTCTTCCTAACAGTCAACAGGGAGGTTGAACACTGACGAAAATCTCTTCAATTTACACTTGGCCTAAAGAGCAAATGTTATCGGTGAATCGAACCACTGCAGAGACCCAGAATGTGGCCTGCAGCAATACTGTAATCAACAGCTTTCAATTCGAACAGTCACCATTTGAAGATAAAACCACTTATTATTTCAAACAGAGCCACAGAATAGCTTATTTAATGGTTGTTTTGTTAACAATTCAGCCGTGACCACAATATCAATGTGAGTTTTTCAGGTACATATTATATTTCATGATTTTTAATTTGAGAATTGATATTAAAGATTTAACAAGGGTGGATTTTAATAGAAATTTAACATTGAAAAAGTTTGGTTCACAACTGAAATATGATTTTTACGGGTTTGCAAGGCATCTACTGAAAAAACAACACTCAAATAATGATGTTTCTAGTTTAAAATTAACACATTAAGAAACCATTTGAATAGCTGATAGGATTATTCATACAAGACTTGAATTATTAATTTTCTCTACCAAAAAAATAGTTCACAAATAGTTCTTATTAAAAGTGTTTATTAAGAAGAAAAAGTGTTAACACATAAATGTTAGCATTAACGGTTTTAACACGTTAGAACACTTCATTTTAGAACACCTATATATAAAATAAAAGCATTTAAAATTCAGAGCGCTTTAGAGTTCAAAGGGACTGTATCATGTAAACTCGAATTTAACACATTTTTGCATGTTTTAGTGTTGTTCCTTAAAAAAAATCATATTCAGATTTGTATAATGTATGTTTGTGAAATAGTATTTTGTTTTTCCTGGGTGCTCAAAACATCTTGATTGGCCGAAGCACCACCGACTAACAAATCAGATGAAAACAAACTGGTCTCCTCTACTAGGGCCGCTAAATCACTAAAGATAGACAGGTGCATTGGATGTCCATTGACCAAATAATGGGTATAATGTGGTTTGCACACCATATTTTATTGCAAAACATCAGCCTTCTTTCTCAAAACATCTTCAAAGAGTCGTGAACCTGCATTTCATTTTTTTTTGAGTGTTCACAAACATCTTTGAGTAAAATCTATTGTATTAACCTGCTTTTAAAATAAATAACCATTTCTTGTGTCTGATTTGTATTGAAAATAAACCATTCTCTTTTGTAACTGCAATTATTTGAATAGATATCACAGAAAAGATTGGTCTTTAGTGAATGATTAAAATCTTCAAACTAAAACTTTTTGGTGAGTGAAAAGTTGGTGAATGTGCAAAGAGCCACAAGCACCGTCACAGGTGCTGGAGGAGCAGCGCATGTGAAATTAAGAGAAGAGAATCAACAGGGAATCTTGATATGTCACTGATTAAATCATCTATTTAAGCAGCTTACAGGAAAGCTATGGTGATGGAGCAGAAGGATTACATTAGAGTCGACATCAGAAGTTGTTTTTTCTGAACTGGGTTTGTTGACACATAAAAGCAAAAACTCTGGTAATGACAGATAATGTGTTTAAAGAATATTTGTAGATTAAAATTACCCAATCACCACATTTACTTTATCTAGCAAATTCTAACCAAGAATTGGCATGAAAACCTAAGTGACAAGCTTAACGCTTCCAGCTCACGATGCAGGAAAGCATTTGTGTTCTCGGTTACAATGGTCCAGACACCTTGAGCGAGCAGTGGCATCGTCTGGCCAGTGGTTTTGGGGCTTTAGCCCCGGATCAGAAAAGCATCAGAGTTGATGAGTTGCAGAGTCAAAGATGAGTTTTTCCTGGCTCAATACTTCAAGATTCAACCTCATCAAATAAACAAATGAGGTCTCTTTTTAATCTGTTTAACTTTAATCTGTTTAACTTAGAGAAAGGCAGATTTGTAGCTTGTTGCCCAAGTTCACCAACAGTTTCCAGTGCTGTGGCTGCACCACATCTGATTTCTCACACACAAAACTCATCCTGTACCTCTTTATTTTAACAGTACATGAGCACTGGGAGAAAAGTTAAAAACTTACTGAATTCACATGTGTGTAAATGCATGTGAGCATGTTTCTGCAGAAAATATAGCAAAAGGGTCAAAGTTACAGAGAATGAAAGTGAGAACACTGGTTGCCAATCAAACACGGCTCACACTCAAGCTTTCTCAGAAACCTTCGGGAATGAAAAACTTTCGAGATCTGGTGGGAATTTATAAAGGATTAAGAAGCACAAAATTAACAGCGCTAACAAAATAAGTAACAAGTAAGAAACTGAGGTATGAGCATATTTGGTACCCATCAATGTGTAGCCTGTCTCATATAGGCTGCTACTAAAAAGACTTGAACAGTTTTAATTATTCATTTGGCTGTACCTTGTAAAGAAAACTATTTTAATCTGTAAATGAGCATTGATGATGTACTAATCTCACTCATGAATTATATAGAATAGTGGGATACCCTATAACTTCCTTAAGAAAAATATCACAGCATTTAAAACTATAAGACTATTCTAAGTCTTGTTTGTGTACACATTTTCAAACAAGTACATTAATTTAAGCACAATGACTCTACTGTAAACAGACTGCTATTCTGTTGAATCTTGTAATCTTTTTGGCAGAGTTAATGTTATTCTTGTTTAATTCAATGCAAACATTAAAATACAAAAATATATAGTTCATAGTAACTCAAATTAGTAGGGTACATTTCTGTAAATTTTCCCACTTACTAATGGGAACTAATCTGGTCACTGGATATCATTCAATAAACTCAATTTATTAACATAGCAATCACAACCCTTAAATAATCCAAATAATCAATTTGTATAGTTCCACAAGCTGCTGATTCCAGACATACTTCCATTGCTAAATGTGCATGCATGTGCAGTAACGTCATCATTGTTTAATAACAGTAAATAGTTCCTTAAAAGCCTTTTTGGAAACCATTTTAACTTCTGAATCTTTCAGGGTGCTTTTAAAATGTGCTAATAATTGAAATGTATGTATTTTATAAATATATATATATATATATATATATATATATATATATATATATATATATATATATATATTATTTATTTTTACAGTTCATCACCCCTACATCACACTGAAAAAAAAATCAGAACCTTAACCCATCAACTAACACAGCAAAGACTTCATAGAATGGTGAATTTGCTACATTCTGCAGTCTTTACAGGGTAAATTCAGCTGTAAACGCACTGGTGAGAGCACAGAAAGACAACACCAGTCACATTTTAAGACTTTTGTTGAATTGTGGATAGACCCAGCTTGCTATTAATTATACATGTGGTATTAATTTAGCAGATTTACTCAGACCAAACATATATTTTAAATATAAAACATTTAAGAGTGTAAACACATAACAAAGACTACAGAGATGCTGACGGTAAATCACATTTATTTTAAACTACAAGCCACAACAAATTTATTTAAAGCAAAACTGAAATGACCGGCATTTGTGAAATGCGTTATACAACTACTCGCATGCCTCAGCTTGAAGCCAAATGTGTGCATGCGCTAGACACCACGGGTCTTATACAACTCACATCCCAGTTCAGATGATCAAGACAGTTAGGGCTTTAGTCAAGTAAACAATCATAAAACTAATACAAACAAAAACAAACAAAAAAAATTACAAACTTATATATAAAAGAAAGTGTATGACTAATGTCACACTTGCAAAAACAACTTGTTGCTTCCAGGATGAGCAGAGCAAGTGTGTGCGTGTGTATATGTGCATGTGAATGGTCTGTTTGTCATTAGAGAGGCTCTCCCGTGACGTCGGCCATGGTGAGATGGAAGGAGCCCGCTGTGCATATAAGACATACAAACGTGCCTCACACTGCGCAAAAAAACATTTCTCTGAATAAATTTTACAGGTGATTCATTATGCAGAAAGAGTGTGTGTATGTGCATTTGTTGAGTGGGTGCGCGCGTGTGTACTAATGCGTCACCTGGAGAGTGGCTGAAGGAGTCTGAGGAGGCATCTGATAGTGAATGAAGAGAAGCGGCTCGGCTGGCACTACGCGTAACTGGACCCTCTCTGACAGGAGGCTGACACACAAAAAACAGACATACATGTGAGGTCAAAACAGCAGTTTGAGAGTTCGCAAAAAATATCAAAGTACAGCTGAAACAATTCAATTATACATGAAACACAAACTGTTGGGAAGTGGGATTCATATTCTAAATATCAATGAAGAGATAGTTTTGGCTGGTTTACATGGATTAACTCAGTCGTAATGTTAAGGAACTGTATTAACATTATTCTGCCGTAACAATGAAATTTTATCGTAATGCCTGTATATATGAACCTGATCAGATGATGGAAACCAATTTAAGACGGTAACTAAGTCCGACCCACTCAGCCAATAGGTAGAGCTAACGAGAAGCAAAATTTCATAACTCCTACAGTGTTTTTGTTAGGGTGTTATAGCACTGGAATCCTTGGCTCAAGATAAACTAACAAACAAGTTGTTAACTGTATAATTTTTGTTGTGAAAAGGGTAATTTATGTAAAAAAAACACACTTGCAATATAGTACAGGTTTTTCGGCGAATCAGAAAGCACCCGGCATCCACATGCTTCAAGTGGCTGTAGACACTTTTAATAACGTAACTATAACTTGATGTACAGTACTTTGTAGAAGTTTTAGGTAGCTGTAAAAATGTTGTAAACAATGAATGTGTTCAGAAATATGAATAAGGGCATATTTTCATTGTTTTGTTTCGATTTGTGAGTAAGTGAGCAAATAAATCTAAATCAAATCAGGTTTTGGTGTTACTAACTTTAAACCAACCAGCATCCATTCCAATGTGAAGACTTGTACAAAATTAAGGATTTTTTAGGGTTAGTCAGGTGGATGATCAACCAATTACACCAAAAAGCTGCTACTTATCATTAATGGTACATGTAGGTTAATACCAGTCATGAATTGAAATAAACAGCTGTATGAAAGGTTTAAAACTGGGCAAGGCGCTCTACTACCAAAGTGAGGTTGTGAAAGACCCTTTGTTGTCGTGGCAAAATTGAGCACAGGAACAAGATACAAGGTGGTTCTACTGTACCAGCAAAACAGTTTTCAAATTAGACTGGGATTCCAAGATGGTGTTCAATCATTTATTCTATTTTTAGTATGTTGTCAATAAAACAATGTTTTCTGCATTAGGAATTATGTGATGTTTAAGACATCCTCACAATGGGCATTTCATTAAACAGATCTGCTCACACAGAGTATCCTTGCTTCGGGAACCAATGCTGTCAATCATATAGTATATATCACTATTATTTTGTAAAATATATTCCTGTTTTTTGACTGAGGCCAGTTTCACACTACATCTGCAGAGTGGATTTTTTTCAGCACGCATGTTGAGGGGCCAGAGCCTGCACACTGGCTGCTTGGGCTTAAAACAGACCATCACAGGATGAGTGTGTGTCAGTTATTGCTCTGATTGTTTTGGCATTGGCTCCATTTTTAATGCGCTAAACATGCTGGAGGACCGTCATACCAACCTGACAGAAAAGCCGTTTTATCATCAAACCCTAAAAGAGGACATCTACAGTGTTTATACGCTCAATCACATCATCAGCATTCCAATAGAAAGTACAATTTGTAAAGTTGTAGTAAACCTTTAACACAAACTACGAAACAAACGGTAATAAATGTATTTTAGTTTGTAGTTGAAATCTTAATGTAAAGTAAGCCTACAGACATGTGTTTCACAAACTTCTATTAATGCTTGTTGACATAAGCACCCAACATGTATTCAATGTGAAAAGGGTACCAAAGTATACATACTTAAGTGGGTGTGATTGGTGGATGTGTGTGACTGGTGGAGTGTGTTTGGTAGATGAGTGTGACTGGTGGAGTGTGTTTAGTGTATGTGTGTGTGGTGGATATGCTTGACTAGTGGGGTGTGTTTGGTGGATGTGTGTGACTGGTGGGGTGTGTTTAGTGTATGTGTGTGTGTGTGGTGGATATGCTTGACTGGTGTGGTGTGTTTGGTGGATGTGTGTGAGTGGTGGGGTATGAGTGGTGGATGTGTGTGATTGGTGGATGTGTGTTTGGGCGGATGTGTGTGACTGGTGGGGTGTGTTTGGGCGGATGTGTGTGACTGGTGGGGTGTGTTTGGGTGGATGTGTGTGACTGGTGGGGTGTGTTTGGGCGGATGTGTGTGACTGGTGGGGTGTGTTTGGGCGGATGTGTGTGTTTAGTGGGGTGTGATTGGTGGATGTGAGTGACTGGTGGGGTGTGTTTGGTGGATGTGAGTGACTGGTGGGGTGTGTTTGGTGGATGTGTGTGTTTAGTGGGGTGTGATTGGTGGATGTGAGTGACTGGTGGGGTGTGTTTGGTGGATGTGAGTGTTTAGTGGGGTGTGTTTGGTGGATGTGAGTGTTTAGTGGGGTGTGATTGGTGGATGTGAGTGACTGGTGGGGTGTGTTTGGGCGGATGTGAGTGACTGGTGGGGTGTGTTTGGTGGATGTGAGTGACTGGTGGAGTGTGTTTGGTGGAGTATGTTTGGTGGGGTGTGTTAATTATAAACAGAATGAACATTTGTACTCACTTGCAGGGAATTGATATGATACTTTAACTTTCCAGTAAAGTTCTGCAGGACTGCTCTAGAGGTTCAGTAATTTACTCAAACAAATCATTGAAAAGCCCTGATCCATTTAGATAGAGCTGATGAATGGAGCATTGATTCCTGAATGAAACGCTGCAGTGATGCTTCCCGATCCACCCGTTCTGCTTCCGCTTGTTTCGGAAACAAAGCAACAATAACAGAGACAACTCCAAGCTCATTGCCAGGAGTCTTGCTTGAGTTGTGTGGTAAGAAATAATAAAATACTGATTTGTTTTATGATTCCAAATGTAACCTATTCTCAAAAAGTGTTATAATTTACATAGAACGATACTTAAGACTTTTTGTTCAAAGTAAGTCTGCTTTAAAAAAAATGTTTTATAATAATAATACTGTTTTATAATAATAATAATAATAATAAAATATTTACTCTGAATCGTGAGAAGTCAGAGTAGGAATCGTCATAGGTTTTATGATGCGCCTCAACCAGTGTGTCGATGATGCCACGATCCTCGTCTGAGATGCGGGGTTTCTGCGCCTCCCTCTGTGCCTCCTCATCCTTTCTTCTTTGAATCAGATCCTTCTTCCTCTGAACCTCCTCATCAGTCAGTATAACTGGAAAAACATGTAGAAAACTATGAGCATGAGAATGATATCTTTGTTAGCATTCTTGAACATTCAGTTTAATATAACATTAGTTTATAATATTCCAGTGTTATGATTTTGTTCTAGCGATTTGTGTTTTTGATATGTGCTCAACACAAACGGGGATATAGTTTGTGTGGAAGACTCTTCACAAGTCCAAGAATACTAAAATGTGAAGTAGCTTTCGCTTTCAAAATGACAAAAAGAAAAAAAATCACCACATGCCACAAGCCACCTTTTACTAAGGATAATCCTGCTAACATGTTTTCATGACCTTTACTGACTGGCTCAGCCAACACCCTCTTGTTTGGATCAGAATTTACTTCCTGGAGAGGCCCTGAAATCCTTTCACTCCAGAATAAAAATGTGTAGTTAAATTGATCGCGCTCAGTGGATTTTTTTCTTTAGTAGAGAATGAAGAGGACTTTACTTTGTTTTAAGCATCAGCACAGATAGCAACCTTTGCCGTTTGAACATAAGCAAAACTGATCCCTGTGATTTTTTAAGTATCCTCTGAAACTATTGGTCTACTTTAAGTCGTCACCCTGATGTAATGATCTGACTAGGGTTGGTTGATGTTGCCCAATTTGGCATCGGGGATGTCTAATGACGATGGAATCGTCTCTTTTGGGGGGGGAGTAATTATACTTGTATTGTATAATTAATTCATAACACATTAATTATTTGTAGCCTGTCCCCATGATCTTTGTTGTACCAATAATAAAAACATAAATTAATAATAAAAACATAATTAAATATAAGTTACACAGAAATTACCACCTGTCAATCACTTTATCCACGGGACTCTGGCATGAACTGGTGGAGTGATCGGTCTCATCATAATGATGTCGAGAATTTTGGTTGGTAAAAAGAGTACATTCACCTATCTGGCTTTCACCTACCTGTGTCAAGGAGTACGTTCAAATATCTTTGGCTTTAGACCGAACGAAGAGGACGTCTCTGAAGTGATTTGGAGAGTAGGAGCAGATCGAAGGCAAATATCAATAACGTCACTGTGTGTATGAGACACAAAGCAGCCTTGCTTGACCCAAGATACAGAGAAAATCATATACAACCACCAGAGCTAAGCACCTACTAATGTTGAATTGGTTGCTGAAATGGCGAGTCCGTCACCCCGCCCCGCGATTAGCATCGCCGATGCCGACTCAACAATGCGATAATTAACTGCCATCGGGGATGGCCTAGTGCATGACTACTTTAACACCTTGATGGCCTATATTCATATTGTCAGGAAATTTCTAGACCTAACTCTTAAGTCATGTTGACCAATAACACAACAATAACAGACCTTGTGTTTTGGAAAACTCTCAACAACACACAATTCATTTCAGTGATCCATAGGTGCGTTTTCAAGTCTAGACTAACAAAGACTAAAAAAGCTATATTTTTCAAGTAGCCATCAGCTGCTTTGTTAATGCTGCTGCACACATTTGGCTTCATGAAGAAGTCATCTGAGAAATGTTTCACTTCAGAAGTGAACTATAAAAGGGTTCATTTTGTTTCTTGATAGCTTTGGGATAATCAGTTGTGTTGTGCATGAAGTCTGTTTGGTACACAGACGACAGTTCAATTAGATTAACTGATTAAATTCAAATCATGGGAAGAACAAATCATATAGTGATGCCATTCCAATACTACTTTAAGAATCTAATATCAATCCATCTGGAAAATTGCAATGACTGTTGATTGTTTCAAAGTATCTGGCTTGGGGAGAATTGCCCAAGAGTCACTTCTGCTGCTGAGGAGAAGTTTATCTGATTCACTTTATGTTTATTACATAACTCCATAAGTGTTGGTTCAGATAGTTCTTATAGTTTCTGTTACAAAAATGTAAACACCCGTATTTTCTGGACTTTAAGACACTTCTTCACACACATTGAACCCGGTGACATATCAAGACACATTTTATTTATGAATTTATTTAGTTAATAGCCACCTGGGGGCCTCTCTCTCAAAAGAAAAACAAGAGGCAGCATGGCAGGTTGACTGTTAATACATTGGACGTGCCAACTAATCAGGAGCTTGCTCAGACCAAGCTGCAACCTCCTGCTCTCATTGTTAATGCGTAATGGGAAGTGAGTGAACTGCAGTATCTTCACCGGCAACGGGTGGGGGGGGGGGGGTTTCAACTAACTTTGAAGCTGAAAAGTTAGTTTTGACCTTCAT
Source organism: Danionella dracula (assembly GCA_900490495.1). Classification (NCBI taxonomy): domain Eukaryota; kingdom Metazoa; phylum Chordata; class Actinopteri; order Cypriniformes; family Danionidae; genus Danionella; species Danionella dracula. The sequence goes on along the minus strand of UELW01000234.1, from coordinate 5,559,081 downwards.
AAACACACTGAGGGGTGAATAATTTTTTTAGTTGTTTGTTTAAATGGTCAGTGACTGTTATTTTCAATAATATGCTGTTCACATTGGTCTAATTGAATGAGAGATGTGATTTTTTTACTTATTTTTTTACTCGTAACGACTCCCCAGTTAATCCCCTATTGGTTAGCGATTTGCATATCCATGACGTCTATGCAAAGTTACTGTTTGGCGGTTAACGTAGATTCAAGAGATATTAGAGAAATTAATTATGAGCACATTTACTAACCCTAACACACAAACACAGAGCTAGCATGGCGTTTGGAGGGAACACTATTATACAACCTTACTTCTGAGCCAGAGTCAAATAGATGTTAGATGTTTGGTTTCTGTACAAGCTGGAACGGAGCATCTTCTTTTAATCCTTACAAGTCCTTTTAATAACCTCCTTCTAATCCCTTTAATAACACAAGTCCAAGTTGTGTGCTGTTCGCCTTTTCACTCTGTTTGATTCGCCCACGTTGGTTTCTGGATTTCACGAGAGAAGTATGTTCACGTTGCTTTGTGGATAGTGCATCACTTTGAGAGGAGAAAAATCTGCCTTATGATATCGGACCGTGACATTACAATGAAACATGTTTTTAAAAGAAAAAAATTTGCTTTTTGTTTGGGAACGTCCATGGTTTGATGTTTGATTCAATCGATTATAACTCACTATTAAAAGCCAAAAAAAAGCTCACAATGGCATAACCCCTTTAAGATACTTCAATGATTGTGATTACTGATCAATTCTGAGCCTCCTTTACCTTGATACAAGACCTATGGGTGATGTTACGTATGGTATTTACCATCCGTGTTATATACAGCCAATGGATCAGACACAGCAGGAAAATCCTTGAATGGCATGACACCATGAGGAAGGTAGACACAGGTAATGTAGTCTCTTTATAGCCGTTTGTGAACCACATAAGTTGCATGACAAAAGCGTACGAGAAGGTATTTTTTGGGTGAACATTATTGAGGAGATCAAATTATGTTTAGCTATAAATGCATTTTGAGCTCACATCACTTTAAGGCACTGCGATGTTTCTGGTGTGACTTTAATCCTGTGCTCCCACCTTGTTTAAATACACTGTTCAGGAAACGCATTAATTTAACAAAAAAAAAAAAAAGTATGAAAATTTACGATATAGGGCTGCAACACTAAAAAAGTCTGCAATGAAATTTCATGATTGATTCCGGTTACAAAGACACTTTGTACTATTTAAACTTTATTTAAGCACTGATCACTCAAACTCTCACAACTTACATCAATATTACTTGAGAAGAAAAATGGTTTGAAATATATACTTCTTGTTAAGATTAATGTTCTTAAACTATTGACAAATAGTTTGCTTGACTTAGCAAATCATTCACTTAAATCAGAGATGCTTTTTGTTCTTAGGAAAATAAGACAATTTCTTATGTCATTTCATGAGCCTAATAAATGTTTTTATATTTAGTCTGATAACATGACAAAACTTCCCAGTTATTACAGCACTTTAGAGGTCCATTCAAGTTATTAGTTTTAGTTAAATTTCATTTTAAAGTTATTTCATAGCACTTGGCCATCTTAATCTGTGTTAAAATCAATGTATCAATAAACCTTGTGTACCAATGATTCCTGTGTTACATCTTTCTGAGTGAATATCTCTTCTTTTTTCTTTTAGTACAGCTTTTACATGTGCGCTCTATAGTCCGGAAATTATGGAGTTTTTTTACTAGGCAACTGGTAATAGATCTCTCATGTGAAGGGATTTCCACTATTTTTAAATGGATTTAGACTCGACCTGCAACTAAAATCCACCCCTATTATTGATTATTATTAGATTTGTAGATTATCAGAAACTGTGCCCACACTTTTAATGGAATGTTAACATTAAGCATAACCACATAGAAAAAGAAATCTCATTCAAGTGACCGTCCAATCACTTCACTCCCATTATAAGTTTCTCATGTTGCCCCATACAGATTCATCTCACACTTCTCATGTACTACTAATCATAAATACTACTCTGCTTTCATGCTGTTTTTCACTAACTAAAGCAGGCAGAGCATGTGGTTTCAGACACGCTGTGTATTTTTGTTCAAATTAAGGTCAATCACAGATGAGCAGACTCTCGCTCAAGTTAATAAAACAGTGCATACATTATTTTAATGCGATCACGTATAAGCAGGCTCCCCATGATCAGTGTTCTGAGAAGCGTCATGTTGTTAGTGACTCACACTCTTTCATCATGCCGATATCCAGGCAACGCTTGAGTCTGCACGCCTGGCAGTGTCGCCGGTTGTCTTTAGTGATGGTACAGTTTCCATTAAACGGACAGGTAAAACTGGCCTTCCGCTTCATACTGCGCCTAATGAACAAACACACTATTAATAGGTGCCCGGTGTCACTCTGCTCACACACAACACCTATTAATGAGTTTCTTAAGTGTCATGGGTACAAATGTGCAAACACAAATTGGATCAGCAACAGTACCTGAAGAAGCCTTTGCAGCCCTCGCAGGTCATGGCGTTGAAGTGAAAGCCAGTGGCTTTGTCTCCACACACGCCACAGATCCGTGGAACATTGCGGTCAAACTCATCTGTGGACGTACTGACGGCTGACTCCATCACTGCAGGAAACCCAAAGAAGAGCAGAGATTCAAGCATAAACGGTCTGTACATTGAGATGTGTTGAGAAGTATGTTTAGCGTGCAACCCTAAAGGAACATTTTGAATTAATACAAAGAGAACAACAACAGACAAAAAAAAACAGATCACAGGTTTCTGTATTTCTGTTCTGCCACCAATCAGCCTTGGGAGTCTAAGGTATAGGAACACTCTGTTTTCTCAATGTCTGCATCTGCAAACCAAACTTACAAATATGGTTTATGAAAATGGTTTAAAGTCTATATGACAAGAGCAGCCCAACAGCGCGTTCTGTAAAGTTTCAGAATGAGGTCAGTAGGCAGAAAGCAGGCAGCCTTTAGTAGCTGTTCGAACACATTCAGCCACTTGAGTGTTTATGAAAGCAATGCAGTGGAATGTGTTTTGAACTGTCTCTGGAAGAGGTCACAAGTGGAGAAGCTCTAAAGCCCTGTTTGAAAATGCACTGCGTACAGTCTCCAGAGAGAAATCTTTGGTTCAAGCATACTACACACCCGAACCTTGTGGTTTTATTTCTTAAAATAGTAGTCCGTTGTTCTTCTAACAAAGTGTTAAAAAAAAAAAAAACTAGGTTTGGTCAGCTGCTATTAAGGAGTAAATGTAATGTTTATTTGGCATCCATGTGAAATGTATGATAAAATTATGTTTATTTGAGAATTGTAAAAAAAAATCCAAAGGCTTTTTGTAATGAAAACATATTTTCCATGAAAAACCTTTTCGATGAGAGAGCGTAATCCCAGATTACTTTTTGCACCAATCTGAGCAGAAAAATTATGGCAAGTTTTAAAATCAAAGCACATGAGTATGTTTAATGATTGCTAGAGTCCCTCAATTAAAAAAAATGCTTTGAGGATTTTTTTTTTTTTGCTTCAAAGCATATGTTGTTTACCTATGGACTACCATTACCAATAAAAGCAAAAAGCATGTACATAATTTTTTTGTTTATGTAAACTTTACTAGATTTAAAAGATAAATTGTAATATCCAGCTCTTTTATACCTTTTTAATACATGGATGATTAAACATTAACAGTTAATGAGAATTATACTGCAAATTGTTTTGGTAATTTGCTTTAAAAATGCATTTCTTATTTTGACGTCACTTTGTGTTAAGACTATGCTAGTGAGCAATGTGACTTTACATTAATCTACTTTTAAACAAGACAGTCAACTTTCAAAGATTGATTGAAAAACTGAAACAAAGCTCGGTCACAAAAGCAGAAGTGAACATATTTAGAGACTGCCACTACCATAGTCCTACCAGTTATGATAGCACATGACCTGGGGTGGTTTGTTACTCGAGCACCGAGACTTGTTTTTGTATGTGTCCGCGGTGGTTCTAACGTAAACATGTTATTCTGTGTCATGTCAGTCAGTGTTGGTGGGCGTGGCTTAAGGGGCAAACCTTGAACCTTAGTGTATTCCATTTCTAATCATTTACATTAGGTGATATGTCAGTACATTACTAAAATGTGGCTTTTGATAACCTGTAATAACAAACCACTTTTGACAAGTTGTTAAAATTACTGTTACTTGTTTAAGCAATGCTTGAAATGTTTAATTTGTATTTACATTTTTTTTATGTAAAATGTTTTTCATTTGTTTACCCACATTTCTAATTTGTGAGTGAGTGATCTTTTGACAGACTTTTATTTTTTTTTTTATGGTGACAAAAGTTTTTTTTGTTTGCTTGTTCTGATTACTTGGAACAACCCTAGGATATTTTATCAAGTTTGTTGGTTTTTCTTGAAAAATCTTTTGAACAGCATGTTTCACCTCAATAAACCCTACTGATATGAACTACTGATATTCGTACCTGACACGCCAAAAAAAAATCTGATTTGCACCTTTTCAGATTCAGTGAAATAAAAGAAAGCTTTCTTAAAAGTCTTAGCAGAGAAACCTAAAGTGATTGACCTTTTGACTCAAACCAACTTGGGGGGCACCTAAATCTGCGTCTAAAGAATATTTGGAGATAATCAGAGCTGTATGCTGGTGAACAAGGTGTACATAAGCTTATTTTCTGAAGACCGGTGGTCAGACTTAAATCCAACTTGAATAAACAGAACATGGCAACCACAAAATGTTCAATGTTTCATAATATTGTACATTATCTTTCAAACCAGCGACGTTTCACACTGCTTCCATCTGCATTGCATGTGCGGTGTCTTTTTTTCAACACGCATGTTAACGGATTAAAGCACTGCGAGTGCAGTGCAGCTGTCTATTGCATATAAATTGTGTCAAAATGTTAAACAAGAATGTAAGCAATTTTAGTTTTTAAGGGCACCTACAACAAATTACTTTTATTTCACTTGCATATACATTTTATTGGGGCAGGAAGTTACATCACACACAGGAACTCAAACAGATGTTCCCAACAGCTGAGATGGATGACACTTGCATCATCATGAGATCGTTGGTAAATGTACGTGCTGAAAACTCTCTGTGTGAACCAAAAGAGTGCGTTGATGCTGACCTTACGTAGATGGATGCAGTGTCTCACGAGCATAATATGTTTTGAAATGCACAATCCATAAGAAGTACATGGCCTGATCATGGTAAAATCTTTCATTAAGTAACTGCTAACATTTGACTTCTGAAAAACTTAAAAATGTACTTTTTTCTTCAGCGTTGACTGACAGCAGAACAAAAGCACCAATCATAACTGACAATCCTTACAAAGTGTTGAATAATTAACACTCTTATAACAGAACAATAAATCATTCTGATTAAATCCATGAGAGCAGTATCACCACGTGAAAGGGAGGGAAAACAGTTCCTTATATAAGCATCAGTAATGTATGCGCATCGATAAAGAGCGTACGAGATAGAGGAGAATATTAATTAGCCATCAGTGCTATACTCCTCTCAAGAAGGTCTGGCCACATCGGAGCGCTTGCAGGAGAACACACAAATGAAAACAAGCAGATGTCAGCTTCAATCAATATCTACACTCCCTGCCTTTCTGAAAAATAAAAAGAACAAGGTCAGCAAACGCGAAGATAAAAATAAAATCATTAAGGCTCAAGTGAAAAAGCCATGAGGAACTACAGGCATGCTGATATGAGTCAGAGGTCACAGCGACACGCTAACTCAAACAGCCCAAAAGCATCAAGTGATAAGATTATTGTCACAGTAAACGTGTAGAACTGATAAGAGCACGCCATTGGCCCCTTCCTTCTCATAATAAAAGAGATCCGCAATGAGGCCGAGATCTATGTGAAAGGTCGCAGAGGCATCACTACTTCATGTGTACAAACAAGAACAGTGCAAACCAAATAAACACACCTCGGCAGAGAAGCACAGAGGATGATGTCACGCTTTTCCTGTTTTCACTCAGCAAGGAAATCGCCACTTTGAGCTTTTTGTGGGTTCCTTGGTGAAAATTCAAATACTTCCGATGGAAAATGCAGTGAAGACTTTGTATACAAGTGGACACAAGGCAACTTCAAGAGAAAGTTCTCAAATGACTACAAACTCAGTGTTCAAACAGTCTCAAAACAGCATAAAATGGTGCGTTTAGCCAAATTAGGCTCTTCATTTATTCCTCTGCTCAGAATGTGTGAAACATTTGCCATCGCCGTTTGTGAAGATTTCTTTGGCCGTGGGCCATAAACATGGCACTACTTATGTGCATATTTCAGAAGGTAACCTGCAGATGGACGTTGTTATTTTTCTTGGCTTGGGCAGGAGTGATAATGATTGCTTGTCAGAATTCAGATGTCTTCCAAACTAGGATATTCCACAAATAACAGAATTGTTTTTTATTAAAAAAAAAAAATTATTATAACACATTTAACTTAATAAAGAAAACTTCATAAAAATATTTTGGAAAGTTTACATAATTAGATAAACAGTTGAGTATTGGTGCATTTTGAATAATAAAGAAAGCATTGAAGTGCACTGAAGAGTAATAGTTGATTAGCAGATAAATGCAACAATCATCTTGTTAATTTCAATTAGGTGAATGTTTTTCGGTTACTACTCAATACACTTGAAATAAATTCACCCTTACTGTCCAGTAAGATACTCATAAAAACCTGATTTCTGTTTAAGTTTCTTCAGAATTAGTATGTTTGGTCATTAGGAATTAATCTCTAGACATTTTCTCTCTGTTGCTACCAAGAACACTCTCTAGGTGATCTGATGACTATTGATCACAGGAGTGAACGATGAGAGAATGTGCCCCCGAACGAAGAACTTTTGATCAGTCCAGGATGTACCCTGCCTTTCACCACATCCCAACTAGAGAGAACACTTTGTGCTGAATTATTCAAAATGTAGCCATTTTGATGACATTATTTTGGCATTGACAAAAATCCTTAGCATTACAAACCCAAAAACAATTATTTGTAAATTGTACAAAATTCTCCTTTGCCATCATCTCAGTCATGAAAATGTCCAAGATGTTATTCCCATTTAATGATTTATTTTATCCCTAACAAATCCCTCACAAACTGGCATAAAACAGTTTTTTTATTAAAAGCACATCACCTTCAAAGTCAAAGGTTGGACAAATTTGAAAGTAAATACCTTTCATTAATATTTAAAAAAAATTTAAATTAACTGAGAAAGTTTTGCCTTTCATAGAAAAATAGATCTCGATTTGTAAGCACAGAAAAAAGTATTTACAAATCTACCAATATGAATATTTAAATGCTTCATTTACATCAGTTTTATATTTTCTTATTCCGGCAAACTCCTCATATTTGTCTTCACAACTTTAAAATACAAAAACCTTCTTAGCTGTCCTTAAATCTAATCAGAAAAATTCAAGAAAATAGTGAGCTTGTCGTTGGCCCCTCTCAGAACTGCTTCTGACCGGTATTTAAGCAATGTTAACGGTCAAGCCAGACAGTTAAAACCCTAAAACCTAAAATACAACAGTTAAAAAAACGATAAAACACAAAACTTGCTCAGATAAGATTTGATAAAAATGCTAAAACGTTCATTGATTCAGTATTATTTAATAACTGTAGGTGTCCACGTTACTGGCATGATGGCGGATTATCTTCCTGTAATAAAAAACAATGTGCACATTAAGTGACCAATCCTGCATCTAGTAAAACAACTTGCTTTTGTCTAGATTTAAAATTGAAAATAGTTCTATATTTAATGAAAGGGCACCTCCTAGGAAGTGTACTTACAATCAATAGTCCCCTGATGATCAAAAATTTACATCTTTCTTACTTTCTTTTCTTGTTAAAGCCCTGATGGCAACATGGCCATTTTATGGCTATCCCAGTCTTAAAATGTTGTTAATATTTAAATAATATATATTAAATAATATAAAATAATTTATATAATATATAAAAAAAGCTCATAAGATCATTAAAAACTTGTTTTATAACTAAGTTACTATTCCCAGCACAAGTCTGTCCTTGTGGGTTAGCGTGGATATCTTTCAGATCTTCTCCAGTCAGGTTCCTTCTCCTCATGGAACTATACATTGTACATTCTATCAAGATGTGTTTTCAAAAATGTACATAATATCATAATATATGTCCGCATTTAAATAGGACATAAGTACATTGTGTGGTATATTCAACTCTTGCTTTCACAAGTACCCAAAATCATTAACAGAGTATCGACGTGTGTTTAGTAGCAATTTTGGACTGTGCACATCCACATCTCCACTATGGCTCTTGTTATCACAGCACAAATCAGATAAGAGACTTTTGGAAAATGTTTAATGTGTCTTAATTGGCCACTCTGGTTAATGTTTCATCGTGTACCACATAGGATCTCAGGAAATCTGAGAACACCTGGGATATTTTCGGTCTGGACATGTGAAGGCGGCATGACTGACACTTTGACTGCGGCCTCACTATATGCCTGATCCTATGCCCTTTAAGGTTGCACAGGGTTAATGATTGAGCAAACTAAAGCATCACTCTGGCCCAACAACAAGTATATAGGGCAAGGTGTACGAGAAAGGCTGCCTCTCTTTAAGCTGATGACCTGATTGGGACTGCAATGGCCTTTTTTTCTTAAAAGAAGACCATGCCTATGTTGAGAAAATCGTTTGATGATTTGTACAAGGAGCAAAGTTAATGCGGATCCATGTAGCGTTTTCCATACAATGGGCATTGTGTAATAGTAACAATACAACATGTAGCTATGGTGATCCTCCAATCATAGCTTGACTATGCCTCCATCACAATAAAGACTAATCACATAAATGGTTTGACTTTCAAACAAGTAACATTTAGGCACTCATGGGTCATAACATGAGTCAACAGACCTCTGCAGCTGAAAGATGCTGTCAGCGATTCGAACACTTCATTTACTGTGACAACAGACGGAGACCGACTCACGTGGCCGGAATGCCAAACCTGACATAGAAACCATGAGGAAAACACAGGAACACACGCAGCAGCACACACTAAAGCTCTGGAGAGGCCCAGCAAACTGGCTTTGATGGCGACAATGCTAGAACGTTCAGCACAGCCATAAACAACCATTAAAACTGACATAGACGATGAGACAAAGTGTCCGACGCATTTCCTCCTCGTACACATATCTGCCAAAGAATTGTGTGTATGTTTAAAGCGCAGAGCCAGTTGGGTCAGTTCGGGTCTAGAACACACAGAAACCGCCGTTGTCCTGAAACGAACCCGACTGGAAACAATGTGCCAGATTATAATACCGTCACACACTAGCACAAAAAATTCCATAAGTGCAGCACACACATACCAACTTGAGAATAATTGCAACCGACAATTTAAAAGGTAAAGTTCTTTTTTTGCTGTATTCTTTAAGACATTCTGGTTGGATGGTGCAAACACTCAAATTCATTTTTCTAGGTGCTTGCCGGGTCTGTGCAGAGGGAGCAGTAGGCATCAGTGATCAACACCGAGCTGCTTTAACTTTCAACAACTTCAGGGCAAATGCAAATTCCATCTCTATTTGAAAGCATCCCAGTCATGACAAAAATGGGGACTGCTCCTATAAATTCTTTCAGTTCATGTTTTAAATGAAGGTGAATGAATTGGGTTTTTTTTAAACTGTGAAGAAAATTAGGAAAGACATTTAAACTTTACTTTCAGCTAATGGTTGAAAAAAATTATAACAGATGAGAGAAATTTAGCTTCTATCTGGACCAGGTCTGTCAAAACACTTAACCACAAAGGGACAAAATAAAAGTCAGGGCAATAAACCTGACATATTACAGCTAAGTCTTTTAGAATCACAGAAAGCTTAAATATAAATCCATTAAAATAAAGAATACTTTGCAGCCGATATTAGAACAAATAAATTAATTAATTAAAGCAAACCTGTATTTTTTCTCTCTCCTTTTCCATGGATTTCTTTAAAAAGTAATGGAAGGTATTATTTTCCTGTCAACTGCTGATGGGTCAAAAATAGAGTTTATCAGGCAATAATTGTACCCTGTGCCCTACTTTGGGCAACCGAATCTGAACATATTTGTCTCTCAGGTAAGGTACCTTCTTTAGTATGAAAATGGATTAGGGCCACAATAAAAAATAAAATTATGAGTTCTGTATTTAACATTAGAATTACATTTCCATTGTTTTCACAGGATTCTAGCATTTTGAAAAAAAGAAATGTCAAAATTCTGTGAATAAAGTCATAACTCTGAGACTAGCGTCAGAACTCTATTTTTATATTCCACAGCTGTACTAATTCCATCGGACATATATGAGAACAGATACCACACATCTAATTAATTTAAATACATTTTTATTGGCTTGTTCATTTTATGAGTATAAATGATAATACAGATTACAAAAGTAAAACCATGTATGCAACCATGCAAGACACTAAACTCCTAAAGCACACTTGCCTCTGGGGAATTATAACATTTTCATGCATAGACAAATATCAGAAGATGCTTAGTAAAAATAAATGTGAGCCTGTCCAGACATGTTGAAAAAAAAGTAAAAGAAAGAATTAAACATTCTGCCCAGTATAAATTGATAACACAACAAAACCTTTCCAGCATTGACAAGTATTCCAGTATTGTTTTTCAGTATTGTTTTTCCAACGGGATATAGAAGATGATTTCCTTAATCCACATTGAGGATAATTATTTCAGTACACTTCTAAGACCAGCACAAGAAGGAACTATCTGCTTTGGAAGTTGTGTGGTTGGCCACACAATGACCTGCCACCTCAAAAGATCAACAAAAATGTCTACATTTGTTTTAAAGTAATCAGTCTTATTTTTATCAACTATCAGATACAAGCTAACTTCAGGCATATGGTACCATTAGAGTTCTTGTGGCTTTTTTTTTTACCTGAAAGTGAGAGGGTTTATGAAGGATTAGTTCTCGAACAATTTTTGGTTGCAAAAACATTTTCATTTTAAAAGCAAATAATTCTTTCTTTAGAACTACCAAATTTAAAGCAATTATTCCACAGTCCTAAACAACTGCCTAATTAGAAAATAGAATAGACTTCTGTATTAAAGAAAAGCACATGAAAATTTTAAAGGCTGGCTCTCTCCGACAAGAATTCATGTTCTCCTTATCTGTGCATGTTTCCCGGCTGATTTCTCCTAAAACAACTACAACAAAAACCATCAGTTGAATCAAGTTGAATCTGTTACTCTAGTGCCCACAAATTCGACTTCTTTCTTTAAGCCTCGACAGCAGCATTGGCATTTCGGGGGCTACATCTTATTAGACATTGTACATTTTGTAATATTGTGTTAATTGGAGAGTCCTCCAAAATGTTGTTTTCAGTGTCATTGTAGACTTTCGTGAGCGTCTGTCATGTAAGGACCGTCTCCTCGTTTTTGCAATAATAGGGCAATCCATTAAGACATGCTTAATGGTGGTTCTGCAATGGCATGATTCACGGATTGGAGATCATTCACCTTTAATTAGAAATCCATAGGTCATTCTCGTATGGCCTATTCGGCATCTTGATAGCAAAACTTGTTCTCATCCTGTATTTACTGTCATACGACGTGACCCTATCACCGGGTATATTTTGTGAAGTATGTTTTAAAATTCAGCTAACATGTTAATGATTATAACCATTTCTTCATATTTACAGTCTGTCCTCCCATAATGAACTTAAACAATGACAACTATAAGCCCTGATAGTAAGAACAACTCCATCTAATCTAATAGGAAAAAGACGCCATTTACTTTTGATTAAAAGGCTACTTTGAAAACACCCCAAAAGGTTGCTATGCGAGATCTTTTTGATTGATGTGTTAAAGGTAATCTGAATTTTTAAAAACCATACTAATTTAGCGCCCATGTTTCTCTCCTCTTCATCGGTTCCCCTTTACAGCTCATGTTCAGTTCAAAGCATTGACGCTGGCTTACAAAACCATCTCCAGATCAGCCACTGTCCACCTCCACAAGCTCATACGATCCTACATGCTCTCCAGAAGCCTGCGCTCACAGAAGGAACGGCGTCTTGTGGTTCCCAGAAATGCAGATAACCTCTCTCCAGAACGTTCTCTCTAACTGTCCCAAGCTGGAGGAAGCAAAAACAGCTAAACACTCTTCTCTTCAAAGAACACTTTAAAAAATCCTGTTTTGTTTTATTTCCTTCCTTCTATGGTTGATTGATCAGCTGATGCAACTTCTATTGTGAGCAACCTGAGTTGGTAAATGTAATTTAATTGTTTTTTCAGAGCTTAAATATGTACTTTCTCTGGAATCTCCCCATTGCAAAACTCACAAGACTTTAATTCAACCTTATTTATCTCAATTCAAATATCTTTAAGAAAGAACAACTAAAAAGAATGTTTCTTTAACATAGACATGTATGCACATCTAAATCTAGAAGCTAGATTTAGCCGTGTAAGGCCCCTGCGCAAACACTAGCCAATCCACTGAAGCCCGAGATATACTCCGCAAAGACATCCATTAATCATTCATCACTCCATCATGCAGAAGAACCTCCACACACTGAGCATCAATTATTCCTGAACTGTAAAATTCATCATAAGCAAACACATATTAGCAACACAAGCTAAAAGCCATCACTCTAAACCATTAGCCAGAGCAAACCAAACCAAATATTAATCCTTACATTAAAAAAAATGGACAGACATCAAAAATGTTTGCCGAATCAAAAAAAATAAAAATTCTATAGCAGAGATAGTCTTTTCAAATATTTGTCTTTTGGTTACCCTTGCTGGAGTGAGACCACATGCCCGGTTCATGCAAAACATGGGACAAGAACACACATGACCAGAACTGTGTAGAAGGACTCCTCCTTCCTCTCTTTCCCCTAATTCCATACAGGGGGTCCTTCTACCGTGTGTCCAATCCCAGCGGTCTGCATGCGCACATATACACAGCCAACTTCCCCTCCATTGGGCCTCTCTACAGGGCTACAGTCAAGGCCTCACAGCTTCTGCCTAGAGTTACAGAAACTACACATAGGCGCGCGCACACGCATATGCGCATTCCAGCCTCTCCAATGAGCACCGCCACAATAACAACCTAAACATCACAAGCCAGCTCCTTCAAAACAAAGGGAGCATATCAGCCAGGCATGGAGACAGATGTGCACTGAGCACGTGCACCAGGACTCTCCGAGCCACAGAGACGAGCATGACTGCATGAACGCAACAAACATGCGTACAGAGGAATCCAGCCGCATTCAGCTCATGTAAACACACGGCATAAGATCCTATAGATTTGACTCCACTTGCATACTTGCAACACAAGGACACAAATGTGAGTTTTTTTACCAGCACAGATGGTTAAAAGAAAAGGAAATGAATTAAGAGATAAAATCTGTGTGTTTTTTACAAAATCGCCCTCTACATTTTTATTCAAAGCGTAAAATCTACCCTGTCTTTAAAGCTTGGCACTAGATAGTGATCAGGCTTTTGTCTTAAAATTTGAACGCTCAAACAATTCACTAAATAACTTTGCTTCCAAATATTTTGCTGATACGGACATAATATGCTTATTCTAGTACATACTGAACCATACAGTGCAATATTTGAAAACCCATCTGAAAACTAAAAGAAATTCTATCTTTTTCTACTATTTACTTTATTTCATTGAGACACTCTTCTCTGCGATCTCAGTGATGCTGATGTACACAAAAAAGCTCATCATCAAACTCCTCTATTTATTTGTGAATGTTTTATTTAAAAAGGGTATGCTTTTTTGTCATATTTTTAACGCAATCACATGTTAAAAAGAGCTGTAAGGCCCTGTGTTTAGCCACCATTAAAAGGTGTTTAATCAAAGAAGAGTTTACCTTTTTTTACTGATTTTCAGAAAGACAAACTTGTATATTTTAGGTGAAGGAACCAGATTTCGACTACAATCAAATGCAATTGTAACCTAAGATAAAAAACTGTTTTGTGTTATTTAAAGGCACATTTTTATAAAATTGTTCAGTTTACCTAAATTTCCCCCACTTTTTATGTAAGTATGGAGTATGATATACCTCTCCTGTCTTAGCTTTACAAAAGAAACAGGCACAATGCCACCTTAATTTAAACCTTTTTTGTTTTGATTACAGTTTTTAAGAAAAATACATTAATTAAATTCATAGATTAATTACACGAAGCGCAATATTACATGCTTTATTACTTGAAATATTGGCTGAGAGAAAACTATGACCAAATGACACGTTACAAAAGGTAAAGTAGTCTCCGCTGGTAGGTCGGAGTTCAGAATGTATTCAAAGAAAGTAAAGTGTTACGGAAAGGTGCACACATTTACAAATGTTTACGAATTTACAAAAAAAAAAAAAAAGATTTGTTTTGTTATAATCTAATTTTATGAGATGTGCACAAACAATTTTTAAGTATGCATGTATGGATGAATAAACAAAACAAACCTTCCAAAAAAATGGAATGTAGGAAAATTGTATTCACAAACGAAAAAATATACTTAGCACATTAACTTTTGACCAGGGTTAAACTAATTTATCAGTGCAACTGAATAAACCAGCACAAAGATTTTTTAATCTCGCAAACCGGGTTAACTATTTCTAGCACTACTCATATTAGCCAAAAGAACCTTGAAAGTACATAAGAATCCTACACAAACAGCAAATTGTACAACTAGGGCATAACGACAATGTGCAGATAAATAACCTAGAACAATTGATCCAACACAAAAAACTATTAGTCAAAACATGAGAATGAACAAGCGACCTGCTGATGGATGGCTAATATCCATTTGAATGAAAAGTTTACCATTATTTGCCATCCAAAATGTTTTATTACATATGGAAAAGACTATGGGGATGGTCAGCTGCTTACTTTTCATTTTTGTTGGACAAGCCCGAACTAGCTGTCCATTAGAAGCTGTGACAAAAGCTCAGAACAACAGACATGTTAAACAAACTCTGCACACTACAACAGATTCTCAACATACCACCAGCACAACGTGCTTTCATATCACAGTCACACGCTCTCTCCTGTGTAACTCTTTCCCTCTCTCCCTCTCTTTCGTATGATCCATTTAATTATTATTTTAAGCAACGTTGCACTGCTGATGGTAATATGGCTGTTATTAAAGTCATTATCAGGTTTTTACTATTGGTTAATCAGACTATTTTGCAATTAAATAATTCATTATCCAAAATCAAAAAAATATTGTGACGTATAAGTAATGTTTGGCATTACACCTTTTATGCATTAAAAAGACATCAGAATATTTTCTGTAAAAATAAATAATTTTAGTGTTATTGATTTTGAATGCCAATGACAGGTTAGCTTTAAAATTATAGTTAGAAAAGAGAGAAATTGTGTCCTTTATTAGAAATAAATGAACACAACTTTTGGGATTGTTGAGAAATAGTTTATAATTATTTGTGTTATAACCACTCCCCATAAAAACTTCCTGATCCCCGAAACTACAGTCAGTAGCAGTTTACAATCAGAATTGAAATGATCACAATCTAACTATAAGCAATAAAAAACGGCCACCAGAATTTACCCACAAAACACCTTGAATTCTATGTAAACTATTATTTTGCCAGGGTCCATTTTAAGAGGTGTAAGACCACCACAAAAACTCATAATAATTCCTCTGCCTTTTATTCTATAACAGCAGAATAAATCATAAGGATATTTGTTAATTTTTGTTTTAAAACAGGGAATATAGTAAAAAAATATATAGATATAAGTAGCCAGTCCAAAAAAACTAAATTTAAATGAGAAAATACTTTACTAAAATTATATATAATTATATTGTTCTGTTATTATGTTTCAACAATTAAAACAGCAAACAAACATTACTTTGTCGGGGTTGGCTTCATAAAGAGAAAATAAATCGTAAGTAAAGAGAAAATAAAGGGAAAAGTGTGCGTTTTAGCTTAACATTATGGCTTAGTTTGATAAACATCGTGAAAAAAAATATATAACGCATCAATTCAACCCAAAATCCTCTGCAGATGAAAGAAAATAATTCCATCTTTAACACAAAAAAGAAATCAAACGATGTTATAATACAAGAACTTGAAAATAACAGTAAAAGATATTAAATTACGTACAACGAATGTTCCCGCGACACAAACACCCCGCAAACGTCCTCCTGAATAAACATGAACTTGTGATTGGTTAAATTACTGGTTACTTTAACGCGTTAGCTTCTTTAAAGAGCATAACGTTAGTTTGAGTTAACGTTGAGTTAACGTTAGCAAGATTACGCCCAAAAGTAAAGAGAGAGAGAGAGAGAGATCGAGGGCAGGTAAAAGAGAGCAGACGCGATACTGCCGCTGTGGACGGATGATGTCGCAGTTGAAAATAACCTCAACAGATGAGCGGAAACGCAGCCACCTACAACTAATTACTGTTACCCACTTTTATTTTTAACGTTACTCCCAATTCAATTAGAAACTAATCAACTGTACTTTAAGTCCATTGCTAGACCTAGCTTAGCTTGGGGGCATGCGCAAAGTTTTCCATGCTTTTCTGACTGCCATGGTAAGTGTTTAAACTGCCCTCAATCAGTGCCACGAGACCAGCAGCGAAAACACACGCGACCCGTTAGAAACGCGTACACTAACGTTAACCTTCTTCATTGACCCAGGCTTCACGTGTGTGAAGTTAAAACTGTGACTCGAGTGCGTTACCTAACATTAGCAAACTAGCAGCTTTTGTTTTGAATTGCGTTAGTGAGCGCCCTAGTTTACTTCAGTCATAAATGTGTGTTGCAGAAACGGCTCGTTCCGTACCTGCGTGAAACTTTCCGAGCGAGCGGGATTTGACTTTTGCTGCTCCTCTTCTGTCCGCAACTTGTAAATCTTGGGTGTTTTTTTCGCGGCGAGAACTTGGCGCCAGCTCACATGCTAGCACGCCGCGAAAACCCGCCCACCGCCGCGGCAGAGCGCAGTCCGCAGAGGGTTAGCCTCTGGAGCAGCGACTCGCTAGCGCACGAGATGCTAGCGATTTAAAAAAGCTAGTGGAGCCTTGTAATCCATTCCCCGCAGCTTTAACCGCGCTGGGTTAACTGCGGGCTCCTGAAACACGCTGTGAACCGACCGGACCTGAGAGCTCTTCCGCCGAGTGCTTCGCCGTTTCCGGACACAAAACAAACTTGGAGCCCACGCTATTTAGGACTGTAATAACGTACTTGACACTAAATACACGGGGCTCGGTGTAACTACGCCCCGCCCCGACTCAACCCTGCGCGGCGTGTTTTCCTCCAATAACGGATGAAAGATCGGGCTGCGAGCGAGCGTCCGCTCTTTTGGTTGGTGTGACATCCTCTGCCACGCGCGCACTGTTTGGACAGGTCGCTTGTTCGTAAATTGCGTGGGGACAACTCCCACATTCCTCAAGCGACGAAGCAAAACACTCTTCGCTCTCAAGCTCAACTCTAGACCCCTGCATTCGCTCCGTGGCGAGAGGATGCGCGCGCACATCACTCGCTCGCAATCACGCGGCCGAGGGGTGTGTCGTGACGTCAGAGCCAGCGGAGAGGTAAACAGTTTGTCCGCATGAGGTCGAGCATCTTTCTGAGCGGAGGGTGCACGCCACGTTCATCTATGTTTTAAAAACACGTTTACCTAGATTTACTTCAAGTTTGCTCTTTGTGCTCAATCTTTTAGTCATAACATCATACATTTTTTATTCCATAAATTGCGTTAGGTGGCCGTGGAATCGTCATATTCTGGGGCACGTTGTCTGTTACACATTATAACAGTGTGCAGTGGTTGTTTTTACAGTTTGTGTAAAATTCCAGATGATATCTATATTAAGAAAAACATTTCTATATGTGCTTAAGAAGAATTGAAATTATATTTCAGTGCCAATGTATATGAAACATCATTACTGCAGTATAGCTTCAGTATAAGGGAAAGAGAGCCAAATCTTTCATGAGGTATCAATGGGTGATTATGCCTTCAGGTCCCCATTAGACCATTGGGACTTACAAAAGAGTTCCAGGCAGTTCAGGTGTACTCCTTTAAAAATATGTACATCCCAGAGTTTCAATAATGCAGCCTTGCTGGATAGCATGTGAAAAGCATGGACCATGTAAAAATTAGAGTGTAATAACTGCGACCCCAAACATTTCTGTGATACATTTCATAAAGGCACCGGAAGCTCTAGCTCACACTTGTCGAGTAAAACTGGGCAAAAAGAAGAGTATTGTTGGAGTAGTGATCACAAAATCAAAACCACTAAACTAGTCTACCCTTCTGCAGCCATTTCTTTGTGGTGGTGGTGGTCATGAAAAGCCTGAATGTATAGACTATCAGACTTTCTGATAAATCAGTTACACACTGTTTGTTTATATTTCTGCATTTAGCAGATGCTTTTATCCAAACCAACTTACACTAGGGGGAGAGACAATATGCAATTTGTTACAAAGTCAATAGTGTCAGCCTCGGATGTCATGCCCATGGAACATTATCTATACGTCTGATGGGTTTTGTTTATATTTATGACAGTCAGAATCAGTAGTCCTGATATGATTGGTTGATTTATTTGGACTAGTCCAAATCTGCAGCAGAGCAGTTTTGTGGCACAGAATGCAAAACCACCCCCCTAATATCCAGCTGCCACTTCTCTGTGCATTTTTATTCGATTTAATCATAATTTCAAAGTTAAAATTACATAATTGACATAGTACCACCTCAGTAAATCACAAACCAAAAAGAATAAAACACTTATTTTTTTACAAGTTATTTGAAAGTTATCAGAAACAGCTTTTAGGAGCTGAAAGTGATCATATCGGAATTAACTTTTAGGAGATGAAAGCTATTGTTATTGACCTTTAGGATCTTAAAGTTATAGATATCGGCCTTTAGGAGCTGAAAGTTGTCAGTTATCGGTTTAACATTTTTTTTATCGTGCACCCTAAGTTGCTTATAATGTAATCCTAGTAAACTAAGTTACTAAATTAAAGTAAAATACAGTCATTTTACTCAAGCACTTGAAACTGCTGGGGAATGAGGTACATGGTAACACTTAAGTGAATCAGAAATGTGCGTGGCCTTGGCGAGGGGCTTGATGCTGGTGGGAGTCAAACAAAACCCCCAATGCGCCCTAAAAATAGCATTTCCAGGTGAGAGAAACACATAAACAGCATTTTTTCATAAATAGATGTAACACACTTTATATTAGCATATTCCACATTCAATGTAAGTCTGGGAAATATAGGTTTTTATTCAGTACCAGGTTTGGTGCCCGCTGCAGCTCTAGCAGAGGAGTGAAAATGGTACCCAGTGCATGAGCGAGGAATATCATGCACGTTTGATTGTGTTCACCAGATCGCATGGTGGAATTCCACCTTTGGCAGCAAGTCTGAGAAAGTTGTTTTGTGTGTCTCCACGTGATTTAAAGACAAAAACTGTGAACGCTGAGGTTAAAAAAACCTGACGAAGTGACTTAGGGAAAGGTATATGTTGGAGGCATAGACGGAAGCAAAATATGCTGAAAAAGGGGCCTCTTAAATGGTTAACCCCTGCCTTTTCCCGTTGTCCTCTCACGGGAACATACGAGCTATTGTCTGGAAAAACAGAGGATCACGTTCAGGGTAATGAGAATGCTTTGTGAGGCCGACATGCAAACTGATACACATGATTATGGAATATGTTCAACGTCATAACACTCTTAGCAAAATGAGATGTAAATCTATATGATGAATTCTGTCTTATGTGCATCAGGTGTTTTTGTTTCCCTAAGATCATGACAGTTTCCCCTTCAAAACCTCTTCTGTTCGTCTCCTATAAACACAATGTTCTGATGGGTTCGTGGATGTAACAGGTCATAATAGCCTTTAGAGATGACAAAAGATCATCGAGGAATGTTCTAGGAGGTTTCAGTGGCATTGTAGGTCAAAGGTCAAGGACAGCCTAAACGAATCGTTCCAGATGAATCATTTAAAAAGACATACCATTAAAACTCAACTATCTATACTTTGATAAACAATAGAAAAACTTAAGTCATATGCTCTTTGACCTTCGTTCCCCTGTTCATTCATATTTAGTGAGTTTTATCTTTTTTGTTCAGAACGCTGGCATTTTGAGGCACAGAAACATTTTGGTTATAGTTTTTTAATGAAACGTAGCTTGGTAACGTAATCTTTACTCAGGTAGGGCTGTGTGTAAACAAGAAAATAGGCTAATGCGATATTAAATCCCTTTTCCTGAAGGAGATTTCGAGTCGGCTTCTGTCCGGCGAGGCCTGAAGTCAAGCCGCCCGTCGCCTGTTAGCGTTATCCCTCGTTTCAGCCCTGATTTTCGGACTACACGAATGAATACAAACGTAAACGTTGTTTTAGGTACGGATTTACGTTACGTGAGAAAAGGCTATTAATACCATCGACTGATTTACCTCTGAAAGACCTATTTGCATATAACCTTGCCGAACTATAAACATCAGTGAAAGGACGTCATATTAACACGATTATAAATATATTTGAAAACTTAAAGAGAACTGTTCTAAGAAAACAAAGGGAAGCTGTAGTGGGGGGTTTATGAAGCGTTTATTCGCCTCGTGGAGGCAGCGCGGTCCCATGGTGTAATGGTGAGCACTCTGGACTTTGAATCCAGCGATCCGAGTTCAAATCTCGGTGGGACCTCGTCCTTTTCTAACATCATTTACCAAAACAATTCAATCCATTCGTAAAACATCACACGTGACTCAAATACTTCCTTAGATGTGCAACTCCATAATAAGAACCAAACAAAGAGAACCCTTATCTTTCATAATGTATTCTCCACTAAACTGTAGCGTACAGAGACACCTGATGAGAAAAGGACTGAATCACCTGCTCTGAATTTCAGAAAATGACTCCTGGCGGTGTATGTGGATTTCACCTATATTTTGATCGATTAATTAAATGTGCAGTGTGCAATTGGGAAATTCTGAACCAAACAAACATATAATTAGCTGGAGCTATTAACATAGAAATCAAGGAAATCTTGCTTTATAGCAGTGTGTTTTGATGATTTCAAATTATTAAAAAAATTGCATAGTGCACCTTTTGCAGACTGCAACATTCATCAAATAGTTATTATTTAAAAAAGATATTTTAGCTCAGAGTTTGATCAATTGTTGGTAGAAGACCTGTTTTTTTACTAGAAAAAAACAAGAGGAGTGACATATCTAGCTCAGTCACATCTTTTTAAAGATTAAAAAGAAAGCAGTGACAACATATAGAAAAAGATGATTTTCCAGCAGTGTTCAAAGGTCCTCTGACAATTTAGTGAAACAGTACAGATTTCATATAAATATATAAAAGGTTTTTGTTAATTGACTAACTTTACCTGAGTGTGTTCAAGTCGTGAGTTTCTGGGCCTCCCTTTTAATAGATATTTGCATTAATTGAATTTATTAAATTTCCACACAATTAGTACATTAGTACCCAATACTGTATACTAATTAGTTACCTAATAAGTTCACAATTGCTATATTGCATTATTTGATTTTCCTAAATAAAAAAAATGGATGACTTCATGCTTTTTAGGGAAGCCCTTTTTAGAACGCCTTATACATAAAAGTGAAATTATACCCTCATTGAAAATAACAGATCGATTTTATGTTAATGATTATTTTAATACTGATGAAATAATAGTTTGAGGACCTAAACTGTTTCCATTTAAGAAATCAATTATTAATCCTGTATCTGTTAATAACAAGAACAGAGAGGACATTCTTGTTTCTCCAAAACAACAGCAAACTAAAACAATGGCTGAACACCAGAAGACTTGGGCTTTATAAAAGATATATGTGTGAAAGTGCTCTAGCTACTTAAAAAACCTCAATAAAAATGTATTTTTTTTGTTGATTGAAACAAAATTCATTTCATGTTGAAATGCATACACACTGGCCAATTTATTAGGTACAGTGCCGTGCATCAGTATCTGGCCAGAGCTCCCGCTTTTCCTTCAGAACTCGCTGATTACACAAAACCAAAAACCATTTCCTCAGGGATAATCCAAGCGACATCTTGCATACTGAACAAAAATGGTTTGTCATTTCAGTCTTAAAGAAGTTGAGATTAATGTCAGCCATTTTTAGGTTAAAATATTCCCAAACAGTTACCTTGAAGATGTAGAACATGCTCTTGAAGTAATGTTAGGTGAAATAGGATCTTGATTTCACTGCGGTTTTAAATAGAGGTTCTGCTTTGTATTTAGATAATTAGTCAATTTTGACGTTAAAGTTGACACAAAAATTACACACAAATTTAACGTGACTTCAATTTTTTTACATTATGCTATAAAATAGAATTTGAAACATGTTTGGAATAATGACTTTGCAAGTGATATATAACTGACAACAAGCCAACGCAAGCAGTCCATTTCCTGTCAGATAATAAACACAATTTATAATGTAAATCTAGATACGAAAGTCCTCTGCGCTCGATTTTTCTCTTCAGGCAATCGTGATAACACAGAATACACAATACAAGCATTTCTTTAACAACAGACGTCAAGAGGAGACAAGTCTGAGCACACAAATGCTTCAAACCTTTATTTATTGATTTATTTAATCACATATCATCTTTGACATAGGAAACGCTCATTCTTTGCAAAAAAACTCAGATAACACTTCTTTTAAATACTGAAAACTAAAAAGGCTAAAATGCACCTGTTGCTAAAATCTGGCTTCGTAAATAAGGCACCTAAAAATAAAAACATTTGCTTACAGATACACATACATCAGTTAAAAAAAAACACAAGTCACAGAATTTTAGAACCCTGAGTTGAAAAAGCCTGTTTCCTCAGCAGAGTATCAAAATGTCTACCATGACCCACAGACGTACAGAACATAGACAGCACATCTGCACTCTGTACAGCTGAAATAGAAAAAACCCGGGTTTGAGGCTGACATCGTTCACAGGAGGAGTTGTGCTCGCTCCTGGCTGTGTGAAACCTTCTTCTTCCTCTTATTAACCCAAAACAGACCTCATACTACACCATTAAATATGTTTAAACAACTGTTAGCACACGAGGTTTCTGGTAAACGTCAAAATTCATGTACATCAGTAGATAAAACTGGCTTATCAATAACATGTCATTTGTACAAGTGGAAAAAGTAATACTGCGCTGTGGTGACTCATTTCTGCAACAGCTATTTCATTTTTTTTCACTCGAAGAAGTCGCAAGTATGACATTAAATTGGGTAATAAAAATGTGTTAATAATGTTGTAAAATAGCTTGATAATGTTGTAAAAACTAGATAATTATGTTGTAAAATAGTTTGACATACAATTTCTGTACTTTAGCTAGATGTAACATATTTGAAATGATTTGCTTTTTGTCTTGGTTTAAACCACAATTCAATGTGATCAACACAGTCACGAGCGCGGAATCATTGAGCCTAATAAAATATGAGACTACAGAAGCATTCAAATTGATCTTTTGGAAGTAATATTATCCCCTTATGGATGATTTAGAGCCTTTAAGTTATTTGAATAGAAGAGCTTTCATTTTTACAACTTAATCTGGTCTGTTTGTGACTTAGTACCTCTTTATGACAGTGTTCTTATGATATTTAAATAACAACATATGTTTTTATGAGAAAATATTTCGTTTTTACAACATAATCTAATCCTTTTTATGACATTTCGTCCTTTTTTACCACATTGTGTTTTTTACAAAATAATTATCTTGTTTTTGTTTGTTAGTTTCAGTTTTTTTTGTTTTCTTATCCTTTATGCTGGGGAGGTGATTAGCACCTGCCTCAGTCAGCAAGGCTCCCAGGGGCCTCACAGAGGGAACTCCTCTTTACTCTACCTGATCCACACGAGGACTTTGTGAAGCTGCTTTGAAAGCAACTGCTAAAGAAGCACTATATAAAAACTGATTGAAATTGATTGATTGAACATGCTTTTATGAAAAAGTTCACATTTTCCTAACTTAATCTAGTCAGTTTTTGTGTCTTTTATGACATAACATGTTGTTCTCATTATACACTTATCTTGTTTTTAAGACACAATGTCTTTTTCCATCTAATTTGCACAAAAAAAGTGTTTCTATGAGATTATCTATTTTTTACCAAATATAGAAGATTTTTGCAACATGGTGCCATTTGTTCAACATAAAATTATTTAAAAAAATATTTTTATGCGATATTGTGCCTTTTTTACCACAATATCTTGTTTTTCTGTCATGATTATCTTGTTTGTACAACATACATTGTTTGTACGAGAAAAAAATAAAATGTTCACAACTTAATCTAGTGTTTTTTTATAACAGTTTCCTTTACATGACATTATGTTGTACTTACGATATAATGATCTTGCAATTTTTACAAAATAATGATATAATTTTACCAACTAAATATGTTGTTTCTATGAGAAAAAAACTCTATCAACATAATATGGCTGTTTTAATGACCGTTGAATTTATATAATGTATAATTTTTTTAAGATGTTGTTTGTACAAAAAAATCTAATATTTTTGACAAAATTGAGAGGAAAAATAAAACAAACAAAACACACAGTGAAGATTGGTCGTGCTGGAGGGTGTAGGGAACCAGATCATAAACAGCACAGCTGGGTGGTGTTAGCCCGACCAAACGTTGCCCTTTTGCCCATTTTCAACTATCACAGACGTAGTGGCACAATGTAGAATAGTTAGCAAAGCTTACGTTTAGTTTCATATTAGCTTTACGGAATCTATTTGATCAGTTAACGGACACTACAGCATTCTATGGTCTAAGCCAGGGGTGTCAAAGTCAGCTCCTAGATAATTTAGCTCCAAAATGAACCAAACAATAACAAACATACGCAGCAAGGGGCAACCCCTGCTCCTGTGCAACAGGAAGTGACTGAACTGTAGTACCTTGACTGGCTGCAAGGGGTGGGGTCAGAAGAGAGCAGGTTCTCATTCACTCCAATGTTAAAAATGCCCAACTTTGGAGATGAAATAAACACAAATACAACCCTGGAGCTGTAACGTTATTTAATTCAGATCCATAGTTTTGACCTTAATGAACACTAAGAGGGGGTGAAGTTTAAAAAAAAATTATGTTTAAGATAAAATGTAAACATTCAGCCAATCAGACATCTGTGCTATGACTATGTTTCACCTCTCTGGACCCAAATTTGGTTATCAGGAAGTGATGCACTTCCATGTTGGCGATAGTTGGCTACGCCCATTTTTATCTTGTTTCATTGACCATACTTAACATCACACATGCTACATCCTTGTTATATACAGTCTATGATTATCCTTGTTAAAGCTAAAGGGCTGAGTCTTCATTCATTCTGGCCCTCCAGGAACTGCTTCCTCCTGATTTATTTGAACTAAATATGTCTGTTTTATAGAAGGCACAAGTGAGTGTTCTTGACACAGTCACTCGTGACCTGACCTGACAATCTCTTTGTCTTTCAAGAAGTTTGACTTTTATTGAATAACGTGTTCATTGCTTTGCGACTCCTCTTTACACAGAAATCTAAAGCTGTCAATATCCACAAGAATACCCTAATTCTGTTTTTCCACATCCCTCTGGTGTGCGGTTCATTTTCGCAGCTGTTGAGGTCCCAGCATGACTTTATTGATGAAGTTGACGATGGCCGTGGCCGGCTGCTCGGGGTCGAGCTCCGCAAACAGATGACACACGTTTCCAAGAGCACCACTGCGCCGGGCCACAAACCCAAACACCCTACGACAGGAACAAGTGTGTACTGTTAGGGAGCGTGGGGGATTGTGCTGTTAGCTAAACTATGAAATCTTGCCAAAAGCATTTGTATATAAGTGTATGGAAGCTGAAGCACTTACTTGCAGGAAGTGTTATCAGCATCAACCCACCTGGTACACGCACATAGATGAAAACACAAACATACACAAAGAGGCTAAGCAGCATGTTCTGAGGCAGAGTAAGTAGAAGAGAAAAGCATCATCAAGTGTAGGATAGCTTTTGAGCCTAAATAAATGAATTAGAAGCTCAGAATAATAGCAGGTGGAGAACTTCCGGAGACGCCGATCCTTCCACAGCGAGAGCTGCGCAGCACTGAGAATGTGTGACAATGTGATATTTACTTTTCTCTTTAATCACCATGTGACTAGACGAGTTGCAGTGATTCTGACTCATGCTGCTTGAATTTCTATAGTTGCAAAGCATAATTTGTTCTGAGATGAAGGCAGAACTAAATTCCCTTTAAAATTTTATCCATGCTGTTTTAAACTGTTGTATTGTTTTGATGATGTTTTTAATATTTAAGGGGCCATGAATTGCTCTTTTCATCAAGGGCTCATAAAAAATCCTAATAAAATAAAAAATATTTATGAAATAACATGTATTATTTATATATATATATAAAACGTTTATTTGAATAATTTAAAAATACCAAATAAAAAATCTACCATCTATGTTTAGATTAAAAAAGTATTGGCGCACTTTATAAAGTCTATAAAATCTGCACTTTATAAAAAACTATTTGACCTTCGTTCCCCTGTTTATTCATATTTAATGCTTTTATTATTTTTGCTCCGTTTGAGTCTCAGAAACGTGTCTGTTATAGCTTCCTTCAGTTTAATCAAACATATACATATTAAGGCATGTTAATATAAATAAGCAGTTCAAAACATAGACAACATAGATATCATTTTTCTATTAAATGTTAATATGATATAAAATATGAAATATTTAATATTAACAGTCCTTTTTAAAGTTTGATAATCAGGTGTTTCCATTACACATTTCCATGTCGAAAAAACTGTAACTTGACATTTCAGTCACAGCATTAGCAGTCATCATCACGTGTCAAACGTCATTCTAAGGCCATTGAGCGACAAACCCCTTATACATGAGAGCAGCTACCAATTAAGCAATTTGGAGAAATAGTGGTTGGTGATTTTACAGAGGAGTTATGGATCCAAAAATTCTGCATGAACTTTTGATGAGCTGTGTGATGCTGTGGGACCTTTTGTGACGCCCATGAGGAAGTACATCACTTTTGTCAATGAGGGTGAGGGCAGCCGGTCACGTGACTCGTTTAATTAAAAAAAAGAAAAGTGTTTTCATTGCAGTTTTGCAAAATATATCAATTTTGATACACCTCAAAACCACCTCCTCCAAATTTTTTTCTGATAACTGCAAGTTATTTTTTTCTAAACTTTCATGTTTCCATTAGGCAAATTTATTATCACAAATTCAATTTGTGCAATTTCATGGCCAATGGAAACACAACTAACTAATTCTTGAACTGCACTCTGCTGTTGTGTTTTCTTGAGTTTTTATATAGTAATAAAGACAATTTGTTAATTTAGCACTTGGATACATGTTGATGTTCGTGCTACCATCAAAACATTTTGTAACGTCACCGCTCAGCCATGTTGTTAAACATGAGTTGCAAAATATTGATTTTGGCGAGGTAGTTTATGTTCTAGATAAGAATGTGAATATAGTTTATTGAAAGAATTCATCATGGCCACGTGACTTATTTCATTTAAGCACATTTCATTCATTATCAGTAGATACGACTAGCGCCTCCTTCTCAAGTAGCTAGCTAGTCATGCTGTTTCTGGTTAAAATTATCTTAAGGTTATTATCTATAAGGTTTCTACTGTCACTGGTGCAGTAAAGTATCGTTACCATATTAGCCAAGAATAATGCATTTCAACATATCTATAAATACACATTTTTATTTAGGTGGCTGAATATGAAAATAATCAATCTTACAATAACACATATTCCTGTTCGTATTCATATTAAATTAAGTACCAAACCTCTTTAAAATGTAACATAGAATTTTTTTAATTTTAAACATGCTAATGTGTTCTTTTCAATGTCCTATAAGGAGATGGTAATCACAAATTGTGCAATTAAGTGTTCTTGTGTAGCTTTGCACAATAGAATGTACTCAATCAAGGAAAATATCTAAAAGTGTATATTCACTTGTACTTAAGTACCCAGAGAAATGAACACATTTTTATATATAGCATTGACTGTTCAATCTGCAGTTGCAAGAACCTTTGTTCATAATAATGGTATTTAGTCAGCCTTTTTCTAAAATTATTTTTTAAATTATATTTTAAAATTATCCTAAAAACAAGTTTTGTGTGACATCACATGGCATATGAACACATTGCCATTGGTCTTACCATTCTCACCTGACTCATTGCCTCTCTGTTGTAAACAATTAATAATTTGCACTAGCTCTGCATATTATACAGAATTTACCAACAAATCAAACAAACAGAAAGTCTAGTTACATTTTAAGAAAAGGTTTTTTCCCAAACCCTAATTTTACCTTTGGTCCAGTGGATCGAGGTTGCAGAAAGTCACACTATGGATTGGATAATGGCGTCTGAAAAACAGCCTACGAAAAAAAAAAAACAAAAACAGAAATTCAATCTGATGCTCTGAAATGAATCCGATTACACATGATGAGCTGTATCTTCGACATGAGTCATGAAGACATGTAGTTTACTTTAATGTCTAAAATTAGAAACTCTAATCTCCTGTTGGAGAGTAGATCTAAAAATAAGCTGAAGAGCGTTGCTTATAAATCATTGATCCTGTGTAAAATGTTTTGCTCAGCAGGGTGTGTTTATACCTGCGCTGGCTATCTGTGAGGGTGATGCCCTGAGCGGACACTTTGAAGTGGACGACTGTGGGTGAAGGACGGGGCTCCTGGGTCAAAGTGCTCTTGGTTGCTTTGGAGATAGCTTTTGGGCCAGTCAAAGATTCTGTTTCCACCGAGTTAAGGTAGAGAACATTACAAGCTGACAATAAGAGAGGAATGAACAGGTTAGCAAGGAAGTGCATATTATTTTCTAGTCACACCTCAAAAATAATTTAAATATTATAAAAAAGGTTTGTGAAACGCAAACATCGTTTGGAAAAACAAACCGCATACACCAAGTAGAAGAGGTCTGAAAGGTTTAATTTTGTGGAAAAAAATATTTGGAGCTCACTTTTTACAAATGAAAGGCAATTTTTTTAAGGATATACTTTTTTTAGGAGCATATATGGATGTATCGATAAAAAAACAGATTGTAATTTTAATAATAATAAAGAAATGAAAACACTGCTCAATGACAATACTTAATAGCTTAATCCAGAAGCTCATAGAATAACTTCGCTTTAAGAATTACCCCTTAAATTCTCCTTTTTATTTCACAAATTCTTTGAAAATGTTTACGTCCGAAAAACTGTAAACCACGTAACCCTTTTACAATAATCACAGATTAATATTTGATAAAACAAAAAACAAATGAAAAACAAAAGACCGCAAAAGGACAGATAATATCTAAATAAAAACCACATACTCACCTGCCCCCTGTTTCAAGAGATCTGAAGCTGTGCTGGTATTAGTTCCACTTTGCATCTCCTGCAGTTCACCAACAAGGTCTAAATAACCAAAAAACACACAAAACAAGTAATGCGCACTCTAAAACATCCTCTGAATGAATTGCAGTTTCATATGCGTCTGACCTTTATCTGGAATCTTCAGAACACAAGGAAGAGACACTGGATTAATGGAGTGATAATAGACGAGTGCAGACAGCGAACCTGTGAGGACAGAGATCACAGTATGAACCTAGTACCAACAAGGGGCACTGCTTTCTTCACCCATAAAACCCATCTCCTTCATCTCACCGAAATAAGTTTCATTGTGACAGCCTTTGATTTTGACTCCTTTAGCCCCACTCTCGATCAGAAAGTGGCGGACGAGCTGTTCCTGAGGGCTGCCCGTCTCTTGCTGGGTGTTCACATGGGCTGGTGGTGTGCTCACTTTCAGTGCTAACCCATAAGCACCCTGGAATGAATTACTGTCCCTTATGAGGAAGCAGCCAGGCTCCTTATCTTTCAATACTGCAATAGCTGCATGAGGAAAGAGACGTTATGCTCTCTTGATAAAACAGCGTCGATGACAATTCTTGAAGATTGATGAACACAACTATCTCCTGATAAGACCAACCTTACTCTCTATTAGATTTACACTTTATTATTGATGTGTTTAAACTCAGCTATACAATCCTAGTGTTTGAAAAGTCCCCAGAGGAGTTCACCCCTTTAAGTGGCCAATAACAAAATACTAGTACTTGTAGTGTGTACTAGACATCTGGAAATCATTCACAGCTCTGAACTTTTCCTCTTTTTTCCAGCACTTATTTTTAAAATGGATTACATTTCATTTTTTACTACAAATTATTCACATAATGATAACATGTAAATTGGTTTGAACAAACTATCTCACTATTCCTCCACAAATCAGACATATGCATAGCACATGCATAGTAGCAGTGTTGTTTTCAGCAGCCATTAAAGATTTAGTCTTGACTGTAATCTTTTGAACAAAAATACTAAGTGGTTTTAGTCACTTTTTCACCATTTCAAATTGCAATGTCGCATTTAGGTCTACGAAATTCCAAAATGTTTTAGCCTAGTTTTAGTCACACAAATACAAGATTTTAGTCTAGTTTTAAATGCATTACACTGCCTGTTTGGGCAAAACTAATACACAGAAGAGCATAGACTGAAACAGAATTTAGCTATTAGTTATTAGAACTCATTCAAAACTTTAAGCTCGCTATGAGTGTCAAATAAATTGGTATTTATGCATGTATGCAGGAGCGCTTTTTAATTACCTTTAGAATATCAGACCTCTTGGTGAAGAATGAAAACACTCATGCATGTATGTAGAGCTGCAACTAACCATTATTTCTGTTTTCAATTTATACATTAAAACATAATTTAATATATACATATTTTAAATACTAGGTATTTTGTTGTTGTCAAACTGTGCTTGACATTCTTTCAAAAAACATGGTTTTGAACGATGGTAACTGCAGCCAGTAAATAGACACTGTCTCTACAATCATTTTATTACAAGTGCATTTTTGAGCCTGTTACCATGTTTATTTATGGATTAAACTAAATTAGGCAGATCTTGTGTTCAGCTGTTCTTTTGAATCTGATCAGAGTGAAATAGATTTTTTAAAGAGCAGAAACTTTCTCTTCAGTATGTGGGGTGCACACACGCCAATCATTCTACAGGTAACAGTAACTAGAACTTGAAGCATGTAAAAGCCGATAACTACAAACAATAGAGTAATTTTGCTGGTTTCATGATCGCAGACACTCATTCATGTGACAGTGAAAGTTCTTTCATTCATGTGTCATGCATTGCCATGTGTAAGCATCCACTCATTAACATTCCAGTCTTGACAATGAAAACTTGCACACGTCTCCATGTTATACATCATCACAGAGACATATTTCGCTCATTATCGTTTCATTATAAACTAAATCATTCTGTCATCCTTGATCTAATCAACACTGCATGGTAGACGAATGCAACTCCTTAGTTAAAGCCACTTTAAGTCAAAGGCATCTGAAAGACTGTAAGATGAGTTTACTAGGCGCTATGTTTACTGGAAAACTGGGCCTGCTCCTCTCCTGGCCTATACATCCAAACAGTGAAGCATGGTGGTGGCAGCATCAAGATGTGGAGATCTTTTTCCGGGTTGAGGGAAAGATAATAATAATAACACTAATAATAACTGAGGACATTTATCTAAACACTCAAATCACTTTAAATATTGAGGGGGCTTTTAATGAAAATATAAATGTGGAAAAGGTTCAGTGCTGTGAGCTCTTCCTAGATACCACATTTCCTGAGGTTAAGCAACATCTGCTGTAAACAAACCGAATAGATTTTTTAGAAGCTCTCCTTACCCTGGTCTCTGGAGATGCCAGGTTTGTACCAGTACTTGGAACTGTCTTGAACAAACTTGGAGCTCAGGCGGCTCTCTAGCTCATCCAAACCACTAGAGGGGGCTGCTTTACTGGGTGACGTTGGATGAATTTCACTTGTGGTAGGGGAGAAAGACACATGGATCTCTGGAGTGGAAGTACAGGGCTTTCCAGAAGTTTCTTCAGAACAAGCAGCAGCACATTCAGACAAAATTTGGAGAGGGAATGAGCGCTGTTTTTCCGGAAGAGCATGGGTCAAAAACGCTGGAATGGTGATCTCAGTGTAGCCTGTGTAAGGCACATGAGGTACAGTCAGAAGAGGGTAGCTGTGTGAGGCTAAAGGGAATGAGGGTGTTATAGTGCCATCTTGCTCTGGGGTCGATGCAGTAAGTTCACTGTTGGTATTTTCTTCGTTACACTCAATACTTGACGGTGTAGGGTTATGTCTCTCTGTACTAAGCGTAAAAGAAGAGAAATCCGATGCAGAGCTTCTCTGTGAAGAGCAAAGTGGAGATTGAGGAATTGTTAAGGCGCAGTATGGGCCATGAGGTTCTCTGGCTTTCTCTACGTCTGACACCTTCATAAAGTTGAGAAGAGGTATAGGGTCAAGGGTCTGCACATGCACTGACTCCATACTCTTAGATGATAGTTGCTTAACGTTGAGAGTGTTGGTAGATGTCAAATCAGCTTTTGGTGTTTGCTTGTCTTCTGCTCCAGTCACGGTAGGTATGACAGTGATGAGAGGTCTTATGCCATTCTCAACCTTTAGGGGTTTGCTTTTCTCCAGTTCAACCATTTCCACTGGTTTGCTTGTAGAAAAAATGAAAGCAAAACAAATAGGATATTGAAATTAATATTGAAGTGAGATAGTTTTGCAATTGTTAAACATATAAGCTATTGAATGTGTTATCGATGCCTTTTCTTCATGTCTTGAGAGCATCTGAAACCATTTGATTGGTCCTGGACTATCACACCTACAGGAAGTATACAGAAATCCTACTTACCTACTCAGAACTATTTGTATGGAACCAAACCAGTGGCGGCTCCAGCACCTTTATGCTTTAATTTATATTACAAGATAAAAACGAAAGTGTTTGAGTCCCCACTGAACCGCACATACTGTGGTTTCTAATATTAAATTTTCTGAAACAATTTAATGTTGACCTAACAAAACTAATTCTCTACTCAGTTAAGCATTATTCAAAATAACTTTAATTAGCATCATGGAGGAAATTAGTAATTTTATGTGAAATGGAGTGCATTTAAATTATTGCAATACTATTAGTAACCCTGATGTGATTTTGAAAGTTTATTTGTTTTTAGAAGTCTACAACAAAAGGCTTACACTACAGCAAGGTCAAAAAAAGCTTTTGGTTTCTTGTACTATGCATTTAATTTTTAGTGGACTTGGTCATGATTCCCAAGTGATTAGTTTATTGACTGGTTTGTAAAAAAAAAAACCCTCTATGTGAGGCAACCGGAGTAGCTCATAGAGCTAATAAATGTAGTCTATCTGGCCTGGTTTTGACCGTATGTACAATTAACACAGCATCAAACTACTCATGAATGAATAAAGAGTCGAGGTTTGCGTCAAGATCCAGGAAAGCCAGAGCCTCGTTGTGAAAGCCTTAATTCTTCAGAGTCCGGGAAAGATAACATTTTTCCTTCCTGCATGCTAATCTCTGTGAAAGGCTTGCATAACCATGCTTCCCCTCATCTAAGTGTGTAATGTGTAATCTGAGAGCCATTAGCGCAGGGTAGTCAAACTCAATTCCTGGAGGGCCGTAGACCCTGCAGGTTTTTGTTCCAACTCTGTTTCAGGAGACACACTAGTACTTTCAAACAAACCCAGAGGAGCTTAAATCAGTGGAATCAGGTGTGTTCAGTTAAGGTTGGAGCAAAACTGTGCAGGACTGTGGCCCTCTAGGAATTGAGATTGACACCCCTGCATTAGCGCGATGTTTGGCTACAGAGTTTTTTTTTAAAATTCTTCCCAGGTTCAGTTTTTTCTGCATAAATGAATGACGTGAGAGGTCGTACGTGGCAATATGCGAGTGCACCACCCAGCTGCTCTTTTAGTTCTCACTCAAGCTTTTGAACTAATTTGTACACTCGACCAGGAGTGTGAGCTCATGTCGGCACCCAATGTCTTCAATTGAGGCGCATTCACGCACAACACTTCGGGCCACAAATTCAGATAGACGTGTGATGACCTTTACACTCTCGGTTAGACCGGTCAATAGTAGTTGGGAGGTCAGATACTCTACATTCTATATGAATTTGTTATTTGGCATAAGGAAGTTTAGTACCTTTTGTTTTGTGCACTTTGATATAGGTAATAGGTACAATTTCCTTAGTTAGATATTTATTTTGCCTGACACTTCCCCTACCTACACTCAAAAAAATTAGATCCAGGTAATGTTTGATTAAATCAAATAAAATATTGTTTTAATTAAATGAATCAGCATATTGTATCTACATTGTTATTTTGAATCATTCTGAACTACATCAAAGGGTACTTACAATTCTTTAATTATTTTATGTTAAAACAACTAATAAGAACTGAATTGAGTCAATTACTTGAATTGCGCATGTTCAGAATAGAGGATTCCCACGTGACTAGCATCTTAGACAAACCAGAAGTAAACCAGAAGCAACTTTGTTCAACTGTGAATCTCTACAAGTGAATAATTATTTTAGATTTGGGGTGATTGAGGATGAATCTCGGCTTGTTTGGGCTCTGCTGTTAGATTTTCAAATGTCACACTGTCATCTTCACATCCAAAAATCTTGCCCCACATCTGTGGCCTATCAATGACCAGATATAGTGATTATCCAATCTGAGACCAACTGTAGTACTCCACAAATAAAATAAATAAATAAATAAATAAATAAAAATGATTAAGAAATAATAATTAAGAAAAATTAAGAATTTTAAGAAATAATAATTAAGAAAAAAATGAAAATGGTGCATGTTCTCCCCGTGATCGCGTGGGTTTTCTCCGGGTGCTCCGGTTTCCCCACAAGTCCAAAGACATGCGGAAGAAGTGAATTGAGTAAGAACAATTGCCCATAGTGTTAAAGTGTGAATGAGTGTGTGAATGTTTCCCAGCGATGGGTTGCGGTTGGAAGGGCATCCGCTGCGTAAAACATATGCCAGAGAGTTGGCGGTTCATTCCGCTGTGGCGACCCCGAAAGGGAATAAAGCCGACATGAAGATGAATGAATGAATGAATGAAAATGGGTTTGGTCAACCCAACATGCATGTTTCTATGAGAACCAGTGTCATGTAATTATACAAGTGTGGTTATTTAAATGAATGAGTTAAACAAACTTAATGTCCAATCAGAGCTGAGAATGGCATAAATGAAAGTAATCTTTTAGAAATATGTACCTGCTCCAGGAAGAGGTTTTGAGACTCCGTTCATCATCTAAAATCTGAATTTGTCCATCTGCAAAACACACAAAAAGGCATTTCTTGTAAACACAATGCTATTCTCCCAAAAATGAAAGTTAAGTGACCATTTACAAATATGATATGGTTACATAAAGAGGCCATGAATTGCCTTTTAGCTGTAGTTAAAATGACATACATATTTACATCTTAAACTATAGGAAAAGGCTATTACAGCCATCTCATTATGGGCCTCGTCTTCAGGTCCCTCTCAGAATGTCCCATGTATGTGTGTCCCATCAGTGTGATTACCATTAAGGCTATGTTGGTTCCCTTCAGCCAGAGGTCTGTTATGATTGGCCCGTTTTGGAGATGGCGTGAGAGCTGTCGGGGTAGAGTTCTGTGATTGGCTGATGGAGGCATAACCTGGACTGTCTCTGCTCAGCTGTGGAGAGCAGGGGCATGGAGGGCGAGGGCTGTGGTAGCCGCTGCTTTGAGGGCTTGGAAATGGACTGAGTGGGGTCACATTTTCTCGCTGTGCTTCTGTGATGCAGATGGCTTGACCTTGCTTTGGGACAGCTTGGCAATGTCCATATGATAACATCGAGGGTGACATTGATATTTTCCGACGCCATGATTCAGCCTCTCGGACTCCCTCCCAATGAGACTCTCCCCTTCCGTCGCTCCATGAAATAGGCCCCTCCCTTCGATTCCCAAACTCCGCCTCTCTATCCCAAGAGAGAGTTTCTAATTCTCTGCCTCGCAACGAATGCAGGGCAACATCCTCACGTAAATGAGAACAATCCCTGCAGGAACATGACGTTGGTGGAGTCGTGCTGAAACATAATTCTCGGTACGGACTCGAGATCAGAGACTGATTTGGCATCAGAGAAGAAGAAATATGGGCATGGGCTTGAGGAAACCCAGAGCAATGGAAAAGAGAACAAGGTTCTCCTGAAAAGAATCCACGTGCTTGAGGAGGAACTATGTGGGAATGGGAAGACTGCGAGAGCGGTGTGTGCGTGTAGCTTTCTTGAGGAAATGAGTACAAGTGTCTGAAGGCTTCTGGGCAGGGGTGGTGCAAACAGCGCCCTCTTTCCCACAAAAGGTCTGGCTGGGAAACACACAGGTCTTGCGGTGACAATGAGGTGGCACGTATGCAGGGAAGTGTGTGGTGTTTGGGTTGCACTGTTTGTGGATGCATATGTTGGCTGGGCACATCTGGACTGCAAGACAAATGATTCTGGGAGTATGGTCGACCAAAACAAGACTGCACGGTCCGATCTGGTCTCCGGGGCGAACAGTCACCATCATCAAGTATTGCAGTTTCTCTGTGTTTTTCCCTCTCCTCTTGTTTGTCTTTTTTTGATCTTGGAAGCGGAGAGAGGGATTCAGGTTTTGCAGAGGAGGGACTTGTGTCTTTGCTGAGTGAGAGAGGCTGGATGGAGAGAACAGGGGGTGCCGAGGGTGACTGAGAGGGGGCCTGGCCTTCACCGGAGATCGGGGGTCGACGCTTCTTTACTTGGGCATACAGACTCCCATCCAAAGGCCCACGTGTGTGACAGATATCTACAGAACACAGAAATAAGAAGACAAAAACAGACACTTGAAATTGAGCGGTGTAAAGAATTACATTTTCTCACACAAAATTTTTCAAAGAGCAAAAGTACAGCTTAGAATTATACTATAATGTCAGTGTGTGATTGCAGTATAGGTGTTACATTTAGTATATTTAAAGAAACACATACATAATGATAAACTAATGAGATTTAAAACTACCTTAAGGATAAAAGCATATAAATATTGATAAAACAAGATGAAATGTTTATACATTATTATTAATAAAAATAAATAATAACGTATTAAACAATGATTTAAAATATAAAAAAACAAATGCAAAAAATATGTATTTAGACAAAATAATATAAATTATTTTAAATAAAGTAACAAAAATCAAAACAAAACAAATTCTTAAGCAAAATTAAACCAATGCATAGAATTACCATGTAATTTAAAAAGTAAAGTACAACAAAATATATACAAATATAAATAACACAATTTAAATAAAATACAAACACGTGCTTAACCCCCATAATTGATTGTGCAAACATTTCACATTAAATGTTCCTGCTCAGTTATTTCAAACAAAGGTGAAATTGAGCTGATGTTGTGTACATTACACAAACAACCCACTTCCGAATCATTTTCATGCTAAAAACAATCGGAATGAGTACTAGTTTGCCAATCCCAAGAAGCCTTTTCAAATTAGTTTAGTCCTTCACCGCTTTTGCAGAGGACATAGACACAATAAAGCCAAAATACTAATTAAATGCACACTAGTCTGTCTATTTAGTCTGTCTGTTTATAATAGTAATAGTCAACAAAATATTACAATCGTCTGTTAAGGGGTGGTTTGATTCAACTTTCAGCACATCCGTTTGATCATGTGTTTGAGTTAAGATCAGTTTCCTCAATCTGCCACTAAAACCAATAAAATGCATCAAATGCAACCTGAACGAGACCTTAAATCTCTTGTGTCTGAGTAGCTCTTTGAGCTCTTTTTTTGCATCACGCTAAAAATAATTCAGTGAACAGCTTTGAGCATGTGTTGTTTTACAAAAAAAAAAAAAAAAAAAGTAAAACAATTCCCAATTGTTTTAATTTAATTTAGTTTTAAGTATTTCAGTCACCTATAAAAACACTGTGACCCGATGGCTGTGTTAGATTGGCAGATCAACACAAAACATCTAAACATAAAATATCTGACAACAAAAAGACAGTCTTCTACTGTTCTGTGCTGGTTTGAATTGACATACCCGCGACGCTATCCTCATAACGAATGTTGAAGTTCTCATATGAGTCCCAGCGAACAATAGGATCCATGCTGGTGCAATCCACGCGCACCGTTTTCTCTGTACCTGGCTCCTCTCCATCTCAGAACACAAAAACACCAATCATAAAAACCCAGCTCTGTTTACGAACGAGGGAGAGAGTGCAGGAAAATCTCTACCTCTTTTTTGAGCACCAGAAGAAAACACAAGCTGCAGTGTGGCGTCTCCAGGATAATGATCAACTACACACAAATGCAATTTAAAACTCTATTCATCTGCTTCAAACAAGATGCAAAAATAAAAAGCTAAACCGTTTATTTACCTGTGCAAGTATGGTCAAGCTCACCCTTGCCAAATGTAAGCTGAGACCCATAAACACTGCAAGTGTGAAACTGGACCCTGAACACACACTCTCTCTTACACACGTTCGAGAGTCGGTGATAACACTTCACCTAAAGACAGACAGGGCAGGTTTACCTCTGGTGTTATGTTGCATTTTGGTTGATTGGACCACAAGTGGATACAAGTGGAGACATTTTTATTTACACTTAACTACTCTTTACACTTAACTTACACTTAACTAAGTTTAGAACTGTTCAAATAACAGAGCTGTGATTGATCGGTAGGCCACTAAGGAAACAATGCAAAGCATTCACATCAAACATTTAGAAATATGCTCCTCAAAAATATTACAGAGAGAAAAAGCATCAGACGTTAAAAGAAAGTATTCATCTGTGAAAAATGTGTTCTCACCAGGATGTCTCCCTTCAGCAGCAGAGCTGGTTCAATATTGACACACAGCATCGTACTGTTAGAGTTCTGAAGATCACTGTAACACAAACAAGAGGTTAGCAAAAATGTCATCACTTTATATAAAGCTCAAAAGAGAGTATGATTTAATGAGGTGCAGAAAATGTGTGCGATTCAAACTAAAATGGATGGTTATTTTGTATATATTTGCTAAGAAAGAAATCCTCAAGGAGAATTTAGCTGCTGGGTTGCAGAAGAACCAACGCTTGATCATTTGAGCCTTCTCAACCGATAAGAGCTTGCTTTAGGAACCAAATTAAGATGAGTGACTTTTTTTTGTTGCTTTACAATGTTTACTGTTACATTTGTATGGTGGAGAAAGAATAGGAATCATTCAGCATGCTTTAAATAAATCATCAGATGCAGCTCAAGAGTCATGACAGGAGAGCTTTTGTTAGCTCTTCCTTCTTTTAGGAACAGGTTAGTTTAGGATTTAGTCCATATTTTTCACTGTTGGAGATGTTTTGTGATTGGTTTGCAAGCCTCAAAATTAAACTACTATTATTTTATAGCATCCCCAGACTTGAGGAGAGGTTGGGGAAATTCACTACCCACATGTTTACAATTATGCATTTAGCAGAAGCTTTTATTCAAAGTGACTTACACTAGAGGGGAAATAATAGGCAGTTTGTTACAAGCTGTTAATGTTAAGATGTCAGGTGGGATCTGCTCTCAAATGTATATCAGTTTTTTTTTTATCTAAAAAACACATAGTTAAAAAAGCATCCAATGTTATATCTTTTTATGAATACAACAGTTGAAATGAGAAAACAAACAGTTTTTTGTCTGACAAATTTGAGCGGATGCAAAAATATTTTTTTAATGCTTCAGAAGCCTAAAATGTAAACATCAATGGAAGCAAACAGAGCAACAGCAAATGCTCTTCTAAAGTTGCGTTCACAACAACATGGAGACATGAGAAGACGTGATAAGGGGGAAGCGCAAGAACACTCAGAATATGAGAAACCTGACATTATGCTTTTACAATAAATACGTTTACTCCAGACTAGTGTCACATTGTCTGGAGGAAAGTCCTAACAGAAAAATAGAGCTGCTTAAAGCTGCAGTGTTTCTTCTACAAAAACAAGAGTCAAATTTTTATTGTATGTAATTTCAATAAATTACAATTTTTATATTTATATTTGTAACTATACAATTTAGATATTGGACAATAAAATCTTGATTTTCTTATGTGAAGAAAAATGATCTAACCTATATTTTTAAGGTGTAAATAAGCTTGTTTAGACAAAATATGACTACGTTTCTGGTTTAAAAATCCATTCCATCCAGCCATTTGCTATCTTTATTTTACTGTGGATTCCTTAACAAACAAGTCACCATTTCGGCTGGATTTTGAGGCTGATTATGAAAAAGTATTAAAAAGAAATTAATTGTGGTGGAAAACTATGCACCTCTCTTCTTTAGCTTATGTTTGTTTTACCCCTCACATTCACTGCATACAGCAGATTAGCAAACGGACCCTTTGGTGTCTGTTAAAAATGAACATACCCCTCCATCCAGTTTTGGGTCCTAAGTTTTAAAAATTACAATTTATTGAGGTCATACTTCAATGTAATCAAAAGTAAAAGCTAACAAAAAAAACACTTTCAAGCTTTAGCTTTGCTAAAAAAAAAAGAGGAGCTAATTGTGAATAAAAGATATTTTATTGGTGAAAGTCATTGTTTACGTTGCGTTTAAGCTGTAACTCACATTTCTGTGTAACGCCTTCATTCCAATACAGAAATGGCTGTGTTCAAGTTTACCAGGAGAACAGTAAGACCAGTTTGGCTACATTGCTTTACTGACTTAAAACAGGAAGATGTTTAAATAATTTTCTCTTTAAAACATGCAGTCTGACTTACTATTCGCTTGAAGAGTAGACCAGCTTCAGTGACTGATAGATCTTCAGGAAGGCAGAATAACCTGAATGCAATGACAAAAATGAAGTTTAATGATGATTTAGCTTGAATGAGTCAACCACATAATCACAAAAATTTGCCAGATTTCTTCCTTGACTCAAAGATCCGATGGAACTCAAAGTGCATGTGTGTGTGTTTGTGTTAAAAAACGACTTGCTGTTTTGTGAAACACCTCTCTTGCACTACTCTGTAGAACAATGAGTTTTGAAATGAGGTGAGGAAGAGTAAGTGGTGTTTCATGAATCCACTACAGAAAAGAAGCCCAAATAAGCCATGCTTGTGGTTGAGGAGACAAGTTATTTACCTCCCCCTGTTGGGTAATTGAGTAAAACAGGGAAATGAATCTGCTGCAGGAACAGAGGTGAGCTATTCATCTTTATTGCCCCCGAGAGAAGGCCGGCAAAATAATAGATATATCTGTGATGAGACAGAGAACATCATGATTAAACTAGAAGATGATGTTCTGGAACAGTCAGAAAGACAGGCTAATCAAACCTGTTCTGAGATGGCTGAAGAAAGGAGGAGACTTTATCCTCACAGAATTTCCTCATAGCAACTGTGGAGAGAGCCTGATCAGCCCTGAAAACACACAGAGACAAGTCAACACTGTCGCCTCATGACATATAATGACGAAATATTAGTCAGAAAGGTACTGTATCTCTGTAAATGCTTGAGAAAAAGATTCCCATCTTTAAATTATTTTATTTCAGTTTCTTGTGAAGACTTATAAGTGAGTCAAAATGATTTGTTCAAATTTTTTTGTACATGTCAGAAAGACTGAAGACCTTAACCCAGGGGTCTCAATATCAATCCTGGAGGGCTAAAGCCCCTGCTGGTTTTTCAAATAACATTAGAGGTGTTTGTGCATTTGTCAAATTTATAAAAGGTCAGACACTGTACATTTTGAACTAATTTAAATCTAAACCATGACTGCCGTAAACAGACCTGTAAGCTGTTAGCATGGGTTCAGGACATGCTTGATTTGTATACATTTTGGAAATGCATTTTTGATAAACAGCACAACAATAGTGATAAGCTTTTCCCTTTTTGTCACCTTCTTTACCATTTTAGAAACAAACAGCTGACTCACCAGCCAAACAACCAACATCTTGGCTTTTCTCCATGTTTTGCTAAAAGGCTCATACTATTAAAAGAAAAGCACTGTCTTTCCCCAACACAGATGTGGAACAGTGTCTTTTTGGATGAGTTCCTTACACTGGACTGAAGAATTCTCTAAAAATCCTACCCAACCAGTCAAGATTTTCTATTATTGGCTGAAAAATATACACTCACTGGCCACTTTATTAGGTACGTCTTGCTAGTACTGGGTTAGACCATCTTTTTTCTTCAGAACTGCCTTCATTCTTTATGGCATAGCAGAGGATTAGCAGTTTCTGAAAGATTCAGACCCTGTCTGGCACCAATAACCCTGTCATGTTCAAAGTCAGTAAAATCAGCTTTCGTCCTCATTCTGATGCGCGGTTTTAGCTGCAGCAGATCATCTTGACCACGTCCGTAAGCCCAAAAGCATTGAGTTGCTGATTAGAAATTTGCTTTATCGAGCAATTATACAGTTGTATCTAATAAAGTGGCCAGTGAGTTTAAGTATGGAAATCATTTAAAAATGAACAAGTAATTATATAAAGATATATTATAAATAAGGATATCTTTATTCATCCTATTCTTTATGTAATATGAACAAATAATTAGCTCACACAACAGCTCAGTAAGGTTTTGTTGTCAGAGCACAGAAACAAGAAAATGAAAGTACATCAAGGAACTTAACCTTATATTGTGTCAATATAACTTATTATTAATATTAAACTTCTATTCGGAAATGAGTACTTTTGTATTCTAGATTGTAGTACTGCTAATTTTTATGACTGGCGAGGGTAGGTAGTGAAATGCTAGGGTACTTTCTTATTCTTGGAAGTATAATAGAAGTATTTAATGAATAGACTATATTCAAAGATGAATAAAACTCGTAATCTGAAAAATATTTGAGACCATTTACTTTTAGTGTATTTAATGTAGGATATAGAGTTGTCTGGTTTCATGTGTTTTACAGAAAGTGAGAGAAAGAGAGATAGACAGAAGCAGATCATACCCAGCAGAGATCTTGCTAAAGTGCATGTAAGCTGCCACAATGACTCCTGTTTTCCCTTTGTTTCCCTGAAAAAGAAGGAGAAAAAAAGGTGAGAAAAAGGAGAGGCAGAATTTCAAAACTAAAACTTAGGCTTTAATTTCTTTCATCATTTACAGGCTTGTGTAGGACCTGAATTGTCTGGTTAATGAGTTCAGCTCACTGGCTTACAATGCTGAAAAGCCCTCACGAGAGGAAGATTATCTTAGGAATGATCCAATTACACAAGCAATATACTGTATGAGCTCCTTTCATTATTCGCTTATAGTGCTTTTCGGTCACTTTTACACCCAATTATTGCAAGTGCATTGGAGAAAGCGAGTCGATTAGACTTTAAACTTCATCTTTAGAAAAACAATAGACTGAGTGTGAAATCGTGGACAGAATCGCAATTTTCATGACCTATTCCTCTAATAAACTTGAAATTAAATTGAACAGTTTTATACCATAAAATATTAAAAATGAATGTAAAATTTCAACCTTGCAGTGGAGTACAACCACATTGCTTGGGTCTGAGTTGAGCCAATTCTCCATGGTCTTGCACACAGCACATATTTTATCGAGAGGCGGGGCATGCAAATCCGGCCATCCAAACTCCTCCACCTTACCATAAACACAAAACATGTGTTCAAATAACATAACTGACACTCAAGTGAGGTATTACACAGATTTAGGGTAAAAAAATACCTTTGGATTTAGCCTACAGATATCCTGGCGTTTCTCTGACAGATTTATAAGCTAAGAAGGAAAGAGAAAATAGGATTAATTCGTGTGAATTAGCTAACCATCATTTCAAACAACAAATCAACTGACCAAGAATTTGTCTTGGTGCTTCGATTTCAACATAGAGGCCACTTCTTTGAGGTTAGCTCTGTACTGCTGTTCGTCCAGGTCAGAGAGATATAGCACAGAGATGATGCGCTCCGTGATGTATGTCAAGTCAAAATCATAATGACTGCCCATTAGTTTTTCCATGACACTCTCCATACTGTTCCTATACCCAAAAACAAAAACCAAAACACACAAAAATCACAGAGAAGCTGAAATTTTCTAATTACCTGGAAACTAATAACTGACAACGATTAGGTTTTATTATTTAAATCATTCCTAAACCTACGAAAATTGTTCTTACCTGACAGGAATATTCATCTTTGTTGGTTGCTTGGAAAGGAACAAGTAAAAAAAAAAAGTGTGAGAATGGCAGGGTCACATGAGACAGCCATTGCTTTCAATCTCAACTGCAACACTTTTTAATTGTTAGAGACACCATACAAATATTTAATGTTCTATTTCATATACTTAAAAAACGTATAAATACAAAAATTTACCAAGACTGCAGTAGTATGTGCTCTATTGGATCTTTATTTCATGTCAAAGAAAAATATTTCCCAGGGAAAGATAAGTAGAGTAATGAGTAGATAAGATAAGTAGAGTCAGCACACATTTGCGGGAGCAATGGGAGAGAAGACATACAAGGAATGAATGAACAAATCAACATAAATACTCAACTAGAAACACTGTGATTGCGTAACAATACGACA
Source organism: Danionella dracula (assembly GCA_900490495.1). NCBI lineage: Eukaryota > Metazoa > Chordata > Actinopteri > Cypriniformes > Danionidae > Danionella > Danionella dracula. The sequence goes on along the minus strand of UELW01000234.1, from coordinate 5,514,704 downwards.
AGAGTGTTGAGAATAGGTGTGGCGTTGAACACAATAATACAATCAGGGTTGCCAGATCTGAGTGAATATTTCCAGCTTAAACCCAACGTAAAAACAGCCCACCCTAATAAATATCAGTAGGGCAGAACACAAATGATTATATAAATGTATATGTTTAAAACATAAATAATTATTAAATATTTTGGCAATTTTTTAGTATTGTTCCAATAAAGTATTAATTTAAATATATAAATATATTTAGAAAAAATGTTTTTTATATATATATATATTTAAATACGTTTAACACACACATGGATATATTTCTTTTTCGTATAATGATCAGCAAAAAATATGAACTATTTAGTCACATTAAATTTTATCGGGATAGTATCAGAAAGTTGATTACTCTTTTGTTAAACTGAATAACATTTTGAAGATGTTTTGGCACTTAAAACAAGTGACCAACACAATTTCACTGTGAAGTCTGATTAACCAATGTCTGGGGCTGATTGATGATGTCATAACATATTTGAAATTATTCTGAATGAAATAATTGTGACACTGACTGGCAGTTGAGTGGCATGTACAATGTCTATATATATATATACTTTATATATATTTATTTTTATTTATTTATTTTTTTTTAGGCAGCCCAATGCCATTTCCCCTGTCAGACCAAAAATAGCTCAATTGGCCACTAAACCACCGAATTAAGAAACGATGTGTTACAATTAATAAACAATGTGAGTGACAATGATGGAGCAACTGAAACCCTGGACTGAACTAGATAAGTCACTAAATTTCAAAATCAGAACAGGAGCGGGCACTGTCATGTAGACGGCATAATAATACTAAGGTCTGGGGGAAAAGTGGCACTGGATTCACATAACTAGTAAAATGGAGTTTGGACCCATGACAGACTACAGGATTGGCACAGTCAGTCTTTCAAAGTCTAAACTAAACTATTTTTCTTTAATTTGCTGTGAATACTCGGTTCAGGTGAAACACATGGGCAATACTCACTGCATCTGACATGGCTTCACAGCGGACAGAGACCTGGAGTACGGAAAAGAAAGGTATATTTGGTTACATCATGCAAACCAAATGCACAGAAATAACTCTCCTTGATGCATGATTTAAATACAGCAGACACCATAATAGAGGCAAAGTAACACTGCCAGCCAGCAAAGCCTGAGGCCATAGGGCGACTCTCCATTTAAAGACATTCTCTCTGTGCTCATTAGGTTATTATCACACCCTGGGACATCTGGCATTACTTAAAACTATGCACATACTAGCACATGTTTACTCCGCTTCCTTCCTAAGGATAGGTTTACATTTAACACTTTAACTTTTGCAGAAATTTGCTTGACATGGCATTTTGCTTCAGAGCAGCTTTGATATCTAAGGTTTCACCGAGAGCGACGGTTTATGCAAACACCCAAATCGAGAGTTTTTCTGCACAGTGAAGTGTGAAAGCATGATGTTTTCACCTTGAGTGACAGAGAGTAAAACTGATGAGGGGAGAGCTTGCAGACACGTGAATGAAGAGAGAGGTTAGCAGCTGATCTGATGAGATGCCTGCTGGCTTTATGAACTATTTCCATCAATCTATTTCAGAAGATCAGCTGGTTGAAGTCTCGTCCTCATCACGAGTCTGTTTGCATAATCTGTTTTTGACCGGTCCCTCATCAATATCTCCTGTATTGCTGATTTGATGGTTTGTAAACTATATTTACCTTATTAATAGGGCATAATTTGTAAACCTTGTGGAGGCTCAGAGACACATTTAAACTAAGGTTTAAAATATAAACTCAGTTCAATTAATTTAGCACCAAACAACTAAATGCATTTTCCTTAGGACAACGCAAAAAAAAAAAAGCATGAAAAAACAATTAAAGTTCTAGCTGCAAATTTGATGATCGTTAACTGCAAATTTATGGCAAAAACCCCAAATGTTATTTGATGGTGTAAATTTAAATACATGTAGTACAGGAATTCCTTTTACGTTCATGCACAATAATCTTATAAAATTTTATCTTATATTAAATGTATTTTAAAGATGTGTTAGTGAACAGTGAAAACAGTAAATCCCTTTCTTTTACAGTACATTTATGTAAAAACCTTTTTGTTCATTGACTCCACTTTCCCTTTTGGATATGATTCTTTCATATAAAGTACATTGTATTTTGTACACTGCATCAAACTGAAAATTATAGCATATAGCTCCAACATGACAAACACTGTGCTCTGTTTAAATAGCAAAAGTGACTGTACCTTTCTCAGACGAGTCTTTTCTGTACAGCACACACAAACACACTCGCTCACTCACCCACATGTCTTTTTTTGATCCTCTCTCGCCCACTCTGAGCCCCCTCCCGCTTCTCTAAATTCAGATCGCTCTAAACGTATTCTTAGAACAAGTAAATTAAGTTTAAATTTTTGTGTTGACTACTTTAACCATTCTCCAGAATATTCTTCGCTTTGACACCATTTTACATAACCATTTTATTTTCCATGAGAAGAAAGCTTTTTGATTTTTTCCCCCATAATTAGAAGTAATTGGTTTGGTAAATAAAAACACTTAAGAACTCTAACCGTGTTCATGTAAACTTTAAAACCCACAATAATGAAAAAATAGCCTCTTTCCACTTCCTTGATTTAAGTATAAATATAAATTGCAATCCATGCTTTTCTTTCACTATTGTTAACATTAGTTTTTTAATTGTTACAATCATCTAGCTCAGTTTAGTGACCTGCGAAGAAATTAAATTAATGGCCTTCCAAAGGGTGACAAGTTAGCAGTAAAATGTTATTTTAAAAAAAATCACTTATTATGTTAGACTTGTCCTGATTGTCCTGGCTCTTTATTTATTGGGTCTAATCAAATATTTTTCAAAAGATCTGGAAAATATAAAGACATTGTAGAGACAGTACAGAAAGTTTTGTATGTAGATCATTTTGTAGTGAAAGGGAAGTGAAAGTGACCAGTTGGCCAGTTATGGAGTGACCCATACCTGGAATGTGTGCTCTGCGTGTAACCTATCCCAGTGTACACACACACACACACACACACAGCAGTGAACACACACACACAGTGAACACTCACCCGGAGCAGTGGGAGCCATGGCTGCGGGGCCCGGGGAGCAGTCGGGAAACTGGTGCCTCGCTCGAGGGCTCCACAGCTGTGGTTGTTGAAGATGGAGAGCAAGTGTTTCATCACTCGCTCCACCTTCAACTCAGTGGATCTGGGGATCGAACCTGGGACCTTCTGATCACAAGTCGATCTCCTTATCCACCAAAACACGAATACAAATAACACAACTAGTACCCAGTACAACCACTTTAGATCTTCCATGAGTGCTGAGAACATACTGCTATGGCCTTGAGTGTGTTAGCTACCAACTCGACTCAACATCATGATGGAAAATTATGTTTAATTTATATAGGCAGTGAATTTTTTTGTTTGATTAAATAAATGTATAGTACTAAATGATGCTGGATATCAGCCAGCGCTGTGATTTGGAGTTGCTTTAACAAGTTTTTGAAAAAAGATACTTGGATTACCATAAAGTCCTTTTTGTTTTTTGCTTCGGTTTACAGTAAGGAATTTCTGGAATGTATGTTCTGACCATGACAGAGAGTACCGCAACTTCTTGTCCACTTAAAGAATGGTCCAACAGTGGCGTGTGGATTTGCTAATCGATGTAGGATGGAAGGGACATTCATGTAACTTTACTACAAGAGGAGGGAAAGCACTGTAGCTTTTAATAGCAAGAAGCTAACAATAATGTTCGGTTGCAGTGAGTTTAAAAACAATACACTTTGGAAAAGTGCACTGCAGAAATGCATCTGGTCAGCATGATGTATCAAATTATATTGGGATAAAAAAGTGATAGGATCAGGAAAAATTACGACTGGAAAATACTTGAAGTCAAATGATAAAAAAACTGATGAGATGAAGTGGTGGAACAGTCTATATTGCGTTAGAAAGAAGCTTCTTCACTGTTAAACACTCGCTAAATTGGATTTTACTCCATTTAACCTGAAGCACATTCACTACCTGGTTTTTGTACTGTTAAAGCACAAAATAAGATTATAAAAATCTAGCAAAACACTTCTATAAAGCACAACTACATAAGTTTCTCTCTATTTTGTAGCTTATTTTAACTTGTTCAACAAACATCATGCAACTAGTCCATATTATCTGAATTAAAAGCTAATAATAGTTACAGGATTTAATAAATGATAATAGTAATAACTGCTTTAGATTCTTACCAAACAGGGTTACAATTTGCATGATAGCTTGACTTTTGTTCAGTGGATAAACAAGACCTTAAAATGCTTTATATCAGGTTTTTGTAATTTATTAAAGTCTTCCATTGTGGAGAAGATTAACTATGTTTTTTTTTAAAGCAATACAATGAGACTAAATAAATACCTGTAAATGTTTCACATTGTAGCTCATTTTTATTCCCTTGATGATAGCTAGTGTCATTAACTAAGTAAGTGAAATAATCTAACCTTATTCAAATTAATTGGTAATGTTTAAATCAAGATAATTACTTTGCTTACTACTCAATGTGTTTAAAGCATAATAAAACACAAATGCATCTGAAAAAATGGGTCTTTCTGTACTTGATGGGGTTCACACCACAGCTTTATTCCCCACCAGTTATGTGCTCTTAAGTTGTGTACTTGGCTGTTGAGAGGCGTTCATTTATGTGCACTGTGTGATTCATGGGTTTATTTTCCCCACCTTTTGTTCAGGTTTAGTGCTTTCCCTTTAAAAGACGTTACACCAAACTAATGTAAAGCTATGCATGCTGATGTACAGTAGTTGTATTTTATTTGAGTTGACTTTCCTCCACAGCTAGCTGCTCCTCCTCATTGGACAGTTCCTTCTGTTCCTTCTTGTAAATTTTTCTTGTAATCTAAAAGTATATTTGCCATCGTTCCTCTGCCAGAAAAATGACTGTTCCAGTCCAGATTCAAATAAAGAACATTCTAAACAGTGGCTTAATATTTAAGTGAAAATGTATTGTGGATTCCTTTTAAGGGTATAAGATCTGTAATGGTTCTTGATGCTGAAGAGTGTAATTTGGGCTAAGTATTCTGCACTTTACTTCTCTCATTTTCCTAACCGATGTATATTGATCCTATGTTCCTTTGTCTTGTAAATATTCAAAAACGAAGTGTGTAATTAAACTTGTGAATAAACTTTTTGGTTTCTAAATAAATGCTTGTATGAGTCACTTCATAAACAGGTCCTTACAACAAGCGTGTTTTGTATTCTTCATATTTCATCGCTTTGGGAAATTATATTTTGGAGGAAAAGCTACATTTAAAATTTAGAGTGCTACATTAGCCATTTTGTTTGCAGCTCTCTTAATGTGAAAGGGCCTATTTGTTATTTTAGGTGAAGAGCATTGCTGCTGTCTTGCATTTTAGTTCAGTCAACATATCCTACAATGTTTTCTGAAGCATATAGAAGGAATGAATCATTACAAATCATTATGATTTCACTGAAATTCAGCAATTTAGTGCTCGGAATTAGGAAAAGCATTTCCTTGAAATAAACTCAAGCCTTAAAGCCTGGAAGTATTTTTTGACAAAGAATTAAAAAAAGGGAAAATGTAAAAAAAAATAATAATAAAAAAAAATTGATTTAAAATGGTCTGCTATGTATAGTGGTCTGAGGACACGGTTGTATCTGATGGGAACCTTTACAGTGCCAGACAGAGCCATTTATAACATCAGAAAACAACAGTCAATCATACAAACAAATTACTTTCAAGACTGTCCAAGACATTCTAACCCACATTAAGCCTAATGGGTATTAAAATAACAGCTTTTCACTGTTTCGTGAAAGCCTAGAAGTTGCCAGTTTTCTACATCAGTCATGACATGTGAAGAAAGCAGTGAGGTTTTGTTGGAATAATGCATTGTTGCAATTCAGAAAGTTTTGTGTTCAACACCAACAGCACTTCAAAAGTCTGAAAGTATGAACTTTCTTAGATATTTGACGCTGTCAAACAATAAAACAACTTCCTATAGAGTAATAAAGCATTTAGTCAAATTTGTGAATATAACAAAGTCACAGACTTCTTTTGGGAAGAAGAAAACGAACTAGCATCCCACCAGGGATATTCTAGGTGTTGGCATGAACACTGCAGATAAAGTAGATGGGAATTTCATTGACATCTATAACCCAAAACTAGGCTGAAGAACTCAAATTTTGTTGGGGCTTTTGAGGTTCAAAGGTCTCACAAAAGATGGCATTAAACGCAAATAAAAGTCAAAATCCAGATAAAAATTTTTCTCTCCTAAGCATAATATTTAACAAAAATTTAGCATAATCCATGTTATGCTATTAATCTTAGGAGGAGTTACTCCTCTCTACTTTTTTACGGTACCCCTTCTTTTACTGGCCATATTATATTAATAATCATTATTTATCAGCCTGTTAAATTAACTGCACAAAAGAGTCAAATGAAAAGCGATCTCACCTTTTCCTCACATTTTCCATGCACTGCAGTTCTACAGTCTATAAAAAAAGAAATATGATCAGACGAACAAACAGGTAGCATCCTGTGAGGCCAGTGTTGACCATGCAGAAATACATTTTCATCATTTACAAAAAAAGCAGATTATTTGTGGCGCTGTTTACTGGAATGAACAACCCCATGATTAAGTTGCATCTTTTTTTAATTGAAGACAATGTATTTCTGTGTATGCATAAAAGATGCAACTTTAATTCTCTAGTTAGTTCCCTAACACTATTTATTATGAATGCAAGGGAACCATTTTTTTTTGTCAATTTGGAATGTTTCAATAAGATTTTTTAATAAGGGTAGAACTCAGCTATCATAAGTTTAAAACAGCTTGTACATTACCACAATTTTACAAACGATAGATTAATGCAAATACAAACCAGTAAAGAACTGCATATTATAATTTTTTTAACAATTAACCTGACGATACTGATGATACAAAACAAGACTGACTGTTAGGAAAAAATGATACCCAAGATAAAAACTAAAAGTATTAGTGAAGCAACATCAGATTACCTCTGCAGTACAAGCCAAGGCTGTCGAGGGTCTGTTTGCAAACACTGCAGTGTTGTTTCTTCTTGAAGCTTCGCTCTTTAAATGAGTGTGATCCCATTCTCTCCAACTAGCAATAAAAACAGAAGTCAAACATCAGAATGAAGCATCACAGCGAGCATTTTCATATTTTCAGCCTACCAGCTGAGACCACCAAGCATTCACTAAATAAAGGACATCACACACAGAAGAACAGTGAACCAGAGCCCCAGAGGCAACGTATTGATTCATTTGGGTGATGTGTTACATAATACAATAGAAAGGTCTGACAATGTTGTCAATGAGTGTCAGATATTCTACTGCATTACTACAGAATATCACCATACAATCTGGGATTTTTTTTAACCTTTTTTATCTTAAAAGTAACACAGGAAAAACCTAGTGATTTAACTGAAAAGTCACACCCCCTAAATTTTACAACAAAGTTACATTTGTCAGTTTCACTCTGAAAGCAGCTGAGTACAAGACTTAAACAGTATGTTTCGCTTTAGAAGAGCAATTTTCCTTTTTGTGTGAAATATGACTTCTTTCTGCTCATGCAAGTGAGGTTGAACAATAGTTGTTTTATATACATGAAATAAAACCACATCTTGCAAAACAAAAGCTCAAAGCTACAACATCTAATAGAAAAAAAAAATTATTTATATATATATATATATATATATATATATATATATATATATATATATATATATATATATATACACACACACACACACATACATATAAATACACGTATACATACATACCTATATATATAGCCTAATTAAATGCCTTTATTAGATATATAAATTCCGAGCTGAGAGATCAGGAGGAAAACACTTGATCTGGATTTGAATCATGTCAGTGAACCAACATATGCTAAATGTGCTGACCAACGTCTCATTCATGATTTTTAAAAGTATTTCTAAATGCCTGATTGAAAATTTGTCAAGTTTACAAACTCACTGTTTAAATGATTAACAACTCTCTGAAAGCGGTCTGAAAGCCACTTTTCTTCCAAAAACACTTGAGCACCTTCTTGATTATATAGAGTCCCAAACAGATGACCAAGTCAGTATTCTGAATATCCATCTCCCACATGTTTACAAAACAACATTTAAGCTCTCAAATACACGTTAAAATGTAAAATCTTCATTTGATCCATTCACTTCTTATAGAAGCGTAGTCAAATCTGTTCAATGTAATTTAGAGTTTCATGTTTTATCGCTCTACATTATGTGGTTGCTTTCTAGAGGAAACATCGGATGCAATTGCAAGACAACACCGCCACCTACAGGCTGAAAATGGAAAGCAGTAATTTACTCCTGCACATCTAAGCAGCATTTCAAGTTTGATACAAAAAAAGCAAACAATCTAAAGCAGAGTTTACAGGTACAAGAATAAAACTTGATCCTTCAATACTGGAGTTTTGAGGATGGGGGTTGGGGGGCACACGCACGCACGCGCACACACACACACACAAACAAGAGTTATTTAAAGTGCTTTATCCTTAAGTAAAAAAAGTTAGTATAACAATAAGATTAAAAACATAATAAAAATAATATTTTATCTATTTTATGCTTCACAGCTGTTTCTAAAAATGTGTTTATGCTTGAAAATTAGGAATCATATTTAAAACACTATCTGTACATGCAGTTTTTATTTCTTTCATAGATCATCTCTTTTTCAGCTTTACATCCTCCACACTCATTATCTCAGGACATCATTTGTACTTTTTATCATTTACAAGCTTTTTTTTTGCGCAGAAAGAACTCTGTTTTGGTTAATAGAATCCTCCCGATTTCATAAATAGACTTGGTTCACTTGTAGAGAGAAGGATGGAAACAAAGCTCTCTCTGCTTCTGTTTCGCCTGACATTTTGAAACAGAGCTTTGGCCCTGCTGAGAGGAATTCTCTATCAGTCAGTGCCTCACACACACGCGCACACACAAACACACACACATTCCGTGCAGGAGTGGACGGGAACAGGTGGAAGGCCGAGGTATGCTTCCACTGTCCCAGAATTCCACCCTCTATTTTTAACCTGTCCTTCTAACCACAGGAAATGCTTGAGAGTATGGTAAAGTGGTTATGATTTGCTATAGATATTTTACCTTTAGGCTTTTTGAGTTAAGAATCTATAATGTGAAGTGGAAACAATCTATTTGCAGGCATTTGAAACTCCCAGGAGGCTCAGCTTCCGTTCTCTTGGTAAGTGTTATGGTCACGTTACATACTAGAGCTGCCTAGGCCTAAATAATCAGCAAACCCCAGAGTGGCGGACATGGAGGTGTGATGGTGTGCGTTGTGGGGTACACACACTGCCAGGAAGTTCTCCTCAGAAACTACTTGAATTCCCTTCATACTTTAGCTGTTTTCCTTTAGACGGCACACTTTAACCACTGCCAGCCGACTCGAACCCTTCAGCCCTGACAGTCCCTACCATAAAGAGGGTGTATACAAAATAAGCATGCTAGTTTTGGGCAGCTAAAAATAACCTGATGTGAGTGACAACAGGGGCATGTTTTTACAGAAAACCTTAGCAGCAGAGCGCTGTTACAAATGACATTAATAAGTGCAGCATAACAGATACAACATATTGTGAATAGATATAACAAAGACATCATCCAGCTATCACCTGTTCACATTGGGCAGAAGTTAGTACCCCCTGGGTAGGTCACTCGTCTGCAGGGCCACACACACGCTCTAAAGAAGTCATCAATTAACCTTCAAGCATGTTTTGGGACTGTGGAGGAGACCCGCACGAGCGCATGGAGGGCATTTAAACTCCCCTCAGAAACCAGAACCAGCTACTGTTTAACCGAGAGGCGTCAATGCTAGCCAGGGGTCCAACCAATAAAATAAAAAGTACAATTAATTCAAAGACAGTTCACGAAAATGTGGCCGGATTAAGAAAAGTGTTAGATAGCCTGTAATCAATCAAAGGATTTCATACTGACAACTTTAAGATACATTTAACCTGATTATTGGGTTCAGCAAATGTATTTCATTCCAATTCAACTACGTTGACTTGAAATTTAGACATGAAAGGTGAAATATTTACAGGGTGTAATATCTTCCTTTTCCCATTGGATCCTTTCCTTAAAATTACATGTAATAAAATGTATTACATCAGGCGGAAGTACATATTTTAACAACTATTCAATGAAGTAGAAGAGCACACACACTTAATTAGACTTTTATGACTGTGAGTAAATGTAACTATACTTTTCACCCGAGGTGCGGTCCAACGTGCCACTGTGTCTCCATGAAATACTTATATTTGTATAATTTATGCATTATTGTACAAAGATTATTATTAAACTATTAGCCAAATAATACAAAGTTATTATAATTTTCACTAAACTAAATTCTAATTAAATTCTAATTTTTACGACAGCAATGTAAAGCAAAGGAAAGAGCCCATTTTTTTTTAAATAAATAACTAAATGATGGCCTTTTTATATGCTACCGACCAAGCTGTTGATTTCAGTAAATTGTTCATGACTAAGATGCAGTTTTATACTTTTCATTCATACTTATATTCTGCTAATTATGCCAGTTGAAATGCATACCTGTGCTTTTCAGTTAAATGAGTTAGCTGTTTATTTAACAACATAATTTCCAATAATAATATAATGTTCCAAATAGGTTAATTCTCTAGCTAAAAGAAATTGCAATTACATGAAAAAAAAACAATACAAACTGTTATATCAATCAGTTATTGATCACATGCATTGTTTTTTTTTAGATCAATGCACTAAAATAATTTTTTCCTCCAATATGCAATCATAGTTTACAGAACAAAACCAACAGCAACTCATTCGATTCTCACAAGCATCCCCGCGTGCACTGCACGTACCTCTGTTAAACTGAGGATCTCCGCGTCCTCGGCATGGTCCCGTGTCTGTGGGGGCTCCAGAAGCTTGGAACTCCTGTCTTTAGCCCACTGCTGCTTGCTGAACACACAACCCATTCTTCTCTAAATCCTTTCCCTCTCCTCAAACTTTTTTCGTCCTTGCTTCTCTCGGCCTTGCAGCCAGTTTGCTCCTTGTTTTAAGTTTCCCTCAATGTCTTGAGTTACAGTTCCCACACAGAATCATGACCCTCACACCTTCCTGTCCACTCAAGTCTCTCTCAGCGTCTCTCGGGTGTCCTCCCTCTGGCAGGCTCTTGCCCCCTCATGCTCACTATGAAGTCTCTCTCTCTCTAGCAGCTGTTTTTGGCAAGCTTACGTCAGACCCTTCCTCTTCTCTGGCACTCCAGATCTACGCACCAAGTGGTCACACACAGACACACACAACCAGTCCGGGAATTCATTCTTATCCTCTTCTTCTCCATCTTTCACTGGCAGAACAAGACAAGAAAGCATCTGTTCTTGTTTCTTCACATCCGCTCTCATCTGCATCTGCATGTTTGAGCGTCCAGTCGAACAAGTGACTGTTGTGCAAACCAAACCAAAAGGCTTCGATGAATCAGTTTTACTACGTTTCTGCAGCTTTCCTGTTATAATCAGAGAAAAACAATCATCGGGTTAGTGTCTAAAAATACAAGAGCTGCAAGAACACATTTTTGTGGTAGAACATATTATTCTTTTTCCCCATCTATAACAAGGATCTGATAGACGTTGGTATGTGCTTTATCAAGGGTATAAGCTGAACCCAATGCACTTTTGGATGTTGGATGTCTGATGCTTCTAAAATGCTCTTAATCAATGGTTTTGATCTTCTACCAAACACCTGCAAGACCACACACCAAAAGCGAGAAGGGCCTTCAGTCTCTATTCTCCTCTCCTTTAAATATATCTCTCTGTATTTTCCTCTTCATTCAGCACACTGCGACTATAAAAACAGTGGTTCTTCAACAGTAAAATGCCATTTTAGTGCTTAAGCTAATGGAGTGCCATTTAATTCCCAATGCGAGTAGAAAACTCGATTCTCCTCCTCTTCACAGACTCTCCTCAGAGCGAGATTCGGGTGATTGTAAAATTGTTTGGTAGAGTGCTTTGTTTGTAAAAGGTTTGTATGTTGAGAAACGGAAGCAGGTGTCCTTGCACTGTGACTGTACATTTCTCCACTTTTTTTGTTGAGACCTAAAACCACATCAGTTGTCGACTGATGGCCGCACATGACGCGACTAATGACACGTTGTAAAAACACACTATATGGAAAAATTCATGTGAGCACTTTAACAATTTTTTATTGATTTATTACATTTTTTATATTATTTTTCATCCTAGATCTTATCTTTGGTATCCCGTTATAATTAGAGTTAAATTTCTACTTCATTGTTCAAATATTATACCATAAACATTATGTGCATAAATATTATGTTTTGGGATCCTATTAAAAAAAGTTCCTTCTGACACTAACCCATAACCTCTATAAAAACACAGCTTCAATGAAGCAAGAATATGTTCAATGTCATTGTGATAAATCCTGTTTTGGTGAAATGGGTAACTCTGATTGAAAATAAATATAAAAAGACAAATTTGATTTAACTGCATGAGGAAGCTAAAATGGTGGGTGAAAACTTATTGGCTTCTTCTTAGCAATAAACAAAGTTGGCACAGGGCAGAATATAGATCAGAAACATGTAAGGCTCTTCTTGTAGGTCATTTTAGGAAGGTCTGTGTTTAGAGACCACCAGTTCACACCATCTGCCATTGTACACACAACAACAAGCCACTAATGCACCTGACAGCAGACACAGCTCCAGGCAGACACACGCTGCTCTGCATCTGTTAGGGCCAGAAGCTGCAAACACAAAGGCCTCAACGCTTAAATACCTGCATCTATAAACACATGGGACGTTGTCACTTTGTCTGTAAAATAAATCATGTATGAACACAATATTTGTAACATTTAAACATTATAAAGGTGTAAAGTTCTGCATATACGTCATTGGATATATAGAAAGTAAAAAATGTACACAATTTATTTCTAATAAACAAAAAGCAACGCGCATCAGAAGCGTCTGCGCCTATTATTATTAAAAGCTATTGCAGATTAAAAATCAAAACTAGTTTGAGATGGACCCTTACCTGTGAAAACAACGTCAGGCCAACTTCACCTCAGTCAGCAGTTTAGCATGAGGTCTTCTCAGCCGTTAATGGTGAGTTTCTCCGAGACACGTTTTAAATAGAAGTAAAATTATTAAAAATGTGATTAAAATGAACAAGTAGCTATTGTTCGGACTCCAGCGTACATAACAGACTATCCAATTCAGAAACCATTTCACGATTAATACACGATGGGTTGTCTATAGATTACTCAACAACCAATTGGAAACAAGCTTATTGCTTAAAAATTCCCGCGTTTAAAACAAAATGGCTCTCCTCTTCTCCGTACTGTTAAAATAATAGACAATTTTAATTGAACTCATTTAAAGATACGGTTTACAGCATGACATCCTAAAATAAAACAAAAAATAAACAAACTGAAACTGAAACTTTTTAACTTTTCACCAATTCTTACAAATACATTTTCTATCATGCATCATTACGTTTTGGGATTTTTCTCCTTCGACAAACTGCGAGGAGTCCATACACATTAGAAAATCATTAAAAAAAACCTTTGAACCTTTGCACATTTGAACAGAAGTATGGCAGAATTCAACAGTTTGTCAAGCTTATAAATGTGGTTCACAAGCAAATGCACTCCATTTGGATTTAATTTCCTGCACTTCTTATGACATCTAATTTGTGAAGATAAGTTTTTATTAAGTAAAAATTTTTATAGATGTTCTGTGTTCTTTGGTTTGAAAAACAACAATGTCAAATGCAGCATAGTAAATATAAAGAAATGTGTTTTAAATTTAAAACGTAATTATATTATTCTCATGTTTTATACAAATGTCAAAGGTCAGTCTAGCTCTCTTAACCCCACATTAGTTTATCACCTTCACCCTGCTATGAGGAAAATGGACAACTTGGTTGTGTTTACACTCAAACATGTAAAATACTGAACTGCTGGCTGTACTTTAATACCATCAAGTTTTTGATATCATTCACCCTTTTTCAGTTGTTCTATGTGGATTGAACTCCAAGGAGAAAGAAAGCATCAATTAGGGCAGCTGGGAAATCATGAACGCAAGCTAAAAACATCCTCAGAAGGAATGCATCAAACAGTGCTCAATATAAATGAGCACACCACCTTCAAAAATATGAATTTAATCAGTAGCTGAAAGGAATAAAAAATATTCAAACTTTTCACAGGGCTGAGCTTTATTTAACACTTATAACACTTTATTAATGCAAGAACATGAAATTAAGGTTACAGCTAGGATCACACAATATTCATTTACTCAAATTGGTTGAAGCAAACTACTACCTTGAGTATTTTATATGACACCAAGTCTTCTAGACATGGAATGAACAAGTTGGTGATATATCTCAACATTTATATATTCCATTTATCAAGAATAACGTGATGGCAGCATCTTTATATACTACTATTACTACTTTAGTATAGAGCAGTACATCGTTGAGTTCATGCTATCATCAATGAAACGCAGGGTCATGCAGCCCCACATAAGGGCACTGCCACCCCCATGTTTCACTGTAGGTACCAAGAATTTTTCTTTAAAATTCTCACCTTTACATACTGTTATAACGTTATTAGTTCTAAAAACAGAGATCTTTGAAGATTAAGTGAACCAGGGTGGAAAGACAATTCCTGGAATTTGTGCTCTGCATGTAACCCCATCTCAGTGTACACACACAGCAGTGAGCAAACACACCGCGAACACTCACCCGGAGCAGTGGGAGCCATGGCTGCAGGGCCCGGGGAGCAGTCGGGGAACTGGTGGCTTGCTCAAAGGCTCCACAGCTGTGATTGTTGAAGATGCAGAGCAAGTGTTTCATCACTCACACCACCTTCAACTCCGTGGATCGAACCTGCGACCTTCTGATCTCAAGTCGATCTCCTTATTCACCAGAACAACATCTGCTCTGACCTGTGTCTCCGAAGTAGTCCCAGAAGCCATCATCTTTTACAGCATGGGCCTTGGCAAATTTCATACATGCGTTTTTTTTGTACATGGGCTTCAGGAGAAGCTTCCTTTGAGAAGGAGACAGATGCATGCCATTCCTGTGCAGTGTGCGTCTTATGGTGTTGTGGAAAAGCTCACTCCACTTTGGCTTCTAATTCTTAACTAGCTGCATATAACTTGCATGGAGATTTTTTTACAACCCTTCTCATCAAAAGACTCCTATAGAGATGTTAACTTCCATGGACAGCCAAGACATCTTGAAGATAATAGCACTTCCATGCTTCTTACATTTTTAAATATCTTTTAGTACAGTATTTTAACTGATTTTGTAAATCTTTGCTGGTCTTTTTGTAGAGCTCACCTTTTCGTGTAAAGAAATATTTTTTCTCTCATTCCCCTTCCTCCGGGAACCATTGCTGACAAAATGAAAACAACTTGTCTTAGGTAATACTCTTTTATAGTCAGCTGTCTGCTAGACACCTGTTAAATTAATCATTAGTTTCACAAGTGGTGGAGTGCCTGTTAATATGACTTTTGTAGTTTTAAGTGTCAATTCGTAAGTCACTAATTGGGGTGATTTTGTCGTTGCAACATAAGTTATATTGAATTTGTTAGGTAAATCCCTTCATTGTTTGGGCAAAATCATAAATCTTGTTTACAGTCAATGGCCCGCTTTTGTGAGACTATTTTGTAGTGCAAAATCCCATAGAAAATGCAGATTCTGAAAGAAAAATAAATGTTTTTGACAAATGTAGAGAGGTGTACTCATTTATGCCGAGCACTGAACATCCCAGTCTGCAGACCATAAACTCAACCGATAAAGTATCAGAGGAAAAGGGCCTTGGAATAAGACAAGACTGAAATATCCTTCCAGTCAACAAGAACTAACATGAAAATTAAAGTAGTTTTGCTCAGAAACATTTGTTTCCCAGGGATAGATTCTTCTGCATTTATGATCAGTTATATAACGCAGGCCTCAGCAAGGAAAATATATTGGCCAGCTTCTTTCAATCACCAAGAGATTGGGAGGATGTCTGCAAACTCAGTCTTGGGAGTGTGTTGGATTGAGATCATTTTAACATTTTACTACTCCTCCTTTGGGATCATGACAATCTGCTGAGTGAATCATGCGAGCACGAGGCTTCAGTGCATTTGGAGGATTTGTTTTGCAATCTTGATGCCTTTCTAAGTATGCATAGACAAGCAACATAATTGAATGGCTTATTTCAGTTACCACCCAGACATCAGGACTTTCAATATTAATAAAAGAAGATAAATGAAAACAACCACAATGCATTCAATAAAGAAAGAATTCAGACAACAGTTACAGTATCTCTCATACTTTTTTATTTATAACAATGACTTTCAAATTAACAGCTTTTTTTTTACCTCAGCATCCAAGAACACATCCTACTCACTGCAGTGATATTTTTATTTTCTTTACCTTTTATTAATAAAACGGGCCAGTTTAAGGAATATTTATAAATTTGAGGGAAATGTGCCACATTAAGCTCTGCCAGTCTCTCAGCAATTGACTATTCCAAATACCAGATTTATTCCGAAAACTATTTATTCCGAGACTATTCCGAAAAACCCAGATTTGACCAGGATCCCATTTTTCCCTTGCCTTTATGTGGTACTTCATCCTTCCTTACAGTTCATTCCTCTCCGTCTTCATCTTCTCCCTGATCTCCATCCATGAGCAGAGCGGCATACTTGCTGGCAGAGCTGAACTTCTGTAGGAACAGTTACAGGCCTATTTAACACCTCAAAGTATTTGCTTCTGAATATGGACAGTTTTCATATTATAAAACACTGGTAGAATATTTATTTTAAACATACAGGCTGTAGCAAAAGTGCGAATAACTTAATGAAGGCTATGTCCAGACTTACAGGAGGAACACTTTCCTCAAACTTCTTTGGCTCTGATGCTATTCTTGGGTCTCTGTCCCGCTTAACCTCCCTGTAAATTTAAACACAAACAAAGTTATAACAAGTTTCTTGAAAAAAAATGAGCATGAATATATGTATACTAACAATTTAGTAATTATTCCAAGCTGCAAACTGTGATTATCTATATCTCACAAACCACAGTTTAAACAAACTAAAACTGGGTTCTAATAGGGTTAAAACCCTAACAATCAGTTAAAATATGCTTTATAGATAATCACATTCCATATGATAGACATTGCTGGGTGTCTGGAGTAACCTTGTGTAAACCACTTGATCCCAGAGAGGTGTTGCAATTCCCTTTTACCATATATTGCTGCATAACCAACTAATATCATGACTTTTGCTACTGATGATTAATTAAATGGCTTGATTTTGGATCTGTCCACAAAGATGGAGTTAAACAGAGTATTAAATATAGAATTTATTATGGTGGACAAACAGAATTTCACATAGCATTTACAGAGGACTATAGCCAGCTTAAATCTCTTTTCAAGTTACAAAGCTTGCATACTAAAGCGCTGTATATTTTGACTGCGAGTGAGTGTCACTGTCAGCAGCGTTCTCTGAGACCCTTCAAACCTGGGTTAACACCAGTCTGTTAACTCTAAACCATTTAACTGCAGTAATCATTCTCAATGTTTTTTTAGGAAAATGGATCCAACACCTGTTCATGCATAAAAAACAATCAAATACAGTCAATTGTTGGTCATACCACCCAGATCTATTCATGGTGTTCTGGGCCTTTTTAACCAAATGTCCAAACTAAGGGTAGAAGAACAGATACGTAGTGAACAATTAATTTAACTGGAACAAGTCTACACTGCATACACTCATCGATGGCCATGTGTATAGGCGCATCACTCACACTGACGAAAAAAAATAAAGCTCACATTTAATAAATAACAGCGCTTTTTGTGCTGCAGTATTAGCGAGAGAAAGCTTTCCTTTGAGCTACGTATGCTCCCCATGCTATGCTGCTTGCTACAGACTGTCAATCTACATTCACAGCGGAGTTCCTTTATAATACTGAGAAAGCAAAAGTTTTAGTGAAATTACTTACCAAACTCTTTAATTTACCCTATAATTAACAAATTTGTAGCTGACTGCCAAAGGTCTATACGTTTCAACCAGAATTCCCTTGCGGAATGCATAAGGATTTTTAGAGCAAACATCGTCACCTGTCAACCGGCTCTCTTTGCTTGTCTTTGTTCTGGATATCCAGACCAGGTCCTCCGCCTCTACCCAGAGGCACATTTCTAACCCCATCAATCTGATTTTCATCTAGCAAGCAGAAGAGGTAAACTTAAATAAAAAGCTTTAACATTCTGCTGCTAAAGGTGTGGTTATGGAGACTTACCTTTGCCGGACACCCTCTCTTCAGTAGACCTAGACAAACAATGAAAGGGGAGAACAAAAACAGTTAACTTAGAGCAGTGCCAAAATGCATGTTTCCATTTCAATAACCTGACTGAAAACCCACCTGGGAGCCGTTTTGTTACTTGGGACAGCAGGGGGAGCTCCTCCCTTCTCGCTTGCTCCACTCCCTGTGCTGCGTTTGGCCCAGGCATTTTCTTTTGGAGGAGGGGCTGGCATTGCTTTCAGTGGTAGCTCCCCCTGGCTGGATGGGGAGGGAGATGCGGGGGAGCTTTGCTCACCCTCCTGGCCACTGAGAACTTCATTTTCTGAATGTTCTCCATCTCTATACCTACAGCCTAAAAAACAGGACTCTTACTTTTCCAAGACAATTTAAATATTGAAATGTAAAGATCTGTCAAAGGGGTGTTTTCCCCAAGTTATAACCCAAAATATCAGTGGAAAGTGTGATTTTTACAGATATGATAAACAGAAGTTTGGAGATGAGACAAAGTTGAACATTTCTCTCAGTCTTCAAGCTATTGCTTTAGTTAAAAGACAACTGTGAGTTTAAATTAAAAAGGACAAAACTGAAAGGTTTAAAACATATTAAAAAACAGGTTTTGCTTTGAAAGTATTTTGAAAAAAAAAAAAAAAAAAAAAAAAAAAAAAAAAAAAAAAAAAACGCTATGAAACCACTTTGAGCCTAAATCCTACCTTTAGGTTTGGAGGATTCACTTCCTATGTTGTGACGCTCTTTGGAAGGATCTTCACTTCTCCAGCTTGGGTCTCTGGAAACAACACACAAGATAATTAGTAATTACTCTTTTTTACTTACTAATTAATAAATTTGCTGTTTTCTATACAGACTAGCTCAAGATGTACTCACTTGGTGAATATTTTAGATAATATTATACTTAAAAGGCAACAGCAGGAGAGGTGCTACATCCATCTCTACTGAGGCAGGGCCCTGATTTATTCGGAACCTTTCCCTCTGCAATAGTTCTAGATAAACTTTGACATATTCCCAAACCAGAGAGAGAACATAATACTGTTTACTGAAAACTAAAATGGCGCCAGTTTTAATTTCCAAAGTGCGAGTGTTGTGTTCCACTTAACTCTGGAGCACATATAAACACAGAAAACTGATCAGCTATCGGACTCTATATGGACTTCTAGATCGTTTTATAGAGAGAATGTATATCATGACAATCAGAAATATCAAATTGTTGCCCATATCATCAAAACGTTTGTTTGTCGAGTTAGCAGTAACGTTATATTATATAAGAGAATCACATTCATTTTATTTGGGAATTTCTTGATTAATAAAAGTTAAGTTTAAAAGCTTCATATTCAAATCATACAGTCTTTCAACATGCAGACATTACCGATGAACTATCTTTAACGTATTTCTGTCTTTGAAAAAAAAAAACAGGTTTCTAGCACACGCTCCTGCTGATTATGCACAAACAGGGAAAAAGCATCAACTAATCACATCTGTGGTTCAGATTTAATAAAAAAAAACTCATACAGATGAAAAAATCTGTATCTTATAGCGATATGAAAGGGGAAAAAATGGACATCACACTTTAGTAGACCTTAACAACATTAGAGGCAAAATTTGTTAAACTAAAAACTGTTTTTGCCGCTGTTAAATATGACGAATAGTTTTGTTAATTTCTATCAGGTTTACTTGCTGAATCCAGAAAAAAAATGCAGGAGGGAAACAAATATATGTATTGTTTAAAACATGATGAAGGAAGTGAGCAGCAGTCACATTTGCAGTTAAGTATAAAATCTTACTTAGGGTTCATCATGAAATATTCTAGCAGGTTCTAGGTAGCAGACTTCACAACTAATCTACAGGAGAACACCTCAGAATTAAACACAGAGTGCATTTTGAGGTGAAACGTCAGCAAGTAAACCTGGTAGAAACGAACAAAACTATTTGTAATATTTAACAGTGGCAAAACCAGTTTTCAGTTCTGTCTGATGTCGCACTTTAAATAAGGTTAAAATGTTGCCACTAATGTTAATAAGGTCTACTAAGGTCTACTTTTTTCCCTGTCGAATCATGATATAATATCGCTATCATATGGACATATGGATATGACTCAAAAAGAAACTGAGCTTAGTCCTGTAGACTAGAAGTGTCAAAATATATAATTTCTAGTCTTGAGCCTTGTATCAGCATGAGAGAAATTGACTTCTAAAGTTGCCTTTAACTTTATGCCAGCAGCTAAACTGAGGCCCACTGAGCGGCAGTCTCTCTTTGCAGCACACGCAGAGTGAAGTCTGCTTTAGACTTCAGTGTCTCGGCTACGAGTCAAAGCAATGCAGAAAAAAGCCCTGATTAGACAATGTGGTAGAAGTTCATGTATTTCCAGGTCAGCAGGGAAAAAAACAGACAAGGACCAAAATCACCAAGCCAATGATCGAAGAAGTATGGCAATATAAGCATCTGTACAGTTTGCTTATACAGCAGCGCTAAAGGCTACAGCTAAAATCCCTTGTGACTGATGGACTCCTTTAAGAAAGACTCATCTAGGATGTGTTAAACAAGCGTGTACAGGGCAAGTCTAGGTGAGTAGAAAAACCCAAATAATTTTTTCATTTTTAATATGTGAAGGGGTAGGGTAAGTATAAGAAGCCAAAATTTCATATTAACATATATCTCACCGATCCCGTGTTCGTCTCTCCGAGGGCCTGCTCTTGTCCTCCTCCAACTGTTTTTGGAGTCTGTCTTGTTCCTTCTTCAGCCTCTCCTCCACCTCTCTCTCTTTAGCAGCTGTGTCCACAGGTTTCGCAGCCCCAAATATAGAGGAAGCCCTGCCGGAATTCACCGGGTTGCTCTGTGGAGTTAAGTTTCCACTTTGTTCCTCCTCTTTTTGGACCGTCCGTGGCTTCAGATTTAACTTGGGCCTTTGTAAAGGACCTGGAATTAAAAAGAGCATTACAATCGAGAACAAAGTATTTCTGCTTTTCAAGACAATTCGATTTAGGCTCATCACATACCCCTCTCTTCGCGCCCATCATCTCTTCGGTCTTCTCGAAAGCCATCTCTCCGATCATCATAGTCCCTTCTGAAGCCACTGCCGAATCCTTGTCGTCCACCACCACGGGAATCAAAACCTACACAAGCATTGCATCTTGTTAACAAAACACGGCACCATCACATTCCCAAGCACTACTTGTAAATAAAAATGTATGCATTCTACTTCTAAATGTGAACCTCAACCTACCTCCGCGATCGTAGTCTCTGCTCCCACGGTCATCATAGCGGTCTCTGCGGTCACGATCGTCATAACGATCTCTGCGGTCCCGGTCATCGTAGTGATCTCTGGAACTAAAGCGGTCATCGCGCTTTGGACCATCTCTAAATCGGTCAGAGTCAAACCGGTCTCGGGACCCTGCAGAGACCAATACAGTATTTTAAGAAACAAAGTGACCTGACTGACCTCTGACAGTAGTTCACAGGTTAGTGAAGAATTCATTTACTGCTCTTTATGTACTTACTGTCCCCAAACCCATCATCTCTGCGTGGACCATCATCCTGGTCTCCGCTTGGCCTTGCTCTCCAATCGGAATCTGTCTTATCAGGGCCACAGTCCATGCCACGACCCCGATCTCTGTCCCTATCTCGTCCAGACATCGGCCCATTGTCTCTCTCTGAGGGAGACAAAACACCATTTAATAAACACATAAAAATAAAACGTAGGTTATAAAAAACACACAAATATTAAATCTCCTCACCTTTGTCATTGGACTGATCTGCAATATCCACTCTTATCCGCCTGTTCCCTAAATTCTACACAAAATGAATGCAGGTTATAGAATCGAACACTTTTGCAGAAGCCAGCAATTAAGTAAAGACCCACCTCCTCATTTAGAGTGAGAGCACGCAAGAGTGAGTCCACATCATCAAATTCAGCATAACCGAAACCTTTGAGCCTCTCAGGGTTATTGGGTTCCCGTGGCAAACGCACTGCACTTATCTATTAAAAAGTACAACAAAGAAGTTTCATCAACAACATCTTGATTTACGCCATCTACAATAAGCGTCATGTGCTACAAGTGTGCCATTAGAACTTATTTTGGAAACAAAAGCCACCCCTGTGTTTAAGCACTTACACCATAATGCTGCAGATTCCATTATGCTCAAAACCCCCTCTCTTTGACCTCACAGACCAATGAACTCCAGACTTGGGTGTTTGAAAAGGGCCTATTGACGTATGTGTTACGAGAAGGTTGAAGACATTATTTAATGGCAAAAAACATACAATGTGTATTTAACGTGCATGTAGCGACATTTTTTTGAGTGAGGGGATGTGTTTATTCAATGGTGTTTTATTGTCGTCTCAAACTCTGGCAACCCTAAGCATAATTTTTACAAGTTGATTGTTTATGAGCCTTTTCTCAATCTGTGGCAACCCTAACAATCATGTTTTGCATTTGAGCATTTATGCCTGTTTTCTATCTCTGGCAACCCTTACAGGGCGTACAGACCAAGCGCTAAACACGTGGACAGAACGCGTCTCCGGCACCTATCTGACCGCTTTCGTACCCGGGGTGCACTCGCGTGACAACGTCCGCTCACAGAACGGCGCGGAACTAAGCGCGAGCTCACCAAGAGAGACGTGGCGATGACGAAACCACAGCATACCTGCTGCTGACCCTCTCTTTCTCTCCTATTTCTTTCTCCTCTCCTTCAAAAAGTGTCCCTCAGCCCTCTGAACTTCTTCCTGCACTCTCCCTCTGATAAATTATCATGCTTAGCTTTAGCTAACATCAGCACAATATACATTTATATCAGGTTGATTAATTAAAAATGTGTAACTTACCAGATTCAGCCACCTCAACACCCACTTAATTCCAAGTTTTTGCTTCCACATGAATAATAAAAGAAGTTATTAATTTTGGCTGGCCACAAACTGTGATATTTGTCTCCTCTATTGTTGTTGCTCGTGTTCCTTGATTGGTTGTCACGCAAACGAACTTTCGGATAAGTAGAAAATATTCCTACTGCCACGATTAGTCCGGTGTGCCATGTCTCGTCTCTCGCGGCATTGCCCCCCTGCCGCGTGGTGCGGACCCTTCATGTCACATGGTGCCTTATCGCGTCTTTACATTGAAATCAGCCGCTCTTACTGCATCACTCCCGCTTGGTGTGTAGGCAGCATTACATTAACAATTCTGTTTACTTAAACATGACAGTCAAATTTTTATATGTTTATATGTATTTTATTTATTCATATATATTTCATGAGTTTATATGAACCTTTACTGACACGAACACAGCTAGACGTCCATTGTTTTTGGAGGATTTATGAAGGTTTTCTCACTCTCTGGCAACCCTTGCCATGACTTATGTTTTTGAGCATTTATGCACATTTTCTCAGACTACGGCAACCCTAATCATCATTATTTCATTTTTTTTTAGCCTTTACAAGCATTTTCTAAATCTCTGGCAACCCTAAGGACCAATGATGTGTTTTACATGGATCTGAAAAATACGTTTTTATTTTTTTAACGTTTTTAAAAGTACTTTTTGTGGCTTTTTTTAAATTTTAGACAAAATACACCCTGCTACATTAACATATTTTTATTAACATTAACACATATTAATTAACGCTCCATTAACTGCTTTTTAACACCTGCTACATAACTAATTCTCTATGACTTTTACTAAAACTTTCAACACCACAACCATTACATGTTTCAAATACCAATATTTATTTAGCAGACACTGAGAAATTTGACATTGGTGGGTGCATTTCTAAACGAATCTTGTACTGACCGCAAGGCCCCTGAAGAAATCTCTGATGGACTCCTCGCTGACATCATAAGGAAGGTTTCCAAGGAATGCCGTGTAGGGTGGGCTGCGGGGCAGGCGAGAGCGATCTACGTTTGGCTCCCGTGCTGAACGGGGCGCAGTTGGCAATATGGAGCGATCGATGGGAGGAGCTCTGTACGTGTCCTCTGCAGTGTGCCATGAAGTTGAGACTAAAGTGAGAGAAAAAGAGGTTACACTCCAAAACATGCCAGAGCTCATTTGCATACATTTTCTGTAATATTGCTCCTGCTAAATCAAGAAACACTATCTGTTTAAAGTTATATTGAAAATAACTGGAGATCAAACACATGTTGGGTTTTAACCTTGACATGTCTGAAAGAACAATCTGATAGTGAAAATGAAAGGGAGGTTTTCATCTCCCTTGCATCTGATTGGTTGGCTTTGTTTATCATCATCAAAATTTAGTTTCTTCTCAGATTAGTTAACCAACTATTTATAGGTATACTTGAAATCTTTTCATATGCTGTCCATACAAATGTTTTTGTATGGACAGTGTGTTTTTTTCTTACCCGTGCTCCTGAAGACCCTAGGTCTGTTTTTTTTAAATAGAGTAAGAAAAATTCTGTCCATAAAAAACATCCAGGTATGTGTGGACATTGCCCGAGTCAGAGAGTCGTGACAATTAAAACAACATAACAAACTAAAGTTCTTGTTTACCATCTCCATCCAAGTCATCAGTCTCATCTGCCCAGCTGCTGGTCTTTGCGCTGGGGAAACTGGGTGGAGGAGCACTTGCATTACTGTCATTCGCAAGGAAGTCGTTCAAAGTGAGGGTCTTCCCCTTCTTCTTATTCTTCTTAACTGAAGAAAGAAGGGCACATTAAAAATTCGAACATGACCACTAAAACAATATATGCATTTAAAAAACAAAACAACAAAAGTAGCTGTTTAGAAAAATTTTCCATTTGAAACAAAGATCGTCTACAAACAAGAATAATTTCCCAGAATGGACAAAGGCGATCAAATTGCCGAAAGCAAGACTAAGTGTAACATTTTGTAAAACAGAAGTAAATAAAGAGGCGATTGATATTAGATTTAAAAAAATTGATACTGTATGGAAGGCAGCATATTTGTGCATTATGTCATCAGATGTTGTTACAATGTTTTAATATAGTTAGAACAAATCATGTCTGTTAAATGGCTTTAATACGTGTCTGTTTATCATTTCACATAACAAACTAAACAAATGGTGGAATATTAAACAAATAAAAACCAAAAACTCACAACAACATGAGGGAAAATCAATTCAAGAATACCTTCTTGGATTCCTCATTCCTTCTAAGATGATTCTACACATCAATTGAGCATATAATAATTACATCACCAACCAACACAAAAAAGATAAAGGTTGAAAGCGAAGATACTTTAAGAGCCATATGGTAGCTGAGATAAACAACTGCAAAGAATGACTTCAAAAACAGGGCGGGGGGCTTTTTTATAGTGTTCTGGCACTAACCAGAAACATTTATCAAATGAATAAGAAACAATGATAAACGTTCTCGCTACTGCTTGTAAGTTATATCACCCAAAGATTATGTAAATTCACCAATCATAGACATTTACAACACTTTGTATGTATAAAGTCATTTTATTGCTTAAAAACTAGTCAACACAATGCAAGAAAAAACAACAACGGCATTTGTGAACGGCTTCATCCGAAACCTAAAAAGTGGCGACTAAACCACTTACTAAAACAGACTTTGGCTTTATCCAGACATGTTTTTATCTCAGCCAACATGTTAGCGAAACGTGGAAACAGCTCCACCGCGCACACTGTGACCTCTGGGGGCCCTCCTTTGCATGTTAACACGCATGCGCAAGAGGCACGGGATATTAGCACCCACCAGACTTCGGAAAACTGACCAAAATCTAAAAAATACCAACGACACGCATTTCGCGCTGTCGAATAAATGACTGTGCCCTAGTCAATTTAAGCAGAATCTCTTTAAAACACAACACTTTGAAAAACAAAGATGCCAACATATGACTTGGCCGCTAGCACAACGGCTAACTCAGTTTAACACGAGCATTCCTATCCAACTAATCTTCTATACTTTTAGCGAATACATTTTCCTAACATGTTAATGCATACCGCTTAAAGGAAATCACTAACTAAACCAGGACGGTCTCTCAAGTAACTAAGTAATATTTCCGAATGAAAAAAAACACATAAAAGATAGAAGAGCGCATTATGCTCACCTGATGCCGCCATGTTGGAACGCGTGTTCTGGTGGAGACCCGGATGAACGCGTCAAGGAGTTGTCACGCGCACGCGTTCAGACACGCATTCAACCAGCCCCATCCTCTAAAAAGCACATATAAAATATATAACGTTTCTCTGTAATGATATAATCTATTTTCGAAAGCTATGGCAAGCTTTTATTGAAATAAAGAATTAACCTCCATCTGGACAAAGATGATCACAGGAACGAATCATGACTAACACTTTCATCTTCACATCAAGACCAGAGTTTTCCTCAATGTACTGTTTCTTAGACCTTCATAATATAATTTATGACTGCTTAGACAACTAAACTTAATGTAATAATACATTATTTTTTACAAATGCCACGATTTTAAACTTATTTATCATGTGGAACTTACACATCTTTAACCGCTCCTCTCTTTATTTTCTCTACTTGAACACAAACCAATCGTAGACATGTATATTAGATCAACTGTTTTGTGTGTTTTTTCCTTTGTGGTTTATACGAAAATCACAAATCTTTAGTTAGTTTGTTTAAATGTAGAGAAAAACGTTTTTCTGAATATGATTAGTTCAAAAGTCATTTAATAAAACAAAATCTTTCTATATAATTTTTATAATGGCTTGATAAAAACGTCTATAAATATATTGAAGGGACAAAATTTTATTTCAATCATATGTAAATGTTATAAAATCATTTCATTAAAATAATGTGACAATGTCAACAAAACACAACCTTTAAACAATCATTTACATATGTTGCACCATTTAAGGTTAAGGCTGAGAATTCCCCATAAATGCATCAATCTTAAGGCTGCAGTTTGTTAATGCATCATATAACTTATATCATGATTGCCAAAGTTTAACTATCTGAATGCAAAAAGTGAGTAAAAATACAGATACAAACTCCAATCATGAATTATAATCACAGTTGACACACTAGATTTCAATTCATGAAGCCACTTTGACTTGCAGCATCCGGCTAGATGTTGGAGCTGCTTTAAGTGTCTCTGTTTTTCCTTCTTTTATATGAAAATGAAACCTGCGGGAGATCATCTGCAAAAGCCCTCTTTTGGCACGGTTCACTAGTTATTAGGCAATAGACTCTCAAATAATGCCTTGAACTCTTTTTGAGAGTTACAAAAGCTTGATTGTAGGTGATTTTTTAACAGTTTTGATAGCATCTCTAAAATATAAAAGGTCTGGAACCAGTGCATCAAATATACAGATGGTTTTCTCTCCATTTGCCTATTAATATTTACTTACTTATCAGCAACAACAAAAAAAACTTTATACATGTATTTTAAAAAGACTTCACTCAGGATATTTTGCAGCTCTGCATTGTCAAATCTCACTACTAACAAAATACTACAATATTTTGAAATTAATCATGTTTTAAATAACTAAAAGGAACTGTTTTTTTTTCTTTTTGCGTTTCCCATGAAGATGAACACGTTGATCTCAATTAAATACTTTTTTTTTAATGACAGATATAATGTTTAATTAACCAACGGACAGTCCCTGTTTTGAAAAGCCAAAGATGACTTAAAATCTAATAATGAGCTATTACAGCAAGGCAAGTTTAAGATAATTAAATTAGTAAATTATTTTCCCACGGATCCATTTTCTCCCTTCTTTGAAAATTTATCTGTTCTTTTACTTGTTATAGAAAAAATTAAGTTATTGATTATTATGTATTAATAATTATCTTTTACATAAATATAAGTTAAACATATGTATAAAGTGCTTTACTGATGCCCCTGAAATGTACAAGACAGTAACAGACAGACGGATG
Organism: Danionella dracula; assembly: GCA_900490495.1. Taxonomy (NCBI): domain Eukaryota; kingdom Metazoa; phylum Chordata; class Actinopteri; order Cypriniformes; family Danionidae; genus Danionella; species Danionella dracula. The sequence goes on along the minus strand of UELW01000234.1, from coordinate 5,486,484 downwards.
AAGCCAATGATTAAAAGACAATTCAAAGCACATGATCGACAGATGCCACCGAGGAAGTTTGCTACTCCAGCAAAAGATATCCGAGTAAATTTATTGATCTCAGAGTCAGTACATTGGTCAAATACTACAAAGGATGGTGTTTGTACTGTACAGGGCTTGGATGAGACTCAAACCATAAAGTGAGCAGCTTTAGTAAAGCTCCACAGCAACAGACAAGATTCAGCCTTACTTAGTTTCCACATGCAATCACAGGGTGTATGGGCAAACGGCTGGGAATTGATCTTGTGAAAATAAAATAACATAGACTTTAGGGAAAGACCCAACAAACATTCAAAAGATTACAACTAGGAGTTCAGCAAAGTTTCAATCTTCTGAGAGTGTCCAGTTTCTGGATCTGAAAATTAATCACGTGTTGTGTGAACTACTTCTGCATGGGGTACAGCTTAAGAGATAAACGTATCATCACTCCTTTGACTTTTAAGGCATAGTGAATAAATTACAGGACAAGATATCTCAATACTAACTATATCTTCCTCTGAACGTGTAGTTTGGCATTGAATAAAGAATAAAATATTACAATAAATATATGGTTTACGTAGAAAATAGAAAATAACTCCCTGTTGCTTGAGAAATCCTGTAATGCATAGGAAAAAATTACATTTAAAGTTTCATTATTTGCATTATTGTAAAAGGGTGGGGAGATATTAATTAAAGGATAAAACACAAGATATTATTTCAAGGATTAGTTCTCATCGTTAGACTGATTAGTCATGTGAGGGGCAGAGATCGGGGAAGAGAATATAAAAGAGTTTGTGAGAGCAAACAGAGCCAAGCTTTCCTCGCGAAAAAAAGACTTCCAAAGATGTGGAGGTTCACTTTTTTCTGTTTGGCTCTAGCATTGTGTGCTCAAGGTAAGGATTTGAGCTTGACAATTTGATAAGAAGTATTCAAGAAACAGTTTTCTTGTTCTTTTTAACCACTATTCTTCTTCTTTTCCATCCATTTCTATTTACCTATTACAGTTTCCCTTTGTCAGTATGATGGTAAGATCTGTTCTATATTTTCATTTGGAATAGTTATTGATGACTTCAAGAGATATGATTGTTTTTTTTTCATTTGCAGTATGTGGGGAAGCTCCTCTGAACAGTCGTATAGCGTATGGAGATGATGTCTTTCTGGGTGCTTGGCCATGGCAGGCCAGTCTGCAGGCAACTACAGGGGGTCATTTTTGCTCAGGTTCCCTCATAAACCATCAATGGGTGATGACAGCTGCTCACTGTATAACTAGGTAAGTGTCACAACAAAACCAGGGCGAGTGAGGGAGCAAGAGAGACAGATTTTAACCTACTCGTTCTTGTTTTGTTTTATTTTAGTGGGATCACTACAAAAAATCTAATTGTGTTATTGGGGAAAAGAGACCTTGATATCACAGAAACACATGAGATAAGTAAAAATGTCAGCAAAATCATCCTTCACCCCTCTTACAACAGTAAAACCTCTGACAATGATATAGCTCTTTTGCAGCTTGACTCTGCTGTAGTCTTCAATGATTATATTAACTCCGTTTGTCTGCCGGGTGAGAGCAGTTACGTGCCTCCAGGCACTAACAGCTGGGTCACTGGCTGGGGAGATTCCCAGAAAGGAGGTATATGCTTTTAATTTCATTGCTTTATATCTCAGATTTACTCTGTGTTCCTTAAAACTGATCGATTTTGCTAAAGGTGCCATATTTAAACTCGAGATTTCTGTCATTTCTTGCATGTCTTAGGTTTTATTAAAAACATGCCTAGTCATATTCAGATTTGTTCGTTGTTTGTGTATTCCTATTTTCATTTACTGGAGCTCAAAACGTCTCTATGATCATAACCCCTCCCATTCGTATAGCCACGCCCACTGACCAATGAGATGAATCGCTACTGCAGCTCATATCAATGCAAAACGGGCACCCTGTCTTATCCGTAGCTTTCCGAGTAGCAATAATGGTAAATGTTAACACGCAAAACCTCAGAAAGATGTCTTGTATTTGTGAGCTGCACTTCTCTTTGGACTGGTTTTTAAACAAAGTGCAATTTTTCTCCATCTACAAATGTTGATTGGCTAAGATGTCCTAAAAGAAGAGCTTTCTGGGAGATAATTTAAAAAATGTATTTGTGCTTTATATTTTCAGTGGCTTTAGCTAATCCAGGTACTCTGCAAGAAATAAATATTCCTATTGTGGATAGCTTTGACTGCGACCAGGAGCTGGGGCCTGGAGTGATCTCCGACAACATGATCTGTGCTGGTTTTGCGAAGAATGGAAAAGCGCTCTGCGATGTACAGAACTGCTACAATTTCATATTAGACCGTAACAGCTCTATCAGGTCCCTCTAGAAACTCTTTTACTTCTATCTTTCTGTAGGGTGACTCTGGTAGTCCAATGGTGAACCGGCAGTGTTCTTTGTGGATGCAAACTGGTATCGCTAGCTGGAGTTTTGGCTGTGGCATACCAAATACACCCGGTGTTTACACCCGCGTCTCTCACTACCGCCTCTGGATCACAAGTATCATCACGGAGGATGTTCCTGGATTTTTCGTCTATAGGCCTGGAATCTCATGTGCTGGGACAGCTGCTCCCACAACATCCCCTGCCTATACACCACCCACTGCCTTTACAACTCCTCCATCTTATACAATTCCTCCTGCATACACAATTCCTCCTGCGTACACAATTCCTCCTGCATACACAATTCCTCCTGCATACACAATTCCTCCTGCATACACAATTCCTCCTGCATACACAATTCCTTCTGCGTACACAATACCTCCTGCTTACACAATTCCACCTGCAAACACAATTCCTCCATCTAATATCAAACCTGGTTACCCAGCCCTGGGAAGTGTGTACCCACCACCCAGTTGGAGTAAATGATTTATTTTACATTTGTATGCTTCATTAGCATGAACTAGTTTGCTTAATCATTTTTGTTTAAATCTTTTGGTTGTAGCTGCAATCTCCTGTCAAGGACGATGTGGAGAAAGATACAACATCATCAACCGCTGTAACTGCAACAAAAACTGCTACATAAGATGCTGCAATGACTATGTACAGAAATGCAGTAAGTCCAAAGACACACAAAAATGAGCACTTAGCTGTAATTGATGAAGACCAAACTAATATTTGAGGAACTTTGACCAATGTCTTTCTTCACAATTCACATAAATTAGCCAAGGTTATGCAAGCAAATTTGACTAGTAAATAAGCATACTTAACAAGACATTCAAGAGCGTTCTGGAACCATTCCGGCTTTCTGATGATGAGCTGATGAGGTGCGTTGATGATGAAAATGCGGAGCAGCCAGTGAGGCATCAGCAGTCAAGGAATCAAAGGATGTGCTCTTCCCAAAACATGTTTTAAAAAACTTCACTGAATATAACAATGGAATGATGGATTACTGTTGAATCATCTGGTTTTGCCAAAACCTATAAATCTATTTAGAGCTTTTGCACTGTAAAACATTAAGTGGTCTTAGAAAAATAAACCAACCAAATGGAGTAAAGTAAAAATTAATTATTCAACTGATGTAATTTTAGTTGTTTATGCTTTCTGGATTAAAAATTTGGATCTTTCAACCTACTAATTAATGTGGATACATTAAAGTAACTGCTTCACCTTCTGAGTGCATTGTAAAACAGGAGAATGAACTCCACGTAAGAAGGTTGAAAACTAGTTGTGAACTAGTTCTTAGTATTTATGAATGCCCCTTTGGCAACCCTAACCATAATCGTTTTTACCATTTCGAGTGTATATGAGCCTTTACTCAAATTATGGCACAGCCAAACATAATTTTTATGTATTAGAGGATTTACAAAAGTTTTCTCGGATTCTAGCAACCCTAAACATCAATTTAATTTTCTCAATATCTGGCAACCCCAAGTAAACAACAAAAAATACCTACCAAATGAGCTTTGCATGGACATCAGAAAAATAATAAAATTATTTAACACTTAAAACAGTAAATTTAAGACTTTTTAAGACCTAAAAGATACTCCTATTTATGAATTAGTCTGAATATATGTGTGGAACAACCAAATGACTTAAATCTAAATGCTAAATATAAAAGACAAGTCGACTAATGACTTTTTGTGTGTGTTTTTGCAGAGCACTGGAAGGGGTAATCCTGGAAAAAAACGACTCCCCAGCTCCTGAGCTGCTTTTGTTTTTTCCCAATACTTTCTGCAAACAGCTTATGAAATAAACACTCAGTAAATCATGACTATATTGTTGTAATTTTAAAAGTTGTCTCTTGAAACAAAAAGCAGTGATTTATTTGACATATAAGAAAAGATTAAATTTCAATGAGTGCGGTATCTGTTACCAAATAAATATATACTTTGAATCCTCAAGGTTGTCAAATCTCTTGCTTTCATAAATCACACCAGCAGGGGATGTTATTGTACTTCCCAGTGTTTTCATGTCTTCACATACCTCAATGAAAAATACAATAAAACAATGCCAAGGCCAATCTGTTTGAGGCAACAGCTTCGTTTAATCCTGCGATGGCTGATCACTACTGAGAAAACTATAGTACACTTTCAAAAGTTCTTGCAAGAAAGCAATAAAATGTATAGCTACTAAATGTATTGACATCTTTCAGAGACATGATTTCATTTAAATCTTTCAGAGACATGATTTAGATTTAGTAAGATTTAAAGGAATTATAAAAAACATTCAAATTAACGTTCCTTCACTTTAGGCCTGCAGATTGCTTAGTGAAATTGTCCCTGAAGATAATTGACAGGTCAAGATTTCTTCCAAAAAGGTCTACTGTCACCGGCTTTTTCACAGAAAGAAGATTTCTCCAGTCCAAATTTTCTTTCAGTTAATCTTACCCTGAAGTGAAGTGAAGTTTTTTAGATAAACAATAAAAAAAAGAAATATTATTTTAAGATGTTCTGGGCCAAAAGAGTGTTTTGTTGAAATGGGTGGATTTTCTATGTGCCAACAAAACAAACCGAGGAAAGATTAGTTTTATTTATTTGTCATATTGGACAGTTATGTAAACAAGCCAGAATTTGATTGAGGACTGATAACAAGGCTGCTTTTAAAATCTTTCCTAAGTCTTGCTGAGGAGCCCCAAGCAATAGGTAATTTTTTTCGTCAGTGGCTAAACTTAAATTAAATGTTAAAATTGCAGACATTTTCCTTCATTTGGCATTCCCTGAGTTCGCTCTTCCTCATAATTGCCTAGTATTAAAGGGTGATTGGCGAGAATAGAGAAGCGTACTAGGCGAGCTGTTTGAGTTGGGAGTCCGGGACCAGGAGGGGATCCTGGGCCTGGAAGATGCCCCCCTAGAATTCCAACTATTACCCCAGTTTGAACGAGATGTGGACCGTTTTACATAAGAGAGAGGTGAAACATGCATGGTGAGTGGCGAAGCGGTGGAAGGAGGGACAATTTGCACAATGTTTGTGTTAGCTCTTTGGTTGTACCTTATATGCTGGACATGATATGGGTAGATGGGACCATATGATTGGATGATGATTAGTCAATTATCAGCCAAGCTCCTCTTGAACTTATGTTAATTAGACAAATAACCTCATTTTATGGCATTTTTCACACGTGCAGCTGTAACAAAAATTAATAATTAAAAAAATAGTAACTACACTTGATAGCATGGGATTTTTATTTATTTACCAGGTTGACACTTCCTCAAGAAGCCTTCAGGGGTCTGTGCAGTTCATCAATGGACCTTCAGGGCCTGCATCGTATATTATAGGGACTATTACATTACACAAAATCATTTTCTATTCTGTAATTATTGCACTATGTAATAGAATATTTAATCATTGCAATTAATTCTCAAATAAGATTGAGTTTGTATGAGCCTATGTTTACTTGTGATGGAACAGGAAGTGACGTTGAGGGGCGGGATGTATACTGAAATGAATCTTAAAGGGGTTACCTGTTTAGGGGCTTTTCCCTCTCTCTCTCTCTCTCTCTCTCTCTCTCTCCTGCTAGCGGGTGGATGTGTGCCGCTCGCCTTTTCTCTTTCTCCTCTTCTTTCCTCTCTCCTCTTCTTTCTCCCTTTCTCCCTCTATAATGCTTGCAATGTGATCACATTCTTCATTGATATCAAGGTATGAGCTTAATTCATGTTTGGAATAAGTAATAAATTGCTGTTTGCGATTGTCTTCATAAATCATGTCTCATAAGTATCATATTTCCATTACAACTGATTAGTAAAAAAACTGAAATCATTAAATTCTGAGGTTTTGTTAAAAAAAGAAGAAGATGAGATTCGCTAGGCAGGGGGCGTGGCACACCAGTGGGAGGAACTGTTGTTTTCCTTATCACAACAAATTGACAAAAAGACATTGTTTATAATAAATACTGATAAAAAAACTGCCCTTTTAAAGATAACGCAGTGATAGTCTAGACAAACATCTAGTGTAAATTATTTAAAAGGGGTAAAAAAATCAACTTCAACTTAATATTTGATAGCATTGAGCTGATTTCTGGCAATTTCAGAACCACCACTTTGTTTGGAGTAATTTACGAGTGCTTTTCGAAGTGTGTTTGGGTCATTGTCCTGCAGGAAAACATACGGCCCCCAGTAGAAACACAGCTTACTGTACTGAAACTACCTGCAATATTGTGCCACAAAGTTCTTAGGTGATTATTAGATTTCATGATTTTTTTATACTAACTTGGTGGGGGGTTCGAACCGCCAACCTTCCGGTTACAGGATGACCAACTCCACCACTGCGTCACCTTTCCACCCCATTTCAAACAAAAAATTTTTTAAATCACCTCTCCCACCCCAGAAAATACTAAGTTTTTTACACAATCTTTTTACCAGTGTCCAGTGACTGCCCCTACCTTTCTGCTAATGAAAAAAGCTTTCAGTACCCTAGGAAAATTCATCTGCCATTTATTTTTTTACAATGATATCCAAGTAAATCTAATCCGTTCTCATGAGACTGTTATAAACGTAAGAAATAGCAGCATTTAGTTTGTGTTTTCAATAGATCTTGACAAAATTAGCTAATATTTTGAACAACCATTTAATGTCCCTTATTATTCTTAACTGAAATCTACTGTCTTGTTAACCTTGAAAATAATTCATGTGAAAATGATGATAATGAAAAGTGGTGTCAGGGTGTGTTTCAACAGAAGAATTCAGTTTTAGATTTAATGGATGTTTTCCCATAGAAATCATGCAAATCATGATGTCTTGGTTGTGAAAAAATATTTTCGTATGAGAAAAAAACTGGTCCTTAAATGTGAAACTAATTGGGGTAATCCCTCAGCTAACCCTATAACGTTTCACCTCACCTCAAGTAATAGTAATTAAACAACTATTCATCCAACCATCCTTTTTGTTAAGCCCTTGTTAGGAACTAACAACTTTGCTGGTTCCCATCAGTAACATCTTACTTAACATTTAGTTTAGAAAAGGCAATTTGAAGGTCTCAAATTTACCAGAATATTTATTTACTTTTTAAATGTAGAAGAAAACCCAAACAGTTTTTTTTTCATAGTTCCTCATTGAACTGGTTCTCAAGCTCTCCTCTCAAGCTACCTTTTAAATGAATTTCTACTCCCAAGAAAACCCCACCAAGCACTTATAGTTAGAACTATTCAGGGAAGGCTTTTGTGTGGAAAGCAGTTGGAAATCAACTGCGCACCCACCATCAGTATCCAAAAATGCAAACATCATCCAGAAGAAACCTACTATCTGCATTTTTTTATTCATGGAATAAGACACTACATGATGCATTTATAGCTAAGATGTCTATATCCTGTTTGGATATAGTTTTCCCTTGTTTTCTAATGTTTTTTTGTTTAGTTTTTTTAATGATTTTTCATTCATAGTGGTTCATATTTATTACATTCTTTTCTACTTCAATTTCATCAAATCCACTTGCTGTGCCCTGATCTTGTTTCACTGACATCCTGCACCCAGTTATAATCAAGGACTTTTAGATCACACTACTGTCTTGTCTTGTCTAGTCTCGTCACCATTCACTTCCGGATTATGCAATGATGTTTTTACATTACCTGAAATTCTATCATGTTTCAATTTCAAACAACACATAACGCTAAAGATGCCTTGATCTGATATGTTATTTAAAGAACTTAGATTTTAGTTACCAGAATTTTAACATGAAAAAAAATATTTATGGTGAGAAACACTAATGAAAGATTTAGCAGTGAGTTAATTGTCCTGTCTATTATTATTGATATCATAAACTCTAGACTTGATACCTGACAAGAAACCACAAATGGTTTTTTACTTGAATGACACCTGACACTTATGACCAGACTAGATACAAGTAGGATCAAGTACAGCTGCAATTACCTTCACCAGAGTACCACAGATTTATAACTTCCTGGAGCGTACTAGGTTAGTAGCCTCCCGGATATTCATGGCATGAGATTGTTATGTCATCTCCAAAAACCCAGGAGCAAGGGGACAAGGTTTTGTAGATCCACCCTGGTTATAAGGTTTTACACTGACCTTCTATTAAACAAGGTCTTTCTTGAAAAATGAGTGAGAAGGCTTACCAGATGTAAAAAAAACTTTTAAGAGTATGTTTTACATCTGATGCAGAGAGTTCTTTAATAATGCTCACATTCAAAATAATCTTCACCAGAGTCATTATTTAAGACACACAAACACGTCAAGTATCTGGAACTTGGACTACCTTGTGAAAATGTGATTTTTTTATGCAATGCAATGCCTTTCAAAAGATCTACATCGTTGGACAGGCAGGTAGCCTAAGATGTTAATTAAAAGATTAGTTTTCATCATTAGACTAATTAAGCGCATAGAGGGCAGAGACCAGAGAAGGCTATATAATAGAGTTTGTGAGAGCAAAGTAACCTTGAATTATTATTCTTTTCCTCATGGAAAAAAGGTTTCAGAAGATGTGGAGGTTCACATATTTAAGTTTGGCTGTAACGTTTTGTGCTCAAGGTAAGGAAGGAGATGTTTAAGTCCTCGTAGAAGAAAAAAGTTTTAAGCTACATATTTGAGAAACTTAACTGAGATTCTCTCTTTGTTGTTTTTCCCACTGAAGTTTCACTTTCACAGATTGATGGTGAGTAAATATGTATTTCTGAATATATATATATATATATATATATATATATATATATATATATATATATATATATATATATATATATATATTCATGTTGAATTCCTTAGGTTCAGTTTGTGTGTAGGGTGCACGCAATTGTATTTCCTTCACAGAACAATTACTCTGTGATGTCAAAGTGATTTCAAACTTTAGATGAGTAGTGCAGCTATTTATGTAGCACATTTTTTTGTTTATTTATGAATTATTAATAACCAATTTTTTTGTTCATGTACTTATAGTTTGACTAATGTGTTTTTGATCCTTAGTATGTGGAGTAGCACCTCTTAACAATCTAAACAGCCGTATTGTGGGTGGAGTGGATGCCCCTGCAGGTGCTTGGCCATGGCAGGTCAGCCTGGAAAATAACGGGGATCATTTTTGTGGTGGCTCTCTTATCACTAATGAATGGGTGTTGACTGCAGCTCACTGTTTTTCTAAGTAAGTCACATCAAACCATTAAGAGAGATCAAAGGAAAGAGACTCTCTAAAAATGTTCTTGATATTTTTCAGCTACAACTCAATAAACAGTCTGTCTGTGGCCTTGGGAAAGAGGAATCTGGATGTCATCGAGACATATGAATTACACAGAGCAGTCATCGGTATTGTTGTTAGCCCTTATTACAACAATGCCACCCATGAAAATGACATTGCTCTTGTACGGCTCTCCAGTCCAGTTACCTTCACTAACTATATTAATCCTGTTTGTTTGCCGGCTGAGAGCAACTTTTTCCCTGCAGGTACCAGCAGCTGGGCAACTGGCTGGGGAGATATACTCTCTGGAGGTATGTACACATCAGACATAATCATATACACATAGTTATGATAAATGGATGGGGAAAAAGAATAGTCGTTTTCCATGTACAAACATTTGTTACAACAAAGAATATTAAGGAGGGTGCCTGACTTCATATTTGTTTTACATGTTCAGTAAGTTTATCTTACCCGGGGACTCTCCAGGAAGTCAATATTAAACTATTGGACTTTAATCAGTGTAAAAGCATATTTGGTGAAGATATAACAGGTGGAATGATCTGTGCTGGTGAACTCGCAGGAGGCAAAGACGCTTGTCAGGTAAAATAATGATCATAATTTCATCCTCTAATTAAGCGTTCATCAAACCTTCATGTGTTTTGAAATATTTGTCCAAATCAATTTAATTCTGCAGGGAGACTCTGGGGGACCACTGGTGACCAATCAGTGTAATGTGTGGATCCAGAGTGGTATCACCAGTTGGGGTATAGGCTGCGGCAATCCCAATTCCCCGGGTGTTTACACCAATGTTGCTCAGTATGTGATGTGGATTGAGTCCACCATCAAAACCAACCTTCCTGGGCATGTACACTATATCCCTGGATATATATGTCCGACAACTGCACCACCTTCCACCACACCTCGCCCTACTACAACATCAAAAACAACAACACTTGCTGATACAAGTACAAAACCCCAACTTTATACTACACCTCCTACTTATCCAACACCTCCTTTTTACATAACGCCTCCAGCTTATACAATACCTCCTGCCTACACATTACCTCCTGGTTATATAATTCCTCCAGCTTATACAATACCTCCTGCCTACATACTGCCTCCTGGTTATACAATTCCTCCTGCTCATATCAAACCTGGAAACACTGCCCCGGGAAGTGTGTACGCATCACCCAGTTGGAGTAAGTAACTTTCTTACAATGACATATTTTTACTTCCTTAGTTTGAACTGAATTTCATAAAAATGATTGTTTAAATCTTTTGGTTGTAGCTTCAACCTCTTGTCAAGGACGATGTGGTGAAAGATACAACGTCCGTAACTGGTGCAACTGCAACAAAAACTGCTACATAAGATGCTGCAAGGATTATTTACAGAAATGCAGTAAGACCAAAGACACACAAAATAAACATGTACCTTTTTTGATGAAGTATAATTCAGATTTGTTGTGAAGATTGTGGCTTATTAGCTACTACCCTCTAGTTTTATATAACTAATTTGCACAACAGGTGTTAGCAGAACAAGCCACTTCTATGTATATAGATTTATATTTATAAAATCTACAAATATAAAACCTTTATATTGGTCCAGCAACATCTAAAAAATACCAGAAATCTTATTTCTTTGTTTGTGTGTTTTTGCAGGGAACTCGAAATGGTAATTCTTGCCTAAGAAACTCTTCACCACAACAATCATTCTACTAAATAATTTAATCAACTTCATTTGACAAAATGAATGTATAAATGCTTCTGTAATTCAGGAAAGGATAAGTTTTTAATAACTTATTTCTCACCCAAATTGTATTACAGATTAAGAAAACTATTTGTTGATCATTGTTATAAGAGAAATAAAAATGAAACTGTCTTTAAGTGCTTCTTTAATCTTTAAAATGTAAACTTTGACTTTACATCCTAAGTGGTATAATTTCATTTCCTGTCATCAGTAGGGAAGGTTGTTTTACAAAGTTCATCTGTGTTCCTTTGTTTTCCCAGCACAAATAATGTTTTTACTCTACTCACTCTTTGCATGGCTGTGTCAAGGTTATCTTGGTTATGATTTTCGCCTTTTTCCAAGTAAAATCTCTACATTTGTCCTCCAGTGACTTATTCATGTTTCTTCATAACAATGTGTAAAACATTTTTACATTTGACCATGATAATTATCTTGGTTTAATGGGCCTTCTCTATTTAAGCCTTCTTGTTCTCTAACAGAGATATCGCACTCATAAATCAGATTTACAGACTATACACATCTATATGTTTTTTTATGTATAATATGTTGGCTAAACTTTAGGTGAAATTTCTATGAGGAGCTACAGTTTACCTTAACATTATACTTTTAAAGAGCCAGTATTATGACTCCTTGAAAATAATCTTTCAAGCCATGGGTAACGTAGATATAAGTCTTATGAACATCCAGTTTGTGCTTTATTTGTGAAAAGTAATTGTGTGTCAAGTTATCATCTATAAAAATAAAGAGTCGACTCAGATTTGCTGTTTTGAAAAGACGTAGCTCCTCCCCACATTCGTGCAAGGCTGCCTGTAAAGGTGTTGCCTCAAACATAGTTGCTAGTGGTTCTGATTTGGTTGCATCATGTTGAGGAACAGTTTTTTCTTGTGAAGGATTCACATCTTTATAGTCTCTGCCAAGAGAAGAGGCTGTGACCTTTTGTCGTGTTCCCGCCATTTTCACAAGGACTGTTTCCCGAATCTACATGTAATTAGCTCAGATTTGTAAAAAGGCTTCTGATAAAGAATGAACAGTTCTGACTTTATGTGGGTCAGCATCTTGCTCCCAGTGAAAACCAGCGAGTGTGATGCGAACAGTTGATGTATTATTTATGAAGTACTAATACCAATTCTAACTACCAATTGCTGCAGACTGTTTTGTATAAACAAATAATTTTGGAGTCACTGAAAAAATCAGGTAGAACTTATTAACTCTATATAACATGGACGGAGTGTTTGTGACCTCACCGCCTCTCACGAAGGGAAATGAAGCATAGCCAGTGCTCAAAAACGCATCCTCAGAGGTGGGACATGGCTATAGTGAAGGTATCTGATTGACTGTTGATGTTATATATCCTAAACTAACACATTTATAAATGAAGAAGAAATAAATGAATAAAGAAATAAAGAAATGAATGCAGATTATAACAAAATCAAAGTGTTTTTTTTTTACTTTGCTTTTATGTAATTCTGTTGTTTGAGACACCAAAGCAGAAATAAATAAATTTTCATTTGATCCATTCTCTAGTTATCCAAGTAGCATTAAAGAGTTTTTGTAGATTATTAGCTCTGTGTCTTTGAAGCACAGCCATGATCCCTGCATCAAGTGCTTGTATCAGCAGCATGCTCTCTCGCTGGTCTGAAAGCTGGTCTAAACTACCCCCTTTCAGGGGTGAGAATGTAAGAATCTCCTGATTAGGAGATGGCTAATGCTGATTTTCCACCAAGCTGTTTAGTAACGGTTCTATTCGATTTTCAAGAACATTCTGTCCGTAGTACAGGCACTATTTTCAGTAGACAACTACCCAATTTTGGAGGTAAAAAAAAAAACATGTTTTCACCCCTGGTGTTGCAATTTTTTTCCAGATTGCTTTTTCTGATTAAAAAAAGTTCAGAAAAGAAAAGCTCACGACATCTGCACAATTTGGAGACACGGACAACCAGTACACTTCAGAGGCCTTTGCTTACCTTGTTTCCCAAAAATGCTAGATCCCCCACCGAATGTAATGTTTTTTTTTTTGTACATTAGATGGAATTAAATCAGCATTGTACAATCTGATCTGAATTACACCAGCAAGGGTGTTGTTTTACTAGTGATAATAAAACATAAACTATGTTACTAATGGGCCCCAAACAAATAAAACATAAAATGCTTTTTTACAATTTTCTATTCTTTTTTTACATTTCCAAATAAGCTGCAGTGAAATATATATGTATTTCTCTGAATGCAATTGTAAAAATAGAAACAATGGAAACAACAAGATCAAATTCAACCCTTATTTTCAATAATATCGTTGACCCTTATTGATAAATCAGTTGCATCATTTGACGAGACTGTGTCAAAATGAAAGGGGAAACAAAAAAAGAGTTGGACTAAAGTGTATTTTGGCCACTATTCATACTATCATGATACTTTTTATATCTGCCGTATTATACTAGCCTGCTTTCTCCCATACCATCCAAAATTGGAAATTAATGTACCTAATCTAAAAAAAAAAGAGTCAAACGCTGGTTCCAAGTGACCCCTTTTGAACCAACTGCAACCTTTTATCTCTAAAGTGTTATAGCATTTTTAAAATGAAGACCAAATTTAACAACTATGAAGGGCACTGGCTTTATATTTAAGTTGACTTTCCAATAAACAAAATAAAATATATAATTTAAAATACAGTATTCAACAGCTTAACTTTTTTTTTTTTTACATTTTAAAGGCTTTTAGTTACTATCTTAAGTTTAATACTATTTAAGTTACCCGAAGACAACATTTAAACATTTATTTGCAAATTCATTCTACAACATGCTTAATGACCCAACACACCTCGACTTGTATCACCAATGAAAACATTGATGAACTGGCTAACAACGTTCACTAATCTGTGAAGATTAGTAACTTTAAGGCTTGTGTGCGCATAGTTGATTTATCTTGTGCTTATTATCAGCCTGCTCTGAGGTGTTTGGCCTTGGAAGAGGAATTTTACCATTTTAACCATTGTTTGGTTTTTGCATTATTATTCGATAGCACATTGTTAATAGAAAAGATTTTCGTGAGGGAGACTGTGAGACTTGACAAAAAACAGGACTAGACTCAAACTTTGATATGTTATCTGTACTAAAACATATTTTACAATAGGTCATGTACACAGAAAAAAATTACATACATAGACAATTTAAAATAATGAATGTAATTAATTAATCTTTTTCATCATACGGCTGATTGGATTCAGACTACACTAGACAAAAAAACTGAAAAACCAAATCTTGCCTCTAAATTTTTTTTAAATGTGTGCTTGTCTAGAAAATTTCTTCAACTTAGTTACAGAATGATATTCTGTATTTTCAGCAGCTTCAAGCTTAATTACAGGCAGACAAAAATGGCATAAATGGCCACATAAAACAAGTTTTGTTTAGTTATGAGGTCTTGACAAAGCTTATGTGAAAAATGGCCTGTTGTGCAGTGGTCTTTGATCAAATCATCACAGGGATCATAAAATAAAGAATTCTACCATGCATATCCAACATCAGTCAACAGATTTGCACACCATGTGCAGATTTACAGGCTATGCACAGTTACCTCCTGATATGTGATAACACTGATAGTGCACAGGGTACATCCTGTACAGGTCTAAATCTGCAAACGTTTTGTCATGTGTGTTATCTCAAACATGAACTATTGTTTTTTTTTCAGTCTGTACTTGTTCCAGTAATACCTGTTCTTGAGTCTTTGTCTCAGACATCATTAACACGCCCTATAGGAAGTTACCAGCATGAAATAAACATACATCAAAGTAGAACACTTAAAGGTACTCTCCAGGCAAAACGAGTTTTCCTAATTTTATGTCACTTTAATAGTCTGATATATATATATATATATATATATATATATATATATATATATATATATATATATATATATATATATATATATATACTAAAGGATTTAACACTTCCTCTGAATTTCTTAAAGCCATGCTAGCTCTCCAGCGCTCTTCTTTAGTGTCTTCCTTTGAGTTTTGGGCGGTGCATACACACGCCGTGTGACTTATGCAAAAAAGCATGATGTCATTATGTCAGAGTACCGCGATATAAAAATATATATAGAAACATATACAATCATGGCCAAAATTGTTGGCACCCCAAAAATATTTTCAGAAAATCAATTATTTCTCAAAGGAAAAGCATTGTATTAACAGATGTTTTGCTGTATACATGGTTATGCCCTTTGTGTGTATTGGAGTAAAACAGACATAATGTCACACAAAACTGCAAATATGGGCTGGACAAAATTATTGGCAGCCTTTTAAAATTGT
Source organism: Danionella dracula (assembly GCA_900490495.1). Lineage (NCBI taxonomy): Eukaryota > Metazoa > Chordata > Actinopteri > Cypriniformes > Danionidae > Danionella > Danionella dracula. The sequence continues at coordinate 5,470,836 of UELW01000234.1, read as the reverse complement.
GGATCAATAACATTGTTTCAAGCATGTGATGCTTCTTTAAACTCACCTGGGTTAAGTAACAGGTGTGGGCAATTTAAAAATCACACCTGAAAGCAGTTAAAAAGGATAGAAGTTTGACTTAGTCTTTACATTCTGTGTCTGTGTGTGCCAAACTAAGCATGGACAACAGAAAAAGGAGAAGAGAGCTGTCTGAGGACTTGAGAACCAAAATTGTGGAAAAGTATCAACAATCTCAAGGTTACAAGTACATCTCCAAAGATCTAGATTTGCCTTTTTTCACCGTGCACAACATTATCAAGAAGTTTACAACCCATGGCACTGTAGCTAATCTAGCTGGGAGTGGATGGAAAAGAAAAATTGATGAAAGGTTGCAACGCAGGATTGTCCGAATAGTGGATAAGCAGCCTCAAACAAGTTCCAAAGACAGTCAAGCTGTCCCGCAGGCTCAGGGTGCATTAGTGTCAGCGTGAACTATCCGTCGACATTTGAATGAAAAAAGACGCTATGGCAGGAGACAGAGGAGGACCCCACTGCTGACACAGAGACATAAAAAAACAAGACTACAGTTTGCCAAAATGTACGTGAGTAAGACACAATCCTTCTGGGAAAACATGTTGTGGACAGATGAGACCAAGATAGAGTTTTTTGTAAAGTACATCATTCTACTGTTTACCGAAAACAAAATGAGGCCTACAAAGAAAAGAACACAATACCTACAGTCAAATATGGTGGGGGGGTCAAAGATGTTTTGAGGATGATTTTGCTGCCTCTGGGTTCCTTGACTGTGTTAAAGGCATCATGAAATCTGAGGATTACCAAAGGATTTTGGGTCGCAATGTAGGGGCCAGTGTCAGAAAGCTGGGTTTGCATCTGAGATCTTGGGTCTTTCGGCAGGACAATGACCCAAACATACTTCAAAAAGCACCCAGAAATGAATTCAACAAAGCACTGGAGAGTTTTAAAGTGGCCAGCAATGAGTCCAGATCTAAATCCCAAAGAACACCTGGAGCAGTTTGCAAAGGATGTATATGCAATTAAAAGTGATGACAAGCATGCAGCAGCAAGGCCATGGAGTGTTTTGTATGTGAGAATTAAGATTTTTAAATCAACACGTAAGTGGACTGGGATTCAGTGTACTGATTTAAGAACAGGCGTAATGTGTTCAGGTTTTCTAGTCCCTGTCAAAATACGAGCAGCTTAATTCTGAAATTTATCCAGAGTAGATCTAAAAACCCCAGCCAAGAGAGCATTATACTAATCCAGAAGCAAGACAACAAATGCAATGATCAGCGACAAAGAACTACAGCATAGGATGCAGTCTAACTACGTTACTCAGGTGGTAAAAATAATTCTTGACTGTGTTGTGAACAAACTGCTCCAAAGTCAGGCACAGATCGAATGTATCACCAAAGTTTCTCATTTTGCTCGAAAATCATTACCAAGTTTGGAGTAAATTTGTGTGTCGTCAGCATAAACATTATAGTTAAAACCGAGAGAACGAAGAAGTTGCCCAAGTGGAGATAAACAAATATTAAAAAGAACAGAGCCCTTAGGTGCACCAGTGAGAGCATATCTCCTCTCAGGTCTAAAACCACGCATAAAAACAAAATGAGACGGTCAGCAAAATATGACTCAGCCCATTTTAGGGCAGTGTCATTAACATTAAACTCACTCTCAAGACTGCTTATGAGGATATGAAGACCAATGGCGTCAAAAATAGCTCTAAGGTCTAGCAGGATGAGAATTTAGATTCCACCATTGTAAAATGTTGCGAATTGCAAGTCATTGGTGACGAAAGTACGAAAACCAGACTGAAGTGGTTCAATCAAACTGTTACTGGTTTGGTGGTCGCGCAGCTGGGAAGAAATTACACGTTTAAGAATTTGACCACTACATAATGAAGAGTAACATTTGAACTCACTGGGTTATTTGCATAGCCAAGAGCTTTGCATTGCAGATCTGAATGCCATCTCCATTTCAGAGACACATTCAGAGGTGTTGCATCAGATGGAGAGCAGGCCGGATCGCAGTCAGCCTCTGAGTCTGAAACACCCTAGAGTGGACCACTTTCGCTGGAACCTGGAGGCCTCGCTTTGGACCCCACTGGTAAGCCTATTAAATCACACATTCCATTATGGGAACAATCGGTGAGATGCATTTAAAGCCATTAGTCGAGTTCTGGAAGTTGGTGGGAGATTCCAATTATGTCCCCTTGACTCAAATGCACTATCTGGCATGGCCACCCAAGGCCACCCAGGATGAATGGAATTCAGTGCTTCGTTCACACGTACCTGTGTGTAAACACTGACGAGAATTTATGAGGAAAACTCTCAAGGTGAGTAGAAGGGCTTATGCTGCCTACACACCAATGAATGATCCGGGAAGAGCAGCTGATTTCAATGTAAAGTCTATGTAAAGATGTGCTAAGGCACCCCGTGGTGTAAAGGGTCCGAACCACGCGGCTTAGTTCCGCGCCATTCTCGGAGCAGATGTCCTCACGCGAGTGCACCCTAGGTTTGAAAGCTATCAGATTCTGTCCACATGTTTGGCGCTTGGTCTGAATGTCCTGTAACAGTTTCTAAAAAACGCTTCCAGATCAGGACAGCAAAAGTTCTTCAAAACAGTGACATCTGTACCCAACCTTGCATTAATGTAAAAGCCTGCAGGAGGACGATGGGGATCCACACCACATCATCTCCAGAAGGCTATGATTTTGGCCAGATTTCCCTGCGTCTTCCTCACTTTCTGTGTAATTTATTTTGTGGGACAGCAGATAGACACCACAGGTGAGCAGGTATGGAAAAGAGATGGGAAGGAAGGCTTGTTCTTGAATTAGCAGTGAGTTTTGAGATGATGATCTATTATCAAGTAGAGTTTGCAACCATATATAATCCCAGCAGTTGAATTTTAACAGCATATACTCCCTAGGAACAGACAGCAGAGCCAGGATCCGAGGTAGAGAACCTGATGTACACACTAGCGTAATCATGCCACGTCACCAGGACCTATGGAACCTCCATGTCTGGCACCTTAAGGCGCAGAGAACCCCTCGAATTATTGCCTCGTTCCGTGGTTCAGACACTGTGTCTTGCTTGTGCTCTTTCTACTAGAGCCAACAGGTGGGGCAGGTTCTTGGTCTCACTCTCGTCAAGTTGACCCGAGTAGCTGCCCTGTTAAACTCTTGCCAAAAACCTTCCTCCAAGGGTTAGGGTAGAACTGTCTCCATCCCCCCTGAAAGTTTATGATGACACGATTTCTGGCTAGTGGGGGCCATCTCTACACTGCGTCCAAGGTCCTTTGCCCCTGCAGTAAAGAGCCACTCCATTAGGGGTTGGTTGACTCCCAACACCTTGCCAGGTACTATACTATGTGCACTAAACCATCTTTTCAGCCGTGCTGGGTGTTGCAGCACCAACTGAACTGTATAAAGGGTTGTCCTGCTTGGCACGTGCCATTCCCTTGTGATATGTGCACCATTTTCCCTTGGAAATATGAAAGTCTTTCTCCAGCTTTTTGATTCCTCTCGCCCCAACAGGCGTAGTAGATGAAGGAGAGTAGTCATACATACCATCCTCTATGAGGGACTACTGGTTCTCGTACAGATTTGGATATGATCCTACACGAGAGGGCCAAACAGTTCCCCGAAAGGTTAACTCTTTAAACAGAAGCTATGGCTAATTCAATCGAAGCTATTTTCCCTAAAAACCACCTAACTCCTGTTGGCTCAAGGCATATTTTCTGTTGGTTCTGTTTCATACCTCCTTGTCTGGTATGAGTCGGTAAGGGATTTATAAACAGTCACCGTCTGCTTATTTGAAATTAAGTCTTGTGGCTTCAGGCCAGGACAGAGAAGGTTCCACCCTGGTGCCAAACTAATGATGTGCCAGGCTTGCCTGACCATCAGCCGATGTGGACAGACCTAGATAATGGCAATTTAGAGGGTGTTACCATAGTCATCTGTTGACATACGTCGAGTGAGGTGAGCATCTTGCAAAGCGTTACTTGCAAAATTCCCCTAATAGGGAATGGAGACAATGTCGCCAACCCTAGATCGTATACCTCCCCTACCCAGAATCTAAGAAGTCTCTACTTGCATAGTGTGTGTTGTTTCAGAAGTGTTGCAGACTTTGTATTTTGCATATGCGACAACGTAACCAATTAGCATCGTTACCCTATTTGGCATTTTCAAAGTGTGTTGTGGAGTGAATGTTCGCACTAGGGCACATAGTTGATCATTGACATACATCTCTCTTTCCTATTCAGGGAATGGGATGTTTTCTCTTGAGAATAACAATCTTTCTTTTAAGCCCCTTTGTACTTATAAGGTAAACTTTTTAAACTTAACTTTTCAACAATTTACAGTATTGAATATTACAAATTTCTGGAATTTTATTTTTGAAACCATTACAAAGGGTTTGATGTTAAATCAAAAGTACTTAGTGTGTTGTGTAATCAATTAAGATAATATAACATGTATTGCATCATGAAACAATAACTTATTGTGCTCTTGAATTATTACCTCAAATAAAAGTTGATCTACAACACAATAAAAGCAATTAGTTTGCCATGTCTTTTAGTTAATGTTTGTCCTTCTTTGAATCCCATGCACTTCAGATTAACGAGCAAAACTATATTGCTAATATGAGGTTAGGGCTTATTCAAAGGTCAACTTTCAGGATTCAGTATTATTCATTTAACCGGATCTAAAGATCTGCCATGTCACAATGTTTCAACTACGCAAGAGGTTAGGGCCAGACTGATCATATCTAAACAGGTAGCAGACAATCAAAACAAACATCTCAAAGTGATCTTAGAAAGCCATGTCTAAGTCTAACAAAGACAGTCTTGAGTACACACAGTATTTCATAAACTGCTGACTTTAAAAAATCCGAAACGCCTACATTTAAAAGAGTCTGCATGCAAACGTTACATCTAAAGTCTGCAACTGTCAACAACTATTGTGTTCAAGTGTACTATTTTTAGGTGAAGCTACAGAACAACCCTCTTCTCAATGGCTTTTACCGAATGTCTGATGACCCTTCTTAGACAAAAATAATGTCATGCATTTCATAACCTAGTAATTTAAGCATGGGTTAAACATACAGCAAAAACCCCAATATTATATATTACTAGCCCCCAAAAAAAGGGAAATGATGTCAGTCATGACTTGGCAAATTTACAGTCCATAAAGTTAAAACCTTTAACAATACGTGGCAATTAGGAGTTTATCTGCTTGACAGATTTGCATAAAAGAATCTAAAGAATGAAAGAGAAAAAACAGGCGGTGCATTAGGAAGACAAAAAGTGGAAAGGTGAGTGAGTGATGAGGACAAAAGCTTGAGGACTATAAAAGGGACTATAACACACATGTTGCTATATTCCCATCACCATCCTTTCTGCGCGAAAAAAAGAGGGACTGTGTGACGATGTGGAGATTAATTTTTGCAGCTTTGACCCTTTTCATTTGCTTCAAAGGTAGGTCATAAACATCATTATTCTAAAATATATTTTTATTCTCTATTTGAACAAAAAAATAAATAAATGACTAAACAAAACAAATGTTCGAATTCAACACATTTAGTTTCCCAAATTTCTAGAAAAAGCCTACAGTGAAGTTTTAAAGTGAGTCTCCTATGATAATGGGACAGTTTCGACATATAAAAAATAATAATAAACTGAAAACATTGAACATGATCAATAGAAAAGTTGATTATCAGCTGTACTGATGTTTGGTTTGTATGGTCGAACTTTCTGTACCTTTGGTCAAACAGCTTTCATCAATTCATGGTATAAACGGAAACATTAAATAGTTTTAATATTTAATCATTTCCTCTTTTGCAGGTTCTCACTCTCAGTTGAACGGTAAGACCATCTCTCGCTCTTTATCTGAACATCAAGTCAAATTATTTAACACAAATAAATACATCTTTTGGTTGCTGGTTCTCTTAGTTTGTGGACAAGCTCCTCTAAACAACCGGATTGTGGGTGGCGTGAATGCATCTGAAGGCTCTTGGCCTTGGCAGGTCAGCCTTCAGAGTCCAACATTTGGAGGACACTTTTGTGGAGGCTCCCTCATCAACAGTGAATGGATTCTGACTGCAGCACACTGTTTACCTGGGTATGAGTCAGCAGGTTTTAGCTATTATTGGTTCAGTACTCTGTGGTTGTTGTTGCTTATAGCATTTTTATCCTTTGTTTTCAGTGTTTCTGTATCCAGTCTGCGTGTGTACTTAGGGAAAAGGACACTAAAGGGTGTCAACACCAATGAAGTCAGTCGAAGCGTCATCACCACGATTGTCCATGCCTTGTACAACAGAAACACAAATGACAATGACATCGCTCTCCTGCGTCTCTCCTCTCCTGTTACTTTCACAAACTATATCAGGCCTGTGTGTCTGGCAGCTCAGAGCAGTGTATTCAGTACTGGCACTAGCAGCTGGATCACAGGCTGGGGATATATTCAAAGTGGAGGTATGGTCCAAACCCTTTTTAATCCTTCTCCATCAGGAATTGATTTTAATCTTCCATCTGTGTTTGGCGATGTTTAGTGAATCTACCTGCACCTGGGTATCTACAGGAGACAGTGGTTCCTGTAGTGGATAATAATCAGTGTAACACACTGCTGGGTGCTGGATCAGTGACCAACAACATGATCTGTGCCGGTTTACTTAAAGGAGGCAGAGACACTTGCCAGGTATTGTGAACACCACAGCTATCACTGCTCAACATGCAAATTACTCAGCTTGTTTGTGCTTCACAAAGAGGATTTCATGAAGTTTAAAAACTATTTGAAGTAAATAAGAAGTTTATTCTTGCAACATTTTTCTCTACATCTTTAAAGGGAGACTCTGGCGGTCCAATGGTGAGCCGGCAGTGTTCATTGTGGGTTCAGGCTGGTATCACTAGCTGGGGTTATGGCTGTGCTGATCCTAACACTCCAGGAGTGTACACCCGTGTCTCACAGTATCAGGGTTGGATTACCAGCAAAATTTTGCAAAATCAGCCAGGATTTATCACCTTCACTCCACCCACCTCATGCTCCTCTGCCAGCCTAAGTAAATGTTTAACATACACCACTTCAAATATTTTAACATAATATACATACATATTTATAAAACTTTTTTTTTTGCATGTGCAGCTTCAGCGTCCTGCAGTGGGAGATGTAATGAGAAGTACAATTTGCTGAATCGCTGCAACTGCAACACTAACTGTGCTGTACAATGCTGCACCGATTATAAACAGCGCTGTGTCCGTAAGTTTAACCAAAGCTTTTTAGTAACATTGCAGTAATAATACAGTAACAGAAGTAATTAAAAAAAAAAATGCTTCACTTACAAGAATAACATTAATGAGAAAACATCGCTAGTCTTTTTTGTTGTACTTAATTGGCCAAAAAGTCTTAATCAATCTACATTATGATATCTGTGTTTGTGAAAAGTATTTATTTTGGTTTCTCTTTACAGTGTGAGACGTATTCCAAACTGATTCCATGGAGTCAACAACAAGAATGATTCAGTTGAACACAAGCTGTGATGGAACTATGCTTTTGGAATGTTGTACAGTCTTCACTTAGGGGTTTAAAATATATATTAACTACCACTTCCACATTTATACTCTTATGTATGCAAAATTCCTTAATTCTTTGAATTGCTTTTAAAAGATATTGTTGGAAGCAGCATTTAGTTACAACATATTAAACAGACCATATATCTTATGCCTGTGTGTTTTTTACAGAGCACCCAATATGTCAAAACTCAAAAATGCGCAATATTTAGTATGTTTTAAGGCTTATTTCAGACATTGTGTTTGTTTTGCAGTTCAAGTTTATAAAGATTGTGAATGAATAGAATGCTTATTTAAATCATGACAGATATATATTATTATGGTATGTTGGTAAAATGGGAAATGGAGCTATAACAATTTTGACAACATACTCCAACTCCCCTTGTATTAACAAAGTGGAAAATTGTAATATCCAGTTGAAATGGAAATAAATAACAACTGCTAACCAAAATGTTAAACAGAATAACTCATTACCAATTGTCAAAAATAGGTGTTATTAATAGTAAAAGTAAATATTTTCCAAAATAATTAAAAGAAAACATGTATTTTAACCTATAGACTGGTGACCAATTGGAGACCAACGAGTGGTGCAAAAACCTAATTCTAACAGAACAATATTAAAAGTAATTGACAGGGCTCATATATATATATATATATATATATATCCTAGATATAAAACTTACTTTTATATTACATTGTTATGGATGTAACTGTCAGGCAAATAACGGAGGAGGACCCAAATGCAGTCAGTACAAAAGTTTATTAAATAAAAACTACAGAAGCACCGTCTTCTGGGTGTCTGGAAATAACTTAAACTGGAATAATCAAAAGGAGAAGATAACTGAGAGAGCAGGTCGACTGAAAACTTGAGCAGCAACATTAACTAATACACCAGTAAAGATAAGGGAAGGAAGGAGGAAATAAATAGTGAAGCTAATCAAGAAAACGATGACGAGCTGAGAGCAAGGGAAATGAGGAGAGAGAAGACAGGTGTGACAGTAACTCTCAAACAGACTTTTTCTGTGTATCTAGAACTGACCTGCAATGTGTTACAGAATCTCAATAGAACCCATTACTAAATCTGATAATGCCACAGTTAAGTTAAATACGTATTCTGACTGATCGCTTCACCAAAGAAGAGGTAAAATGATAGACATGTCAGACATGAGATCAAGAAAAAAATCTAGAAACTAAGTAATGCATAAAACAACAGATGATTAAAAAAGATTTTGAATGCTCACAACTGGGAAGAATTAAAATAGGTCAATGTGCTTTAAAACAGAGGCATCATTTAGATGTATAAATAGAAAATACTAGACAGCAAAAGTCAAACATTTTTTACAATGAATTGAGCTGAATAACCAAACAGAAATTAAATTGGTGCTGACAGAAAGAGAAATAAGGGAAACTTTATAGCAAATAAAAATAACAACAAATCACCAGAGGTAGATGGATTCTAAGGAGACTTCTATAAAACATTTGCCAATGAAATGTTGCATCTGTACTTCCTGTGATGCTTCTGGAGCAACACCCAGCCTATAGGCAATAACTGTGGCAAGAAACATACCTTTACGTTCCCTTTTCGAGTAACTGTGGATTACTCCCCTCAGTCATCCACTTTGAGGTATATCGAATTACGATATGGGAACATCTGTAGAAAGCACCACAACCGAGGTCCTCCCATGACGTGCAGGCTTGCCGGGCACTTCAATAGTCAGACACCAAAAAGGTCCTCCTCTGCCCTGACCTCAAGTCCAAGACTTAATTATGTTTGAGTAGTCAACTCCTAACGTACCTCACTAATCGACTCTACCAAGTAAGTAAATATATCAATCCCTTTTGGAGAGATGCACAGATGCTACAATTAACACCATGAAAGCTGGATTTAGTCCTTTCTGTAATTAATATAAAGTACAGTTTGGACTTTTTACTGACTTTTTACTTATTAGAGTTAGTAAGAATCTTTGTTCTCTCAACATAAATCCTCAGTGGACAAATAACATCAAGGGTTGGTTCTGCCACTTCTTGGGGTAGAGCTTGGAGGTTCTCTACCCGAGTTTTAAAATGGATTAAGGGTAACATGAGTCTCAATGCCCAAAACTCATTGACAGATAATGCCTTTAGGTCTCCAAACCTCTTGATTAAGAATTATCCTCACACCCACTAAATCTAATTTTTATTCAGCTAACTACATAAAGCTTTTTAAAATATAAAAAAAGATCTATCCAGATGTGAAGTACTATCCCCCTGTATTTTTGGAAAAGTAGAAACAGTAACAATTAATGTGCTACCAAGACTTCTTTTCCTCTTGCGTTCTTTGCCAATTTTGATTCCAATTTCAACACATTCAAAATGTGAAAGGATAATTTCAAAATTAGTGGGGCAAAACAGATGAATAAACTAATTATTAATAGTAAAGAAATATAAAAACTTTTTTAAGCCTTCCTAATATCAGATAATATTATTGGGCTGCTATTTTGAAAATTATATCTGCCGTATCATTGAAAGTTCTGATACTTCTAGATATTCAGTCACAAAAAAGTCAAGTAAACAAATGTATTATTTTGCATACAGTTAAAATATGGCATGATGTTCAAAATGAACAATGGCTATAGGACATGCAATTCATATTAATGGAAACCCAGATAATAGAATTTACCACAATATGTAACATTATGATAATTGTATATATTTAAAGTTATCAAATTATTTTGTAACTTAAACTGTATTACTAAGAGAAAATTAAGAGTAAAACTATTAGCATATCTGTAAAAAAATATTGAAAAAGATTTGAAAAAAGTGACCTCCTCTTTCAAAAACACGCTTTTAAAAAGTACACCAGCAGGGGGCATCATTTAACTAAGGAAAACTCCATAAACACAAATAAAAACATTCAAACAAGTAAAAAGAGGTATTTTTTTCTCAATGAAAAAAAACATTTTTTTTTCTGGGTTTGACTTTCACCAATTTAGAAGAGCTAAGCAATTCCAGATCCTTCCGAGCCCAACCAAATTTTTAAATGGCTCTTCTCCCCTTCTCCTGAGACATTTATGGTTGCTTTTACATTTCTAAATAAGCATGCACTATAAAAAGCTATTTACGTTTAATAAGACATTTATTTTCCTGCAATGCAATTCAATATTTCATTCATAAACATTGAATATGAACACCTCAACGGATATAAATTCAATTAAACAATTCTAGTGTAATGGATGTGGTATTAACATTATCAAATTGAAACAACACTTCTCATAAAATGTAGCTTTTAGTTATGTATTCAAATGTCTGTTTTAATTTTTTTTCCTACACAGACACCATTGATGTTGGCTTAAAAAAGAATGTCTATAAATACACATTATTTATATATGCGTACATTATTGATGTGCCAAAAAGGACTTTTGGGAGTCAGTATACTTTTCTAAAATTATTTAAATTAAAATGCAAAACCCCAAATAATTAACACAAACCGAAAATATAGGGGTTGAGTCTCCATGGAGCAAAGGTGACTTTTTTAAAAATCTAGGAAAAAACATTGTTATGGATGCCACTGTCAGAGAATCACCTGGCTCCTCCCACAATCAACCCACACCACGTTCACCATCACCTAAATACTGATCACCATCACCTGTGCCTCCTCACCCGCAACATATATAAACAGTCACTCACCTTCACTCCTTGTCCGGTCTCGTTTGCTACCACAGCACATAATCCGTCCAGGACTCTGTGACGGTCCCTTCTCAAAGCTACCAGCAAGAAAGAAGAGGAAAGTACTTATTTGATCAGTGACTGTTCTCAGTGTGTGTTTCCTTCCTTGTCTTCCTATAATCAGTCATCAGTGTTTGCAATAAACTTTGTTTTATCATTGGACCTCCACTTGTCCTGGTCGATCCGTAACAGAAGACCGGACCTGCATGTCAACCACGGATCCCTTCCGTGAGCTGGTGAAGGCCTTGAAAGAGGCCCTCACCCTATCCAACAGACACACACCAGTCACTGCAACGACTCAGCCACAAGCCCATTGGCCCAAACAGCGCCCTACTCTGGCTCGGCAGATGACTGCAATGGCTTCCTCCTACAATACTCGTTTAAGTTCGAGATGGAATATCTCCAGTTTCCCACTGAACAAAGTAAAGTTGCTTACATCGCCTCGCTACTTCACGGACCCGCTTTACGCTGGGCAGAATCGTACATAGCTCAAACTAACCTACCTTCTGTTTCCGCTTCTGTTTTTGGTAGGCCCAAAGGAGATACCTCAGTAGGCGAGACGATACTACATTTACGTCAAGGTAAAGCTACCATTCACGAATACGCTTTACAATTTCGCACCCTTGCTGCTAGCAGCGGATGGAACGAAAGCACTTTAAATCACTGTATTTCGTAATGGGCTTACCAATTCACTCCGGATCCAGTTAGCCTCAGTTGATGACAGCATTGGTTTGGAGAAGCTCATTCAGACTACTATCAACACAGCCAATCGCATGTCCTTCTGTGTACAACCCCGATCCATGAGTTATACCCGCCGGCCAGAATTAGGAGAACCAGAACCGATGGAGATCAACAGCTCCTGTATAAAACCGGTCGAATGTCAACGCTGACTGACCCAGGGATTGTGGCAGTTCTGGTCCCCAGCTGGACCGCTGCCCCAAATGCCCTCCTAGACATCCGGTGAGTCCATCCTGTAAATTTCCGCCGATTACTACTCCCCTGACATGTCTAGTTACCCTTTCTGTTTCCAATCGGTCCATTTCAGTCGCTGCCTTAATCGACTCAGGGTCAGCCGGAAACTTCATCTCCGCTAGCCTCTGTGAGATCCTCAAACTCCAGAGAATCCCTACCAAAACCCAGTTTCAAGCCCACTCAGTGAACGGTCGACCACTCAACCGGTCCTACATCACCAAGCAAATCCCAACCTGTTATATCACCATCGGAATCCTCCACAACGAACACATCGCATTAACACATCGATAATTCCACCATTGACGTCATCCTGGGTCAACCATGGTTACAACAACACCAACCGGAGCTCTCTTGGGACACAGGGGAAATCCAGAAGTGGTGTACGTCATGTCATCAGTCCTGCTTCCCACAACTTCCACTGCAGAAGGTTCTGCTCTCTAAAGTTCCCCTCTACACCACCAGCGTGGAAAGCCCCACTTCGCAAGTATCGATTTCCATTCCTCCCAAGTATTCATCTTACTCTGATGTTTTCTGTCCCAAAAGGGCCTCCCGACTTCCACCTCATCGGCCTTGGGACTGTGCTATTGAACTGCTACTGGATGTACCAGTACCTAAAAGGAAGATCTATCCATTGTCATTGCCAGAAAGGAAAGCCATGGGAGATTACATCCAAGAAGCATTAGCCCAAGGTTACATCAGACATTCCACTTCACCCGTTGCTTCCCCGTTCTTCTTGCTTCTTCTCACACTTATCGGGATTTATAAAAAATAAACTTGGCGTAAATAAGTGTGCATCGTACGGATGCTCTTGACCGTGCGTTCGCACTCTTTTAGAAGAGTATGTGTTTTGGCGACACCAACTGTCCCAAATAGCAATAGCTATTTAAAATTAAAAACTTCTAAATTATCCTATTAAATCACCCAATAAATCAAATTGTATCAACCTGAATTATCATTATTAGCATTTTTAACCAGGTGCAAAGACTTTGAATTTACTAATTTGTTTTAATGAATGGGCTATAAAAAGGTATGTGCGTATATAACTTATCATCATAATGGATGCATGGTGTCACGGTGGCGCAGTGGGTAGCACGGTCGTCTCACAGCAAGAAGGTCGCTGGTTCTAGGCTCGGCTGGGGCAGGCATTTCTGTGTGGAGTTTGCATGTTCTCCTCGTGATCGCGTGGGTTTTCTCCGGGTGCTCCGGTTTCCCCACAAGTCCAAAGACATGCGGAATAAGTGAACTGAATAAGAACGATTGCCCATAGTGTTAAAGTGTGAATGTGTGTGTGAATGTTTCCCAGCAATGGGTTGCGGCAGGGAAGGGCATCCGCTGCGTAAAACATATGCGTTGGCGGTTCATTCCGCTGTGGCGACCCCGAAAGGGAATAAAGCCGACATGAAGATGGATGGATAATGGATGCTCTAGCGCTGTTAGAAGACCTTGTTAATGACGCTCTATGGAGGGAGCGTGTTTTCAGAGACCGTGAAGATTTCCTTGCTCATGATGATGATTGGCTCATGAGCCGATTTCGATTTCCAAGAGCCATCCTCTTGGAATTGTGTTCTGAATTACGGCCAGTATTGGAAAGACCCTCGCGGAGAAACCATGCGCTGTGTGTTCCTGTGCAAGTATTGACCACATTAGGCCACTTGGCCACTGGTACTTTCCAGCGAGAGTTGGCAGACCGATCGGGTATGTCGCAGTCTTCCCTGAGCCGTGTCATGCCATATGTATGGGATGCCATAGTGGGTATGCCACCCCGATACATCCGTTTTCCTTACACGCAAGCTGAACAGGCAAACATCAAAATGCAATTTGCAGCAATCGCCGGTTTTCCCAATGTAATCGGTGCTATTGACTGCACTCAATAAAGTGCAGTAATAAATAAATAAATAAATGTTGCAATAAAGGCACCATCTGAGAATGAATTTGCTTTTGTTAACCGAAATATTCGTGGTATTAATATGCAGGGAGATCCTACATATTCAAAATGGGCGGTCTTAACCTCCAAATATGGTTCTTTCGGGAGGAGATTGGGGTAAGCAATAAGCACGTGCACCTGCGCACAATATTCAGATAATTTTGATTTATAAAGCGAACCTTGCGCAGGTTCTGGCATACGTACGGTTTTATGAATCTGAAAACTTTTGTGCGTTTGCAAATTCTGCCTTATGTGCGTACGCACACTTTAAGGATTACATCTACGCAAAGTTTTATACTTGAGGCCCCTGGTCTTTTTTAGGCACAGAAATCATAACATTAACATAGTGTATTACAAATGTATTTTCATCTCTGAAAGCTCTACGCTGTGTGATGTTTGCTGTTTCTAAGTGACTGAGGGATCTTCCAGCTAGACATGTATCTTAAGGTGCTAAAAGACTAGCTTTAGGATTTTCCATTTTGATAGTGAGCATTTGTTTTCCTGTTTTTGCTGTTGTCACCTGTTGGAAACTATAAGATACCTAAAACAATATGCAACATACCATTTCCATCATATGAAGGAATTTATTTATATGCTCATATTACATTTCCCACACATTCCACAAGTGCTAGTGATATGCAATAACAGAATTAAATGAAGCAAATTTATGAGTTTAGGGGAAGCTTTTAAAGTAGAGCAGGAAAAATGTATGCACAACTAAAAATGGCCTGTAAATACAAGGTGTTAATAAATAAATCTTAGCGTTTGTTGGATGCCACTTATTTTCCTTAGGCCAAATGACATTAACTAATTTTCCAACTAGTTAAAATTTGAGAATTAGAGAAAAGGCAATCTAAAATTGGTTCCAAGTGGCTTGCTAACTCTCATGTGAAACCTTTTTTGTCTGTTATAAATGTTTTATCCTACACTCATAACATAGCTATCTGTGTAACTCTATTGCATACTGTAGCTACTATAAAGGGAACATTTATCTAAAAATTAAGGTAAGTTATGCAAAAACCAAATAAATAAACAATAATTGTGCTTATCATCAGCCTGTTCAGAGGCTTTTGGTTTTGGAAGAGGAATTTGACCATTTTAGGTTTTTCCATTATTATTCGATAGCACATTGTTAACAGAAAAGATTTTAGAGAGGGAGATTGTGAGACTCACCATATCAAGGTTTGAGTCTAACCATGTTCTCTTACATTTGTGCTAAAACACATTTTACAATAGCTCATGTACACATAAAAAAGTGTACATACATAGACAACTTAAAATAATGAATAACAAAAAAATAAATCTTTTGATCTGATTGGGTTCAGACAAAACTAGAAAAAACTAGACAAAAACAGAAAAACAAAAAAACAAATATTGCCTCTAAGATCTGAATTTTCTTTAAACGTGTGCTTGTCTAGAAAATTGCCTGGTCACATAAAATACCTTTTGTTTAATTATGAGGCCTTGACAAATCTTATGTGAAAAATGGCCTGGTGTGCAGATTAATCAAATCATTACAGGGATCATAGAATAAAGGATTCTACCATGCATGTCCAACATCAGTCAACAGATTTCTAAAACCTGGCTATGCAAAGTTACCTCCTGATATGTGATAACATTGATAGTGCACAGGGCACATGTTGTACAAGTTGTTATTCTCAGCCATGAACTATTTTGTTTTTTTTTGTCTGTTCTCCATTTGTTCCAGTAATACCTGTTCTAGAACGTTTGTCTCACACAATGAATTCATACTTAACAAGGAACATCCTTTGATGCTGTTTCCATGTCATCATCTAAAATAAATGTGCAGCACCTAAATCTTAAAAGTACTGGGAAACAGATTTTTTTGTAAACATGAACACACCCTAAAGTAAGTTAGCAACATGGATTAATCATACAACAAAGTACTGCACTTATGTACCATAATACTGAGGTGAACATATCCAGAAATCCAATGTAAAAATTATTTTTTGTTACAGTAAAACAACTGGCAAATGTCATTCATTAAATGCTATGAACTTATTATCTCAATATAGCACAATAAATCAGCTATTTTGGACTAGTTTTGGTTTGTATTATAAGCAGTCAATGTAGATGAAATTTCAATAGTTGAAAGTTTCTCAAACCATGTGCTCTAATGAATTCCTGGTAAAAGGCCAAAATATTGGACATAGATTGGACATATAACAGGACATAGATTTTAACAATGTATTTTACAGTTTATGTATTTTAAAGAAATCCCACCCTTAAACTTGTCTGGCTGTTGAATCAGAGCATTATGTTCACATGATGAGTGATAGATTTACCAACAAGGGAACGTGTCTACTTAAAAGACTGTTCTTAATCTAATGAGTTGGCTTCTGGGTTTGACTCCAAATACTGGGAACCTTCCTTTGGGCAGCACGCCCACTATGTAAAACCTGCTTGCATGTCTTGGCAAGTACAAACTATCCTTGTATACTTTTTGTTTTTGGCAGAAACTATGACTTAAGTTCCCCGCCCAGCGAAATCTTTTCAATAATTTTTGTTGACATAAGTAACACTTAGCAAGTATTTTTACGTAATCATTTGTTATCTACTGTTGTCTCTTGTCAATAACATTAACATCTTCTAATAATACCTTTTTTTAAGCCCCTTTGTTCTTACGCCATAAACTTGAAAAATTTACATTTTGCAACAGTTTGTACATACAATCTTGAATAATCATTGTGTACATTTTCTAAAGGGTTATTAAAATAAAACCCATCACAAAGGGATTTATGTTAAATTAACTGTATACTGTGTTATCAATTAACAGAACAGAGCATGACTTGCTTCATGAAACAATAGCTCTTGAATGATTAACTCAAAAGTTGACCTACAACACAAAAAAGACATATAATTAATATTTATCTTTCATCAAATCACATTTAATTTAGATTACTGAGCAAAACTGTTTTGGTAATATGAAGTTAGGGCTTATCCAAAGGCCAACTTTTGGGATTTAGTATTAACATTAATTTGACTGGATCACAAGATCTGCCATGTCACAATGTTTCAACTACGCAAAAGGTGAGTGTCAGACTGATCATATCTAAACAGGGAGAAGACAATCCAAACAAACACCTCAAAATAATCCTAGAAAGCCATGTCTATGTCTAACTGAAGGCATTATTCAGCACACAACTATTGTTCCTAAAAATTCAAATAAGAACCCTTCAATTAGATCAATTGCTGACTTTCTCCATTGTAAAACATCTGCATGCGAATGTTACAACTAATGTCTGCAACTGTCAACAACTAATGTGTTCAAGTGTACGTTTGTATCTTTAGGTGAAGCTACAGAACAGTACGAGCTGATTCACCCATTTTCTCAATTACGTCAATCAAAATATTACGTCAACCCCGACCTTACAAATTTACATTCCATAACGATAAAAACTTTAACAATACATTCTAATTGTGGGTTCATCTGCTTGACAGTTT
Source organism: Danionella dracula (assembly GCA_900490495.1). Lineage (NCBI taxonomy): Eukaryota > Metazoa > Chordata > Actinopteri > Cypriniformes > Danionidae > Danionella > Danionella dracula. Next base: position 5,453,207 of record UELW01000234.1, on the reverse strand, counting down.
TACATAAATGAATCTAAAGAATGAAGCAGAAAAAAACAGGCGGTGCATTAGGAAATGTGGAAAGGTGAGTGAGTGATGAGGACAAAAGCTTGAGGACTATAAAAGGGACTATAACACACATGTTGCTATATTCCCATCACCATCCATTCTGTGCGAAAAAAAGAGGGACTGTGTGAAGATGTGGAGATTGATTTTCGCAGCTTTGACCCTTTTCATTTGCTTCAAAGGTAGGTCATAAACATCATTATTCTAAAATATATTTTTATTCTCCATTTGAACAAAAAAATGAATAAACAAAACAAATGTTAGAATTCAACACATTTCATTTACCAAATTTCTAGAAAAAGCCTATAGTGAGGTTTTAAAGTGATGCTTCTATGATAATGTGACAATTTCTACATAAACTAGATCAAACAGAATCAAAAAAAAAAAATCAACTGAAAACATTGAACATGATCAATAGAACAATTGTTTATCAGCTGTACTGATGTCTGGTTTGTATGGTCGAACTTTTTGTACCTTTGGTCAAACAGCTTTCATCAATTCATGGTATAAACGGAAACATAAAATAGTTTTAATATTTAATCGTTTCCTCTTTTGCAGGTTCTCACTCTCAGTTGAACGGTAAGACCATCTCTCGCTCTTTATCTGAACATCAAGTCAATTTATTTAACACAAATAAATACATTTTTTGGTTGATGGTTCTCTTAGTTTGTGGACAAGCTCCTCTAAACAACCGGATTGTGGGTGGCGTGAATGCATCTGAAGGCTCTTGGCCTTGGCAGGTCAGCCTTCAGAGTCCAATATTTGGAGGACACTTTTGTGGAGGCTCCCTCATCAACAGTGAATGGATTCTGACTGCAGCACACTGTTTACCTGGGTATGAGTCAGCAGGTTTTAGCTATTACTGGTTCATTACTTTGTGGTTGTTATTGTTTATATAATGTTTATTCTTTATTTTCAGTATCCCTATATCCAGTCTACGTGTGTACTTAGGAAAAACAACACTAACGGGTGTCAACACCAATGAAATCAGTCGAAGCGTCATTTCCATAATCGTCCATGCCTTGTACAACAGCAACACAAATGACAATGACATCGCTCTCCTGCGTCTCTCCTCTCCTGTTACCTTCACAAACTATATCAGGCCTGTGTGTCTGGCAGCTCAGAGCAGTGTATTCAGTACTGGCACTAGCAGCTGGATCACAGGCTGGGGATATATTCAAAGTGGAGGTATGGTACAAACTCTTTGTAATCCTTGCATTTATAAATGTACAAACTTCTTGATCAGGAATTTATTTTAATCTTCCATCTGTGTTTGGGGATGTTCAGTGAATCTACCTGCACCTGGGTATCTACAGGAGACAGTGGTTCCTGTAGTGGATAATAATCAGTGTAACACACTGCTGGGTGCTGGATCAGTGACCAACAACATGATCTGTGCCGGTTTACTTAAAGGAGGCAGAGACACTTGCCAGGTATTGCAAACACCACAGCTATCACTGCTCAATGTGCTAATTTACTCAGCTTTAAAATTGAGGATTGCATGAAGTTTAAAAACATTTTAAAGGAACTCTTACCAAATTCATTCTCCATCTAGAGAATACATACAAATGTTTATGCTTGATACATATTTTATCTTTAAAGGGAGACTCTGGCGGTCCAATGGTGAGCCGGCAGTGTTCATTGTGGGTTCAGGCTGGTATCACTAGCTGGGGTTACGGCTGTGCTAATCCTAACACTCCAGGAGTGTACACCCGTGTCTCTCAGTATCAGGGTTGGATTACCACCAAAATGTTGCAAAACCTGCCAGGATTTGTCGTCTTCCCTCCCCCCGCCTCATGCACCTCTACCAGCCAAAGTAAATGTTTTACATACACCTCTTCAGATTATTTTAATCTAATAAAATATAAATCTTTAAAAAAAAAATGTGCATGTGCAGCTTCAACATCCTGCAGTGGGAGATGCAATGAGAAGTACAATTTGCTCAATCACTGCAACTGCAACACTAACTGCACTGTGCAATGCTGCACCGATTACCAACAGCGCTGTGCCAGTAAGTTCAACCAAAACTTTTTAGCAACATATAACTAAAATTTTCTTTACAAAAAAAAGTATACATTTAAACTAACACCAATGTTTAACAAATAACATATTGAAACAATGCTATTATTGCTAAAAAAGCAAACTGGAGTATTTTTCATTGTAATTCATTGACTGAAAAGTTTTTGCTAAATTAATTTATTGAATGATATCTATGTTTTGAAAAAGGATCTTAGTGAAAAGTATTTATTTTGGTTTCTCTTTACAGTGTAAGACAGACTCCAAATGGATCACACGACTGATTCAGTTGAACACAAGATGAGATAAAGAAGATTAAACTCTGATTTTGGAATACTGCACTAACTTGTAAACTTGTAAAATGCATATTTTTTTCTTAATTATTTAGGTATCAGATTTCAAGTTAGAAGTCTATTTTTGCTCTATATTTTATAATTATTCTGTATTGGAAATGGTTTAATTTATTTATCATTTGTATTCTGTAAATACCAAAATATTCCAAGCTTTAAATTTACATTTAATAAGAATCTTTAATATAAAAAAAGAGTTGTAAGACCTTAATTTTCAGGATATAATAAATTCTTTTGCATTTAAATCTTAAACATGTCATTTGTTTTGTGTGAATCGATCAAATATATGTACTATATAGCCAACATCAAAGCATCCTGCATGAAAACATGTTAAGAAAACATGTTATACCCTTACAATAAAAAAGAATCTTAGTTCAGGGTTGTTTTGTTTAAATCTTGAGTGTCATAACGTACGGTTCTATAAGGTGCATAGAAAGTTGACTCAAAAGTCAATTCTCTTCAAAGTAAGACATGCATTACAAATGCAACATAAATCATACACAACCTTTATAGACCAACATCAACAAACTTAGATGAAGTATAAGCATGATCTTTCATGACTAGCAGAGAGTTTGCTCTCCCATATATTTTATGTCAAAATTGCTATCTATTAACCAATGACAAAAATGAGGTTAATTATTTAACTAACATAGGTTTGGGATCCAATCATATGGTCCCACCTACAACATACCAATATATAAGACACAACCTATTCTCCGGCAGCACAAACTCACAAAGCAATACGCTTAGCTCTTCAGCCATGCAGACCAGCTTTCTCCACCGCTGCCAGTTACTGCAACCTATCGGCTTGTCCCTCAGTCCACACATTAGTAGCTTTACCTCCTGCTAGTCGGAGCCTCAAAACCCCTGAAACCATCGCCTCCTTAGCTTACTCAATAATCGAAGCCAAAAGCTGCTTGCAGGAGGTTGCTGGTCAATCTATCGCATTATCTGACAACTGAAAAAGAAATTTGTAGATTTAACAAATCACATTTCTTCAGAGTCTGCTCTGTCTGGGCAGCGCTTGGTTACTCTGTGTAACTTGTTTTGATAAACACTTTTCACCCAAGTGAATAACGCATTTAACTCCATTTTCCCCTGCTCCAAGTCTGCGAAGAATGTAGTCGAAAATTCCATCTACTTTGGAAATCAGTACAAGTGCTGACTTCTCCTCTTTCGATTGGCTTGGAACAATGATCAAAACAAGGCTCGGAAGCTTACTAGCCAATCATCCATGGAGTTCCTGGCTCCCGACAACAACAATGTAATTTATATCACAGCAACTGAAACCTATTCACTCTAAATCATTAGGGACTCAAGAGGCAGAGAATGGCTGGCGAAAGCTGATGGGTTTGGTAGAGTGTTGATTCTGTTGATATAGTCACAGCAGCATTGCAGGATCTTGTGCACAGATCCTGTGAACCCTTAAAATTAGAACCCATTCTAGAAGAAATGTATGTACATACTTTAGAGCAAATATGAGCATGGATGGCCTAGCTCTGCATCTTAATACAAATCCCTTACAGTACCCTTAGAGTAGATGCTCATTTTCAGAAGAATATGTACTTACTTTAGTATGCAAGACGAAACTGAGAACAATCTGGGATGCACTAAAACGTCACATCTCGCACAATTCTTTCCCGTTAATTCAGCAGGGAATTTTATGGATCTTACAATCTACATGTATATATATATCTCAACAATTCCAAATTTAAATAGCCCAGAGCCTTCTATCCTTCTACCTGTTCCACCATGGCAGTCCAAAACTCAGGGGCTCTTTATTGCAGGACCCACCCTCTGCTATACCCACCCCTTTAATGCTTCACCTTCGGTTAATCTGGCAATGAACTGTAATCTCAGGTAACACACACCCTCTTGGCCAAGTTCCATCCCCTTTATCAGCTCGGCATTCTTCTCCTATTCATGGCAATTAATATTGTGCAGCTTCCTCCAAATACCTTACTATAACCTGCTCGATAGTAGGCTTTGGTACCAAAAAGAACCAGTGAGTGTAATAATGTAACTTGATATTGATATTTCGAGTATTTAAGGGGAATACCCCTAAACTGGAGGAAGCTATATATTCAGGATTCCCACATGACACATGGTGCATAGCCTTTCTCTCAACGATCAGGAAAAAAACACAATTGTTTTTTTATGTTTTCAAGTCTGTTAGAATGTTCTTGTGATTCAATATATTTGATGCTTGTATATCAATTTAAAAGTGGATTTGTTTATGATTTATTATGATTATGTTAATACATTTACATAATTGTTTGTCTTGAAGTTTGTAGAGAATTCGTTTTTACCATAACTTTTGATGTTTCGTCTATTACCTTCGGTGTCTTGCACAGAGAGTGTAAGCTCATTGTTATATTTAAACATATCACCACCGACTAAAAGTAGTAACTATTGGAGAATACTTCTGTTGTATTGGGATGTTCTGAATAGTAAGAATCCACTTGATCCCCACGATCCCTGTAAGAATCATACTCAAAACCTTAAGTATTTACTATTCATATATACGGTTTGTGCAGCTGGAATATTAATTCTAGAGTAATATCTCAGCGAAGCGATTTGTACACATCTGTGATTGGCCGTTCTGAAAGGTGTTCTGAACCTTAAGAAATGAATTAGTAATGATAAGAGGCAAATTTTAAGAATTATTATGTCTTTCTAAATGAATAAAATGAACTATACACTGCAAAAAAAATAATTCTAAGGAAAGCTGAAAATGCTTAAAATTAGACTGAAATTCTTGATTTTAGGAATAATTTTCGAATTTAAACTTTTTGGGTATAGATTACTTAGCTTATTTTGAGAAAATAACACTTATATTTTCTTGAGGAGAAAAAAAATCTTATTCTGGTCGTTTATTTTCTTGAATTAAGAAACTATGTGAAACAAGTTGCCGATTCTGAAATAGGAACATGAATTTTGTTGCCTCATTTCGATGCCTTCGATTCTTGATTTCTCTCTTACTGTTGGGGCGTGCCAAACATCTTCATTCAATTTCTCAGTCCAAATTCAAGGACAAAGAGATAATCCAATGAATGAGATAGTCCCACTCTCCCTCGAGCCCTCATTTTACCCCTTTAACAAATCAACAGCAGATAAGGCCCTAATTAAACATTTTGCATTAAACTAAATGCCTAAAACGTGAAAGTGTGGCTATATTACACACAAAGGATTCAGACACCACTACGTGCTCCAAATTTTCCACAGCAGTTGCATCTAAAGGAGGACATCAGCTGGCTATATCGGTGTGAATTCAGGTGGGCCGATTGATCCATAGTATAAAAAGTAAGCAATACTGACATCGGTATCAGAATCAAATCAATACTAGCCCACTAAGATCGATATTTAGTCTATTTTGGTAAAATTAGTCAATTAATACGTTTATGTGTCTCCAAATCCTCCATTTACTCAATCTCCTAATCACGTGACTCAACAGTGTCAAACATGCACAAGCACGAGTGCTCTGGTCCTGAATCCAAACTGAGGATGACAGACAGAAAGATGAGCGCTGCTTGGAGCGTTTTACAGCAGTAGACAAAAACACATTAAATTGAGATGTGTGTTAAAAAAAACCTATCCGTTGCTGTGGTAACTCCTCAAATTTTTAAACAAATTGACAGAGCACCTGCATTATCAGCAGTGATCATTGCGTCCTTTCAGAGAGGCACTAAATATCCAGGTATACATCAATGAATATTTAGCTCTAACAAATGTTGACTAATAATACCAATGAACCATGTAAATTTGGTATTTAATCATCTGTATTTAAAAAACATTTTACGATGCCAGAAACCCTACTGTAGTCAGTGCGAATGCAAATAGCTATGGTTTAGGGGCTGCCCTGTTTCAGAAGCAGGAGAATGTACTAAGACCTATTGCATTCTGTTCAAGGAAATTAACAGAGACTAAACAGCATTATTCTCAGATTGAGAAAGAATGCCTTGCAGGAGTGAGGACATGTGAGCACTTTTCACGGTACCTGCAAGGAATGTATCGGTTCTAGCTGCAGACAGACCATAAGCCGCTTGTATCTTTGATAAACTCTTATGATGTTGACAGAGTTCTCTTAAGATGTCAACTATTATTGATGCGCTTGATGAGATTCAATGTCAAAGCAGTGCACGTACCAGGCAAGCAGCTGATGGTGGCAGACACGCTTTCTAGAAATCCACTGTCTCTTAAGGGTGAGTCAAGTACTGAAAATGATGTATCTGCATTTGTACAAGAAGTACTGTCCACTAAGCCAGTGAGTGGAGACAGACTAAATGCAATTAGAGCAGCTACACAAAAGGATACAAATCTTCAAACAGTACGCAAATTCATCTGTCAAGGATGGCCAACTCGAACATCTCAGCTGAACAAAACACTAAAAGACTTGTATGCCGCTAGAGCTCACCTTTCTGAAATTGGCGGACTGTTGCTGTATGAAGATAGAATTGTGATTCCTGGTTCACGGAAACCAAACGTCTTACAGCAGCTGCACACGGGTCATCAGGGCCTCAGTAAATGTCGAGAAAGGGCAAAATTGTCAGTGTGGCCTGGAATTGGAAAAGACATTACAAACACAGTTGAGACATGTGAGTTTTGTCAAGTTTACAGGCATACACAGAAAAGAGAGCCATTGATGGTTACAACCCTTCCTGACGGGCCTTGGCAAAAGATTGCTGCAGATATTTGTGAATAGGATGGGAGTTCTTGATAGTCGTGGACTATTACTCTCGTGATATTGAAATTGCACCTCTTCCAACATTGTAAAGCCAGCACACGATTATGCAGATGAAAAATATGTTTGTCCGGTGGGGGATCCCATACGAGCTTGTGACAGACAATGTTACACACTTTACTTCTTCGGAGTTTGCAGAGTTCAAATCCACGTATAACTTTGCTCATACATCAAGCATTATCCACATAATCCACAAGCCAATGGTGCAACTGAAAGAAGTGTAGCTATTGCAAAAAGGCGTTGAGAAGACAAGATCCACACTTGGCTCTTATGAGCTACAGAGCTACACCTATCAATGCAACAGGATTGAGCCCAGCTCAGTTGATGATAGGACGTCACATCATAATGACATTTCCAACACTGCCGAAGAATATACTGCCCAGTAAGATTGACTATGAGCAAGTCAGGAGAAGAGAGAATGCATACAAGTATTTCTACAACAGACGATACTCTGCATGTTCTGTTCCCGATCTACATCCTGGACAGGGTATAAAAGTTAAACTGTATGGGGAAAAAGCTTGGAAAACAACAGGGACAGTTGTTGGAAAGCTCTGGAACCCAGATCATATATTGTGCAAACAAAAGGAACAATATCTCATAGGAACAGGAGGCATAGTCAGAGTGTTCCTGGAATGCCTACAAGTGTGGAAATTCCTGAAATACCACAAGAACAGGTGGTAAATGAGGAAAATGAGGCAACTGATGGAGTCACTACAGAGACTGACTCGAACATAGACTCTATGAATGAGTTCAGTAAACCAGTTTTCTTTGTTCCCGACCGCAAAAGAACCCTTGCAGGTAGGGAAGTGAAACAGCCGGTGAGGTTTAAACACTATGTTCTTAATTAGTTGACATGCAACTTTAGTTTTGATTTAAATTTTCATACAGATAGCTCCCTCTTGAATGTTATTCTGTTGTGTTTAAGAAACAGTTTATAGTGAAGACATTTTTTATTGTGTTCTCCTTGTTACAAGCAAATGTAAAATGTTGGAAATTTTACTTTAAAGAGGGGAGATGTGGTGAAATGTACTTTATAAGGGCCTGGATATTCCATGCATTAAGATAACAACAGCTGCAACCAATTGACAATTATATGAATCTCCTCTCAATAACAAACAAGATTATTGCAAAAATTGAGCTAATTTTTAAACCAAACAAAAGCACAACACCATTGCATTTAAGACATGATAGAATATAATCTTCATGAAAACAACAGCGGACCTAACTGCCGCACAGTGATGGTACACAGAGGTTTATGTCAATCTTTGTGTGCCGTGTCAAAAGTTGTGTGAAGTTGACGTCACTTGAGAACAATCTGAGAACAACGTGTCTTTAAAGCAGGAGTGTTAAACTCAATTCCTGGAGGGCCACAGCCCAGCACAAAAAGACCTCTAACGTTCAAACTAGACTGAAGGACACACACTAGGCGTGGCTCCCATTCACCGAGCCCAAACGTGGTTGTCCACCCTCCCTACTCCACCGCTGGCCTGCACTCACATTGGACATTAAGTTGACATTTATTGCACTCTTTCATCATAATTAACTATTTTATATGTTTTGAAGCAAACAGGAAAAGAAGAACTCTCATTAATAAGGGAGTGTAGGGTTGTTTTTAACTTACCAATAATTCAGAATCAAATGAGCATGGGCACAGCTCTTATTGCCTTGTGTGAGTACACTATTAAAGGAGAAATATGTAAATGTGTTGTCAAAACTAGACCTGTAATCCCATGAATGTCCCTCTCCCCACTAGATGAAAGGTTTTTGAGTGTAGAGGTTGAATTATGTGTAAATACTGAATTAGGATTGATACTGTGTCTCAAATACAATTCATAACTTCAAATTGCAAATAAAAGACAGAAATTACACCGGCTTCTTCCACGATTAAGTCCAAAAGACAATAAAACTATATTCAATAATGTTCAACACATGTACATCTCTGAAAATCTCATAATGTTTATCCAGGGTTCGTGGGCTTTTAACACTTCGGTTTGTTAACTAATCTGTGTATACGTCGCACAGACTAGCTTCCATGAACATGAAATAAATGCTGCTGTTTTCCATCTTACAAAATTGCCACTGTCTGCCATTATTACTCTGCAAAGTTAATACTTGAAACTAATCAGAATCGATTTTCAACAACCTGTGAGAATAGGACCCTCAGAACTCTCTTCCATGATAGCAATTGCTTTTGGTATTCTATTTTTTTAATTTCTTCAATTGAATATTTGTAGAATCAATAAACAAGGCTATTATAGTTTACCCCAACTATTTCTACATGGGAAAAACACACTCACCACTCCGAGCCACAAATGTAACATCTGTGAATGTGTTAAAGATTGATACTTTTATGGGTGGAATTTGATCATTATATGACTGCAGGGAAAACACATTATTAAGATTATTCCAAATATAGGACAAGAGAAATTTCAAAACAGTTAGTACAAGTTATATATTCAGTAATAAAAAATATAATTCAGTGATAATTAAAAAAAAATTATTACATCCACAGATTTTATCTCCCATCTGACCCCTCTCTTAACTTAATTCTTTAGTCCCTTGGGTAATGTCTATATATGATCCAATATCATTCAGAGATGTCATTTTAGCACATTTTTTAATTTTACAAAGTATTTATTCTGTGTTTAGGAATAGCCTTCTACTGTCATATATTTACTGTCACTGTTCCTGCCACCAGTGTCTGAATGGAGGGTCTGAGAACAGAAGATAAATTCTGCTAATTGGAGAGGGGAACAAAGTAGGTAACAATATAAAAGAGGAAGAGGCAACGGCCATCAGTATAGGGGAACTAACAAAAAGTGCAATTTGATATATAAGAACTAAAGTAACAATAAAGCAACACTGAAAGTTTCAGAGCTTTTTGAATAAATGTAATGTTTGTACAGTCAGTGACGAGGAGTTACGATCTCTGACACAGGGTTTCATTATGTCATGAGACCTTTTTAAGATGTCAATCTGAATGAGTAGTGCCAGCCCCGTAATGCTGGCTAGTTGAGGATCTAATGTTAGCAAGTCTTCTGCTTTCAGGATGGAATACAGTTAAAGATGGAATACAGTTAACCTCACTGGCCAGAGCACTGAGCTAACTTTATATTAAGTTAAAAAACTGATACGGAGAGGACCCAGTTGCAGGAACCAAACAAATGTTTATTGCACTTCCAACACAAGGAAAATGACAACAAAAATATCAGGAGTTTGCCACTAAGGAAGGAAAAAACTTCTTAGGACAAAAGGCAAAAACAACATCCCAGCACCATGTCCAAGCAACATCCGTTTCCATAGAGAAAGTGTGTAGATACTTTGGAATCTCAGTTACAAAGGCAGAGAGACAGACCAGTGACTAAGGGTGGGAAAGGGCTGTGATATATACACGCAAGCGCACAGACAGATGAATGGATAGAGCACGGCTGGAAAGCAATTGAGCGCGCCACAGCTGAGATGGATAATGAAAAGATTGAGAGAAGAGAGTAAAGCAGCACAATACTAAACCATAATAATAACAATTTAGTACTATTCCAGTTTGCATGAGATCCCCAGCAGAAGAGTCTGTGTAGAAATGACATTACTAGATTCCCCAAACCATAACAAATGTTCAAAAACAGCTTTCTGTTAGTCCGCGAGGTAAGATCTATTACTGGCACAATGGAACAGTCCAGTGCAGTGATAAAAACTCTACAGTTGCATGATAATGTGTGTAGATATTCAATCCCCTGAACCATTACAAATATTATAAAACAACTCAGATTCTAGCCTGAATCAAAACTTTATCCTGCCCAAGTTAGCGGGATAGGAGGCTGTTTGATAACCTCTTCGTTAATACTGACTGGCAAGTGTGGTGTGTTACTTCAAAATTGGTCAGAGGTCATCCCTGTCCCCGAAAAACTCCGCTTCCATTTTAGGGACACACTTATAATGTATTTGTATTATATTTTTTTTTACTAATTTAAAGAATAAAAAAGACATAATTTACATAATTGTACCTTTAGAAAGCAAGCTGGTGGCACAAGCATCATAGACAGTCACAAAACGTACGTATTTTGCTGCTTCATATTTGGATCCAAAATTATAATGCTACAAATAAGCAAACGTCAAGCTCCAATTTGATCAAACCCGCCTAATTAACAGCATGAAATTGTCTGGAAAATATGTTCCTCAATATCATTAAACTAGATTATTTTTTATTTAAATTTCAGCCACTGAAATATAAAAACCAATTCTAATAATAAATAGGACTTAACCAATTTACATTCCATGCCAATAAAAACTTTAACAATACATACTAAATGTGGGTTCATCTGCTTGACAGATTTATATAAAAGAATCTAAAGAATGAAAAATAAAAAACAGGCGGTACATTAGAAGAAAGAAGTAGAAAGGTGGGTTTGTGACAAGGACAAAAGCTTGAGGACTATAAAAGGGACTATAACACACATGTTGCTATATTCCCATCACCATCCTTTCTGCAAGAAAAATAGAGAGACTGTGTGAAGATGTGGAGATTGACTTTCGCAGCTTTGACCCTTTTCATTTGCTTCAAAGGTAAGCCATAACCATCATTATTAAAAAAAAACATTTTTGTTTTCCATTTGAACTAAAAAAAAAAGATAAAAAGCAATTTAGATTCAAAACATTTAGTTTCTCAAATTTCTAGAAAAATCCCTTAGTAAAGTTTTAAAGTGAGAGTTTTATGATAAAGTGACAATTTGAACATAGGGTAAAGTAGATAAAAAAAGAATCTGACAGAAAATCAACTGAAAATAAAAGTTTATTCATTGAACATGATCAATAGAACAGTTGTTTATCAGCTGTACTGATGTCTAGTTTGTATGGTCGTACTTTATGCACTTTTGGTCAACCAGCTTTCATCAATCCATGCTTTATAATGAAACATTGTTTATTCTTTTCCAGCTTCTCACTCTCAGTTGAACGGTAAGACCATCTCTCGTTCTTTATCTAAACATCAATTCACATTATTTAATACTAAGAAATAAATCTTACTGATTGGCGGTATTGCCCTTAAATAATAGCAAAATGTTTTAGGGAAGGTAGCAAAACAGATATGATTTGATAATGTGGATGACAAAATGTTAGATCAATTTAAATAACATACAATTGTTCTCACTAAGTGTCAAGACTTTATTGGCACACTTTGCACCTTATAATATTGCACATTAAGTGTTGTTCATTGCAGCGCAAACAGAATTTTAAGACATAAAACAGGTTTGTCAAGATTCCTTACAAATATTTAGATAAAGATCAAATCATCATCTTCACAAGAACGTTTTTTTCCATTTGTGTGATTAGGATTTTAGTGAAAATGAACCAACAACAATTCTATAGTAAAATTAAGTGTCAATATTTGATTTTTTCTTTTCATTTTATCCGATAATTTTGTCTACAGTATAAATACTACAGTACCCAGAATGCCAGCGCATAGCAGTTCACAATGTTGATGCTTGATCCCAGTCAAAGACTCTTGCGAATCATAAACATACAAGCATGTGATCACTAACTAATAGACAAAAATAAACATGAACTATATACAAGAAACGTGAAGATGTGCAAAGTGTGGTGGATTTCTCCAGTCATTCAGTTGAACATCTTTAATAACATTGACCTCCACTATCTGTAGTCATTCACACTTGTTTCTTTTCATTGAATTTGTTTCTTTTGCATTCAAACCATTTACACACGGCTGATATCACTCCATTTTTGGGAGTTAACTCTTCCTCTGAACCTTTTAAAGCTATGCTTGCATTCCACCGCTGCTTGTCTGAATTGTGTGTTCTGTGTAGGTGTAAGCACATGATGCTACAACATGTTAGCATACCTTGATAAGAAAAATTTATATCTTATTGGTAATTGTATTGGTATTATCATGGACAATACCATATAACCCAACCCTAATACAACTTTTCCTGGTTCTCTTAGTTTGTGGACAAGCTCCTCTAAACAACCGGATTGTGGGTGGCGTGAATGCATCTGAAGGCTCTTGGCCTTGGCAGGTCAGCCTTCAGAGTCCAATATTTGGAGGACACTTTTGTGGAGGCTCCCTCATCAACAGTGAATGGATTCTGACTGCAGCACACTGTTTACCTGGGTATGAGTCAGCAGGTTTTAGCTATTACTGGTTCATTGCTTTGTGGTTGTTATTGTTTATATAATGTTTATTCTTTATTTTCAGTATCCCTATATCCAGTCTGCGTGTGTACTTAGGAAAAACAACACTAACGGGTGTCAACACCAATGAAATCAGTCGAAGCATCATAAAAACAATCGTCCATGCCTTGTACAACAGTAACACAAATGACAATGACATCGCTCTCCTGCGTCTCTCCTCTCCTGTTACTTTCACAAACTATATCAGGCCTGTGTGTCTGGCAGCTCAGAGCAGTGTATTCAGTGCTGGCACTAGCAGCTGGATCACAGGCTGGGGATATATTCAAAGTGGAGGTATGGTACAAACCCTTTTTAATCCTTCTCCATCAGGAATTGATTTTAATCTTCCATCTGTGTTTGGGGATGTTCAGTGAATCTACCTGCACCTGGGTATCTACAGGAGACAGTGGTTCCTGTAGTGGATAATAATCAGTGTAACACACTGCTGGGTGCTGGATCAGTGACCAACAACATGATCTGTGCCGGTTTACTTAAAGGAGGCAGAGACACTTGCCAGGTATTGCAAACACCACAGCTATCACTGCTCAATGTGCTAATTTACTCAGCTTTAAAATTGAGGATTGCATGAAGTTTAAAAACATTTTAAAGGAACTCTTACCAAATTCATTCTCCATCTTGAGAATACATACAAATGTCTATGCTTGATACATATTTTATCTTTAAAGGGAGACTCTGGCGGTCCAATGGTGAGCCGGCAGTGTTCATTGTGGGTTCAGGCTGGTATCACTAGCTGGGGTTACGGCTGTGCTAATCCCAACTATCCAGGAGTGTACACCCGTGTCTCACAGTATCAGGGTTGGATTACCACCAAAATGTTGCAAAACCTGCCAGGATTTGTCGTCTTCCCTCCCCCCGCCTCATGCACCTCTACCAGCCAAAGTAAATATTTGATATACACCTCTTCAGATAGTTTAACATAATAAACCATAAATCTTTAATAAGTTTTTTTTTTTTGCATGTGCAGCTTCAACATCCTGCAGCGGAAGATGCAATGAGAAGTATAATGTGCTCAATCGCTGCAACTGCAACACTAACTGCTCTGTTCAATGCTGCACAGATTACCAACAGCGCTGTGCCAGTAAGTTCAACCAAAACTTTTAAGTAACATGTAACAAAAGTATGGATGCTGCGCCGACACCACATTTCTTTAATGTGAGTTTACAAGTTTAAAAACTTTCATCTGAGTACTTGCTGATACTAAGTACAGGAACAAGTATTTAGTACAATAACAATAACACCAGTACAATTTCCTCAGTCTTTTTATACTTAAAACAGAAGCATTTTTTTGTCATTTTAAGAAACAACCTAGCCAAATGATTACCTTAAAAAAAACACAATCATTTAACCTAAGTGGTGCAGTGGTGGAGTTGGTCATCCCGAACTTTTTATACCCTGTGTTGTGCTGATGTTTTTATATATTTGATTGCTGGTACTAGTAAAAGTGCTCAGTTTCTTCTCATCAACTTCGCAGGGCACAATTTTACATCAGCTATGTTTTGGTCACCAGCATTGATGTTAAAATGTTTCCAGACAGCAGACTTTTTTGTACCTGTTAAGCGTGACTGCTGAACGGACATCATGCTATCATAAAGTGGTTTTGAGTGTGCTAGTGTTGTAGCACTTTTATGAGTATGAGTACAATAACTCAAAGACAGAATAGGGCAGATTTTGGTATCAGCAGGGCTGGGCACTATGACTTATTTTTTGACAATATATTTTTTCATATGAGTCAATATTAATAATTATTACGATATTGTCACATTTTTATTTCTGGTACAAATAAAAGCAAGTTTTGCTCTGATAGAAATAACTTTTTACTTCCAGCTGAACATTACTCTCTCTCTCTCTCTCCTGCTGTCTGCATCTTCATGATGAGAAAGAACCGTATCTGAGCTCAATAGAAGATGCTGTTGTTGTTATAAACTTACACATAAAATAATGTTTAGACTTTATAATAGTGCAGGTGTTTTATCTCACACGACTCTGTAGCTCCTATTAACATGGAGAAAACCATCCTGCACACGGGACATGGAAGTTCCATTAGCAACGTGTAATTCTGGCAGTTATCAAACTCTCTATTAAGTTCTCTATATCATTTTATCGAAAAAAAGTGTACTGACGATATTACCCATATCGAAATATTGCCCAGCCCTAGGAATCAGTATCAGTGCATCTCTAAATGAAAGTGTTTTTTTTTACAAAACTTATATACGCTTTACTTACAAAAGTAGCATGAATATGAAAACATTGCCATCTTGAATTAATGCTAGTCTTAGCATTGGAGTCTTTTCATTGTAATTAATTGGCTGAAACGTCTTTGCTAATGAATCTAATCTATGACATCTGTGTTTTGAAAAAGGATCTTAGTGAAAAGTATTTATTTTGGTTTCTCTTTACAGTGTGAGACGCATTCCAAATGGATCACACGACTGGTGCAGTCATCTTGAACACAAGATGAAAAAGATTTAACTCTGCTTTTGGAATGCTGTACTAGCTTCACTCGGGGTCTAAAATGCATATTTTCTTCTTAATTACTTAGATATCAGATTTACAATAAATTTTTCCTCTATATTTTGTAATTATTCTGTATTGGAAATGGTTTAATTTATTATCATTTGAACTTGTATTTTGTAAATAATTAATCAAAATAAATTGAAGCTTAAAATGTACATTTAATATGAATCTTTCCTATTAAAAACAAGAAGTGGAAGATTATATTTTCTGAATATAATAAATACTTGTGCATATAAATCTTAAACATGTAATTTCTTTTGTTTGAATCTATCAGATACATGTACTATATAGCCAAAATCAAAGCATCCTGCAAGAAAACCCGCTAACTCATAAACATAATAAATAATAAGAACAATTGGTGTCACAACTTACTATCATATAAATAGCAAAGGAATCGGACTCTTCCCCTCTTCAACCCAAGACAGACATGCAATATTAAATGCAACATTGCTCATACACAAACATTAGAAGCTAACATCAATTAAACTAGTTGAAGTGTAATCTTTATTCTTCATGGGTCTTCAATGGAATGGAACGTCAGAGCACACAAAAGTTATCTAGAATATTCCAACTGTCTCTCTCTTTATCTCAGTTTGCAAACTAAATAAACTGCTCAAGTCGCTCTGAATGAGCTAGATGAGGAACAGGAGCATCAATCAGAAATCTTGCATTGCTTAAATAATGTTATTTATTTTTATTTTTAAGAAAGAAATATCTTGTTTATTTGGCTCCCTTTTACTGAGCCCAAACGTGGTTGTCCACCCTCACACTCCACCGCTGGCCTGCACTCACATTGGACATTAAGTTAAGATTTATTGAACTCTTTCGTCATAATTAAATGCTTTAAATTTTTTTAAGCAAACAAGAATAGAAGAACTCTCATTAATAAGGGAGTGAAGGGTTGATTTTCACTTTGTGATTTATTGTTTTGAGTTTTCTTAAAAGCTCTGCATAACACACAGCACAGTTTTCAATAAACACTGCTCCTCTGCTGCGCGGAGCATTCACACCCACCATACATTCATGATTCTTGCATTTATTTGCAACTAAAAACTCTTCTCTTCAAGAAACACTTGTAATCTTAAAAATATATATATTTTTCCCCTTTTATTGTCTCCCTGCTATGATTGATTGATCAGCTGATACAACTTTTAGTGCGGGCAATCCGAGTTAAAACTTTGGCTTTGTAACAAATTGCATATTGTCTCCCCCCTACCAGACAAAAGCATCTGTCAAATACATAACTATAAATGTAAATGCAAATGAGCTGTGGTAGAAAATATAGGGTTTTGTGAGTAAACCCTTAAAAGAGAAATATATATATTTGTGGCCAAACCTAGTACTGTGATCACATAGAAATCCCCCTCCTCTCTAGATGAAAGGTTATTGGCTGCACGGGTTAAACTATGTTTTGCTCTTACTCGTAATTGCCTAGTATCACAAGCGTGGTTGGCGAGCAATGGAGAGGCGTACTAGGCGAGCTGTCTGTGTGATAGTCCGGGACCATTGAGGGACCTGGGCCCGGAGAAAACCCCCCTTTGATTTCCAACTATTACGTAGTTTAACTAGGTGAAGACCGTCTTACGCAAAGTGAGACATAGTAAAACATGCATTATGAGTGGAGAAGGGGTGGAAGGAGGGCTGGCTTTCACAATGTATGGTAGCTCTTTAGTCATGACTTATAGTTAGACCAGTGGTCCCCAATCTTTTTTGTGCCACAAACCGGTTTAATGTCATACAATATTTTCAGGGACTGGCCTTTGAGGTGTGGTGGATAAATACAAAAAAATAATATAATATGACCTGCATGTAAACTGTGGTATCTTCTAAACGTAATAATAAATGTGAATCTACTCTATACGTTTGCTACTCCAGCGTCCTCTTAACATCGCGACAACACGTGGTGAAGCAGTGGGAATCTCCTGTCGAGATAAATCTGTGATTTAAGTAGGACTCTTGATATTATCTGTTAAATGCAGCTTGCTTTTACTTGAAAGTTGTAGGCTATTCCTCCTCGCTGGGCCTTTTCTTGTCGTAAAGAAACTTTCCAAAGACGTGTGTTTATGGGCTACTTGCACAACTACTTCCGCGTTCTGTCTAGTACAGCACAGTTCCTTCCAGTTATAGTAAAGGTAACGGCCGCGGCTTTGTTTTGTACTCGCTCTCAGCAGGAATTTCCAAAAATTAGTCTGAATGATGTATGTTGTTTAAGCAAAAAAAATCTAGTGTGACTTCCAGCAGTGAATTAGAAAACTATATTTTAACTTCAATAAAGTTCTACCCTGATAAAAAGATGTTCTTTTCCCGGTTCATTATCTCGAGGTAATGATAAACATATGAGAGTGATCTGTGTAACATCAACGAGCTACAAAGTTGTTTGAGTAGAAATAATCCATCTTTAGAGATTCCAGAAATGTGTTTTTTAGGGTCGGCTCTTTGCAGGCGCTCTCTCAGCCATCTGCTTTAAGCTGCTCAAGCATTGACAGCAATACATTACTGCCATCTCTATAAACCACATATTACCCCCCAACTATCCCAAATTGATAACCAATCTACACTGGGTTAAACTGCAATTAACATGCCTAATGTCATTTGAGTGTTAAGTACATTTCAATTATCGTATCAATGAAACTTTGGGAAAACAGCTAAAGTAAGCAGTGTCTTACCTTTCCAGAAGAGACTTTAGTATTGCTCTTCAAACTCTTCTCCACTTTCAGCTGTATTTATCTCTTTAAAGGATCTGCTTGGAATACAATTACAATTACCACCATTAAATCAAAACATAACTTCACAAGTTTGCTTACATAGAATTAGCCCAGAAACTCAAAGCAAGTTTGGCAAGATTGGGATAAAAGTACTGGGCAAGCCGTCAATGGAAGTGCTCGGGGGCGACAGGGGAATCACTTGCAGGAAGATATGGGAATTTTGCATTTAATCGTTAAAATAGGAGAGGAGTTGCAGACCTAGGATTGGAATCACCTATTGATGTTTGCTAATTATATAATCGCACCTCCTAAAAAAGCGTTCACGGAACTACATAAATTCCAGAAAAAGCTAAACTAATTAGTTTGAGTAGTAACCTGGATTAACAAAAAGCAAACCTCAAAACAGTATTTCTGGCATTATTACGCTGCAATGTAAATACTTATTAGAATTGATTTGTCCACAACCTGTTACAGTAGGACCCTCAGAACTCTCTTCCATAAGAACAATGGCCTTTGGTAGCCTATCAATGTTTTTTCTTCATTTCTCGAATTGAATTATTGTAGAATCAGTAAACAAGGCTATTATAGTTGCTCCCAAGTGTTTTTAATGGGAAAAAAACACTGTGTAACATAATCTGCAAACAACCAATAAAAAGGTGTTAAAGATGGATACAGGAAATTTGATAATTGCCTTTTAACAACAATATAACATCTACAGTTTTTACCTTCCATCTGACCCCTCTCTTAACATACTAATTTAGTGCAATGTCTGCCAAGACCAATGACAGTCATTTATCTTGAACAAATAAATGTGATCCAATATCATTCAGAGGTTAAGAATTTTAGCACAGTTTAAAATTAAAATATTTTCTGTAAGATTATTTAATTAAGACTTGTGGATGTGTTTCATAAGTGTACCATATTTAAATATTCAGTCATTGCATTTAGCAATTTTGGAAAATGAATCATGTTAATTCTACCTTCTTCACTGCCATAAACCTTAATTTGAAACCAACGAGATAATTATGTTGTGGTGAAGTCAGCCTCTTTATGGTTGTTTGAACAGCTTCAACCTATATTGTTTCCTTTCTCATAAAAGATGACCACCCTGCTGGTCTGTGAATGATTTGAAAGATGATTTATTTCAAATCATTTAGAAACCGCAAAAAAATAAAAAAATAAATACAAAGATAATTAATAATCAGTGAATGTATTGGCATTTCTTTCTTTCTACATATCTGTAAATTCCTCCAGAATTGTGAAAGAGTTTGCTCACAGTGACATCAGATGAACTAGGATGTGGGCACGATGGTGGAGGTGTGTCTGAATGGAGGGTCTATTTAAGAACAGAAGAAACATTCTGCTAACTGACAAGAGGAACAAAGTAAGGGAACTATACAAAAGGGAAGAGACAACCATCATCAGTGTACAGGATGGATGCCACAGCTGTAGCAAGGTAAGCCACGATGGACAAAAACATTGTTACTTTTGTCAATTTCTAATTTCTCATTTTAGAGGTACTCGAACATTATATAATTTTCCCCCCACCGTTTTTATAAATAAAATAATACTAATAAATAATTTCAACAGAGGACGTATTCATTATATTTCCTTAGCATAGTGCGCTGTATGAAAGCGTTAACGTTGGTATTTATTTCACCCAAAGTAAGCTATTTACGTTAGCTACTTTCGAAAAATAAAACTTATTTAAGAGCTATATCTGAAAGAAATAACAGAAAACAAAAGCATTTTATATTTCTTAGTTATTGTTGCGTTTAGGCTTCGCAACTTAACTTCGAGTTAACGCTAACTAAAAGTTAGCTAACCGTGAGCACACGAGCACACGCTAACGTTACAAGAATCAGAAATCACTTCATAACAAAACATACGTGTTTTTGCTGCCTCGTTTGAGATTTAAACCAAAGCGTAATGCTACAGATCGTTACGTTCCGAGAGGTTTGTGAGTCTGCTTTCAATTTGATCAAATGAAGAGAAAAAATAGGTAAACCAAACCTGTCTCTCGACGTCATCAACCTAACTGATTTTATTTAAAATTCCCGCCACTGAAGTAGTCCGAAATTTGGTTTAAAAATAAATTAGTAAATAATAATAATTATTGTTATTATTAAAACATTTAATAAGAAAAATGTGTAATAACAAATAATATAATGTTATATATTTATATATTTATATAAGTGCCATATTTGATCGTTATATATATCATTTCCGTATTAACAACTTATGACAAACAACCAATATTTTAAATACTTTAGTCCAAGTATGCGGACCCAACATTTTTAACATAGTTAAAGACTACACATTTCATTATATTTGTTTTTGAATGGTCAAAAAAGTAGCTATTATTTACAAGCTGTCTCAAAATGTTAATTTGGATTTAATTCTAGACATGTTTCAAAATGAAAAGTGGCCTGTAATTTCTCATTGCTAGAGGCTGCCTTATTACAACAACAATAGTCTGTGACTGAAGAAACGGTGCATCACAGATTATACATTCCAAGTGCATGTTTTGATCCGTAACTTAAGCAGTAATTACAAACTAGTAATCAGTAAAAAGTACAATCTAGAGATAACTTCAGATGTACACAATTTTTTTTAGAACAGTTGTGAAATAAGCATGCATTCACATATCTCTCTAAAAGAACACAAGCCATTTTTTTAACCACAGGATCTCAAAGCTTTCTTAACCTTAAAAATGTAATGATGTTCATCTGTTTAGGAGTAACAGGAAATTACCTGGAATAACCAAACCATGTTTTAATGTGTGCACAGAATTCTAAAAGCCACAAGAACAAACTCATCTTTTGTCTACAAGTGTACCATTGGTTCCACAAGAGTTATGTAGTGTTTACACATGAGACGTACCCTATAATCAATGAAACAACAGTACAATAATAATAGTAATTTTACACATCATTGGAAATTATTGTCAACTACTCCAAAATGTACTCTGATAATGTTTTCTTGATATTTTATTACAACCTGAGTGGCAACATCCATGCAAAGCTTTTCTTTAACCATAATAAAAGCTAGACTAGAGGCATGTACTGGAGCAAGTGTGGAACGCTGCATGCTCCAAGAATAATACATCAAATCATGCATAAACCTTTGATTTAAGATAACGTCTTTTGCTTTATCAGGTCAAAGTTTAACATCCTTTTGATTTAACTGTGCATCTTTTTAACATTTGCCCTATTCCTGCAGAATGTGGAATCACACAGACCACCTGAGAAACGATTCCTTTTCTTGTGCGTCTCCATCCGTGGAGGGCTACCGTTACTTTGGCGTTCTCCTGGGATCGGCAGTGAGCGTGGTGGGAACCATAGGCAACATTCTGACTGTGCTGGCCTTCGCGACGGATGCCAACCTGAGGACACGTTTCA
Source organism: Danionella dracula (assembly GCA_900490495.1). NCBI lineage: Eukaryota > Metazoa > Chordata > Actinopteri > Cypriniformes > Danionidae > Danionella > Danionella dracula. The sequence goes on along the minus strand of UELW01000234.1, from coordinate 5,431,234 downwards.
ATGTTCTCATAGTAAACCTCGCATTTGCTGACCTTCTATACTGCACAATCCTCCAACCAGTCAGCGTCGACTCATATCTCCACCTGCACTGGAGGGGTGGAGCCACTTGGTGTCGAATGTTTGGGCTACTTCTTTTCCTGTCCAACAGCGTGTCCATAATTACACTCTGCCTTATCGCAATGAGCCGTTATCTTGTGGTTGCCCATCGCACTTCAAGTATTGCCCGTCTCCTCCTGTCCCAACGAGGGGTCGCAGCGCTCCTCATCTCCTCCTGGGTGCTTGGATTGGCCAGTTTCGCTCCACTATGGCCAGTCTATGTATTCGCCCCCCAAGTGTGCACTTGCAGTTTTCACCGTACAAAAGGGCGGCCTTACACCACCGTACTACTTTTCACGTACTTCTTCTTAGGCCTGGGTTTTGTAGGACTGTTCTACTTTTTGATCTACCGTAAGGTGAGGGTAGCTGCTAAGGCCTTCCTGAAGTACAGGCCCAGCCGTCGATCTTCTAAACGGAAGCAGGCTGAACCCGAAGGAGCAACGGATGATAGTGGCATCAGTGCTGGAGTTTCATCAACTCAGAGCTGTGAGATCAGCAATGATGGAGCAGTATCAGAGCAGCAAGTGAGAAAAACACAAGAAGAGCAAACCAAAACTCAAATTCAGGTGGATGCTAAACCATCTCCAGCAGCCATCCAGAACACTCCAGCTACCAATACCGGCGAAGACAACGAGTTCAAGCGGGTAACCCGAATGTGTTTCACTGTATTCTTGTGTTTTGTTGGCTGCTTTGCACCGTTTCTGCTACTAAATGTTGCTGACAAGGCAAACCGAGCTCCGCAGGTCATTCATATGTTCTGTGCAAACCTTACTTGGTTAAACAGCTGCATTAACCCCTTGTTATATGCCGCAATGAACCGGCAGTTTAATCAGGCTTACAAAGACCTTCTAAACAAAGCAGCGCATCCACTGCGATGGATTTGGAGAAGCTGTCAGTCCGGTTGAAAGCTACTGGTTTTAAATCGATCTTTGTAGAGTCTAAAAATCGCCACTATTGTTACGGTTCTCCAGTTTTTTATATCAAAGATAACATGAGATAACAAGTGTCTCACTGTGTCAGAAGGAGAATGGGTTACTATTGAAACCCTATTGAAACCTATTCATTAATATAATAATTATGAAACCACCAATAGTGGACCTATTGAAAGCCTCGTCACCAACAGCAGTCACAAAGAAATCGAATTCAAGTGGACACATTTACTCAATAATGAATTATAAATTATAAATTAAATATATAATTGTACATTTCTCAAAAATTATGATTTAGAAAACAGCTTGTGTTGTAATACATTTTGTAAATTTTACTTTATAATTGGGTTATTTTGTTATTACAATGATGACTGAATGGTTTTAGCTTGACTCATCTTCTGAAAATGTTTAATAATCACAATTTTAAATAATTTAAACAATTTTAGATAATTGGCCAACATAGTATTTTTTCTACATTGCATTATTGCATTACTTTAAATACACTTTTAGTAAGCCATTTCTTTTTTTAAATCTGAGATTTTCCACACATTCCATGGTTTAGCAAGCACTGACTTTCACTGCGTCGCTTCCTCTTTCTGATTGTAGATTGAGAAAACATGTAAAAACCACAAGAACGAGTCAAAAGGATATTAGTAGCCTTAGGGAAGTGGAAGTTTGGTGATGGTGAAAACAAGTATGTACTTGCACCACTTTCTTGTTATTACCTCACATTAGAATTCACTCCCGTTTCTCAAGACCCTGTTTGAACAGCGTGGTGTTTCTTTCATTGGAGCTGGATCTCTAGCATGTAAGAGTTGTGTTATTATAACGTCATTATATCAGCTCGTTGCACATAAAATCTTTCTTATTTACCTTTTTATATATCATAATTTATTTGCTTTAAGTGAGTTTTTTAATTGTCAGGTAATTTCTTTTAAGTCATATTTTTTTCTGGTAAGAAAAGTGTGAGTTTTCTAGAAAAAAATACTTTCTATATGTCTGTGAATCTGAAAATAAAGACTTGATGTGAAAAATGTAATAAATAAACAGTCTTGAATTCTACGCTACTGGCAAAAACATCTGTTACACAGATTAGAGTACACAGTGAACTTTAAATACACAAAACTCTCCAGCACCTGCAAAAAACAACAGTTAACCTACAGTCACATTTACATATTTAGCTGTTACTTTTATCCAAAGCAACATATAATCTATTAAAGGAACTCATATAATCAGCTTAATAAAATTCATTCAACTAGCGACATTTACATCCCATTGGCACCCCATGTTAAGCACATGTACCCACTGTTATTACTGTAATACTGGCATAAACTCCAAAGACTTTACTAATTTTTTTAAGTTATGTTACGACTTATAAGTGTGTTTGTAATTTATGTAATTCAATTGTAATTAAAATGAATAAAAACCTGTGCTGAACAGAGTTGGTAAAGCACAAGAACACACCAGGATAAAACACACATCGGCTTGGGTGAGCAGCAGAGTTTCCAGTTTGGGTTTAAAAACAGATAGCGATGATGCTAGTCTGATTTCACCAGGCAGGAGTTCCAGAGTTTGGGAGCAGCGACAGAGAAAGCATGATCACTTCTGCCTTACTGGGATCTGGGAACAGCCAGGTCGAAGGAGAGCAGTGTTCTAGTTGTTTGATGTGTGAAAAGTTCAGAAAGGTAAGCTGGGACAAAGCCATACATTTGTAATCATGCATTAAAATGCTAAAATCCACTCTGCTGCGCACAGGAACCCAGTGAAGAGATTTTAAAACAGGAGAAATGTGGTCTTGTCTGCATGAACCTTTTCAAAATGATTGGCCAAAAAAAGGTGATTGGCCAACCCCAACATATAAGGAGTTTAACAATCTGATCTGGAAATAATAAAAGCATGTATCTTTCTCCAGGTTTTTAAAAGAAAAAAAAAGTTACCTTTTGGTTAAAAGTCTTAGCTGGAGGAAACATTATTTCACCATTGAGTTCTGCTGATCAAATTTAAAAGCATAATCCAAAATTAAAGCCACATTTTAACGCAGCGGTTTAGTGAAGCAGATATGTCAATGCCTCACCTATTCAGTTATCGGGTAAATGAAAATGAAATAGCTGAAACTTTTAGCTTCAGAAACCTATGGGCGATGTCAGACTAAAGTTTTAACCCACCTCTTGTTAAGTTCTTGTTAACCTTTACTCATACAGCAGAATGTACTTACTTCACTCAGTCTGTTAGGGGCAGGCTTTTTCACTTATTTATTTCTTTACATTGTCACAATGGAAGAACCATGTTTAATAAAGGTCTTATCGCTGATCCATAAGCAAAGATTATCCTGCCGCCAATGGCTTGTCTGCAATTCCAACATCAAAATTTACTTGTTAAAGAGTGGGCAAACTTGTTCCTAGGTTACTACAGGTATGAGCAGGTTAGCTTTATCCTTATTAATAAATAATAATAATAATTCATGACATTTACATAGCACTTTTCTAGATACTTAAAGCGCTTTACATCTTGAGAGGCCCGTCTCTGTCTCTGAACACTCACCACACTGGCTAATGGTGGAAATGAGACATACTGTATGTAGCCTATCAGTGTAATGTAGCCAATCAAAATACAGGGATTTTTAGCGATTAGTTGGCAGATTTGGCCAGGAATTCCGGAGTTACACCCTTATTCTTTTCAATGAAACATGCTGGAATATATAATGGCCAATTAAGGATGGCTCTATTAAATAAAGATCATCACATTTATATCATGTTTTCTTAGCTTATTTGGAACTCTTCGTTTTAGAACCAGAGATAAATTTGAACTATATAATGGCACCTCAGAAAAAGGGTATAAACGATCAAATTTTAGCTTGCGTCGAAAGAAAACAGATATCAGTTAAGTCGGTGAATAAATCTGCTATTATATAAAACAAATACACAGTCACTGATTGGATATGATTTACTGCTTCCAAGTTTACAGAGATCAGTATAACACACATTTTTATTTTATTTTTTTTATTGGAAAACATTGGAACTTGGTTAATATTTCCTGTTATAATCTCCAAAATTATTGTTTACATATTGAATCAACAGAATGTACAACATAAGTGCTCATGGGGTAACAACAGAACAAACGAGCGCTTACAATTCTCTTTTTGTTTGTTTTACACACAAAGAGGGTCACAATAACATCGTCACTCTAAAAAAGTGCTCTGTTCAAACAAGTGCATTTTCTGTCATGAAATCAGTACAAAATGAAACAAATTATATTATTCTCTCCTCATGATAGCAATTAAAAATTAGGTGCTTTCTTTTTCTGATAAGAAGCTATAAAGGTTTATCCAAAAACTTTTAAAGCGACTTCATCGTTTATGACACAAAGTTTACCTTAAAACATTTGTATATAAAGGTGGATTTTAGTGCAATGTCAATGATTTTTTAAACATGGGCAAACTTTACCTGCTCTATTCCCCTTCTCGTGCGACAGCACTGTCAGCAGCACTGAAGCTAAACATGTAAATCAGTTTAACAATCAGTTTAAGGTGCTTTCACTGTTGCTTCCTCAAAGGTATCTTCACCCTGAAATAAACGCCAGCAGATCCCTCTGACCCGAAGGAGGCATCAAGTGATACAGAGATGAACATTTCCATCATGGATAACAAATGTGGAGGGAATCTCAACAAATAAAGAGAACACTCACCCACAATAAAGTTCATTGTGTCAATCTTTAAAGTATTTCCAACCGAATGGAGACAAAGACTCTTTCAAACAATCAAAACGGGATCGAATGAGTGTTTACACTATCTCTGAAAATGAATGCGAGCGTCATTGACTTCACTTAAAATTCTTTCTGTATGAGCAAATTGATGCTCTGTTGTATCTGGCATTGTGTAATGACATGCACATTATTATGAGATTAAAGACATAATTGAAGATGTCAATAGCCGAATCTGTCTGTCTCTGGTGACGAGAAAGAATTGTCCTGTTCTGGGTGTATCGGTGGATTATAATGGTTGTGTCCTCTCCGCAGGAGTGGTGTACAACATAACCAGAGCCTTAAAAACACGCAAATAATTCCCTCATCTTATAACGTGAAAAAAATCTGTTCTTGAAGGGCCACGGCTCTGAATATATTAGCTTTAATGTTAATACAGTATCAGACGTGGTTTTAAGCTAATAATGCGTGTGTGTGCGCATGTGTGTGTGTGTGTGTTTGTCATAAAATGCACTTAGAATGCTGAAGAAACACCACTGTCCTTTTCACAATATCCAACCATAGTCCTTTCTTTAAAAGACATGGCTTTTCACTGAAGGTATTATGTGATGCATTATTGAGAGAATGAGAGCGTTCGCTTCTGTTCTGATTGTTCATGTTGTGACTTTATGTTAATCGACTAGTTCTCTCAAACTTACAAATGCCTAGTATCGCAAGCAAAGAAGGCAAGCGATTGAGTGGCGTAGTAGTCCGAGTATGAGATCTGAGACCAGGAAGCAACCCGAGACCAGAACATCTCCCCAGAATGGCTAAGGGGTGGAAGGTGGGATAGTTTACTTCTTTCATTTGTGCCTATATACTGGATTAGTGACAAGAAAAATGAGTCATTAGTAAAATTATGTTAATTGGCATATTAACAAAAATGTGTATGCTGTAAGCAACAAGTGATTTTAGTCAGAGAAATAAAAGAACCAATCGCAACATTTCATCCTTGAAAGTTTTTGAGTAATGAGGAGGCTGTTTGTTGAGAAGCAGTGGTGCAGTATGTTTGGCCGGCTCGCGTGAATAATGTGAATGCAGCAACTGCAAAGGTATGAACACGGCGTAACTACATGGTCACAAACAAATTAACAAGGATTTTATTATTTTGCCCATTTTTGAACTAAACATGCAAGTGAAGCTTAAACCTCGACCATTGCATGCTTTGAGATTTATCCAAGCATGTACGAACATTCATGAACTGCTTTGCATTGACTATATATGGATACAACATTGCAGAAAAAGGCAGGTTTGAGTAAGCAGAAATCACAGCTGATTTATTGAGTGAAACAAATCTTTCCTCGTTGTTAAACTGCAACGGCTATAACCTGATCAAGGTTAAGTGAATTTAAAGACTTGTATCTTCGTTTTTTTAACAATAGGATTTATTTGACTTGGAAGATGAGGGTACCAGGTTTACATACTTAAGTTACAAACATACTTTTTAAAAGTGTAATGCTGCCAAATATTGTCATTAATTGATTGCTTTAAGTTGAACTTGATTCATCCATCTAGAGGGTGCTATAGTGCTAATTCTCTTAATCTCTGACCTTTTGATCTCAATATTGATAGCCTGATAATCTTTCAAAATAGTTTTTAATTTTTTTTTTACATAAAAATGTAGTTTTAATACATTTTAACAAATGACATCAATATCTTGCAAACCAGATTTTTCCTGAGCAAAGAAATACACCTAAAATGTAAAAAAGTAATTAAATGCCTAATGAAGTTTGTGCCACAGAATGAAACGAAAGCTATTTTACTAACCTCATGTAAATATAAGTGTTTCACCGTAACGTGTTTCAGTTGAGATCATGAAATTCCCCATCGATTATCAAATCTTCCTGACCTGGCAGATTAGGAAGCCTTAAGCTATTCAAGATGTTTGAATCATTAATGAACTCCTGCAGCGTCACATTGACATCCATGTCTGGAGACAGGGCTTCCTGGAGGAAATCCACCCCAAATTCTTGAGAAGGGGAGACGTGCGGATTGGGAAATGCTTCTGAAGGGGAGCTCTCAGCATCGTTATCCAGGATGCTGTTGAGCAAGCAAGCATCAATGGTGGAGCATGAGAGCATTGGAGAATTCTCGGAACCACAGAAAAAAAGATCTTCAACATCTCCATCAACAGCAGCAGAGGTGGACGGCTCAGAGGAAGCAGATGGAGGGTCTTCTGAAAATAAAAAATAGTGGGGTAGATAAGTCACAAGTTTGAACTGCAGCAATACGGTTATAACATTTCCGATTTAGATTTTTTTAAATGCAGAAATGAAAGGACTAGGAAGATTTCAGCAACATATGTTTCTTTTAGTAAAGGACATATTTGTAGATAAGTTCTATATCATAAGTCCGGATCCTGACTCCACCAGTACTCCTCTCTATTATGATTGTCAGTTCAACCATAAAGCATTCTTATAGTAAATATATGCAATTATTCGGGAAGAAAGCAAATATGAATGAAAGAAAGAGAGAAACAATACAGTGTAAATGTTTGATCAGAAATATTAGTGCCACCATGGTTCACGTCAGGTTGCCACCTGTGTTTTAAAATTTGCAATTGTCCCGTATTTGAACAAGAAATTATATATATAGTGGAATATTTATTTAAATCAAGGATGGATACAGTTAAAAAGGATGAGTCGGTAGTTCTCAACGTTTGTGTAGCCATGGGCACATTGGTCTCTTTACGGAATATTCAAAACGTCATGAAATAGAGGCTCACAATAATCAACACATATAATCAATCGATATTATTATTGTTTTATTTTCATAATCTGAAATCAAAGGTCAAAATATGTCACATTTTCAAGGTGTCCCTAGCCAAAACATTATAGAATTTATGTAGTTGTTTGTCAAAATGTTTAGTAGCATATCAGAAATACAAATAATTTTAGTTTTTTTTATTAACACTGTTCCATTCTTTGTGTTTAATGTGTTTCCCACGTCTGTTTAAAATGTGTTTATTTATTTAATCAATGTATTAACAGTTAACACTAAAAATGAATCAATAGTTGAAATGAATTAATAGTTGTTCACAAAGTGATAGCAAGAAGAAAATAATAGTCATTTAAGGGAGATTTGTTTTTGGTCACAGACCCAGCACTCACCTCGGTCAGACAGCTGCCTCTCTCTTTCTTCTGGGCTGCCGTTCCTAAAGCAGATCACAGCCAGTCAACAGGCAAACTCTTAAAGATCTTCTTTAACTTTTTCCCTCGTATAACATTATTATATTTAGTCTCCATGCAACCCATCCCAAAAGCATCACACAGTGATGTTGTATAAAAGACTTAAAGTTTGTGCACACAAACTCCAGATCCTACGTATCCTAACACAAATGCTTTGGGTTGTGTGTACCGATAAGTACTTGCATTAAAGAAGTACTAAACCGTTTTAACTTCTAATAGAGAAATAACAAAGTCACTTTTCTAACACTTTTAAAAGTTCTACTTTTTAAAAGTCCACCTTGGTCAATCATTGTCCACATATGTATCCATATTCTCTAAGCCCAGTACTGTGATCCTAATTAAAAAGCACCAATAGAAGAAGAATTCGCTTCAACGTTTTTGGTTTAACTCAGATTAAAGGTAAACTAGCAATATCTAGTATAACGAATATAATATAATGTATACCTAGCGGATGATTTTGAGAGATTCTGTGGACTTTTTAGAAAAACAACAAGCTAAATTTAGAGGAGGTGCTGCTGAAGAAGTTTCAACTATTCCTGCAGAAAAACAGGTGATATGACAATAGGAATTTACATGTGTTCTTAAGTGCTCGAGCACTCATTAAAGAGGCAGGGCAGCTATTTAAGACTGAGCTTCTGACTCACGGCAATCTATTTTTTTAAACAAAGATATTCTTAAACAAACTCCTTTAATCCACATGTGTGATCTAACAGCGCACTCTTCTGACTCTCGATGCAACACACTTCAAGCATGACAGATGTGGAAGAACCGATCAGATGCTAGCATCACCGTCCTCATCGCATACACTGTTAAAAACATGAACCCCATTATTAACTGTTCCAAACAAGAAAAAGAAGTCAAATAAGCACTTTCTGACACTTTACCTTTCTGATAGTTGTCGTGAGCATATGACCAACAGAACTAATTCAAATTATTTTTGAAAACAGGCCTGTGTTCATAATACTCAATTATGAACTGTTCTTCAGATTTGTGTTAAAAGGGAAAATAAATAAATACATCTAAGCTTACGTCTCTCATAGATTTACACATGTTTCTATTGACACAACAAATATAACAATGAACTTCATGCAATATTTTGATTACAGAGTACATTTTTTATTCATAAGAAGAAATTGAAAAATAACAAATAAAAAAAAGTTAAATAAAAAAGCAGCTATTTTTTATGTATTGTATGATTTATTTATGCTAAATTGGCTTAAATTTGTCACCAAAATGTAAAAAGAAATGCACAAAATCACATAAACTCATGCTTTCCTGTTAACCTTTTTTCTGAATTATTTCACAACAGACTCTCAATAAGGTTACCTCCTAATAAAACATGTATATTTGTGTTTTGATTAGTTAAACTTTATAACCAATAATTAATTTATTATTTTTAATTGATTGCTAAACTTTAAAATGTAAAAAAAATCACAGCAACATGTCTTTCCTGTGTACAATTCACAGATTCTTTATATAATATATTAAAATATTATAAAATTTATATCATATATTAATGAAACAAGTCAAAATATACAATGTTTTATTCCAATATTATCTCTCCCTATCTTAAATTCTGCAACTTCTCAAAAACCTCATACCAATGCTAATACATTTTGGCTAGTTCAATATTTTAGGCTAATTGCAACCTAAAATTGTATTTACGCTTTTAAATTCATTGCTAAACACAAACATAAATCTATGAACAGAGATGAATGACTTACTCTTTGGATACAAACACCAGTTTGGTCTTCAGATACTTCAGGTAAGGATTCTCATCTGGAAAAGCAAATCAAGGAGTAAACTGAACTAGATCAAATGATTGAGTATCGTACTGTAATGTGCATTCCCAAATGGGAGTTCATATTCCAGGGATACTGTTTTTTGTTAGATTTTCTGTTCAGGTGTAATTTTTAAGGGATTTCATTTCAATCCGGTGACTTCATGCTCAAGTATTGGCTTTTATGAAAACCGTTTCAGCAGGCTTCACAAGGTCAAACTTAAGACTTTTTAAGCCCTTTTTTAGACTGTTAAGAAGTAAATTTAAGACATACATCATAACAAAAACACGTTAAAAAATTTTTTCATAATAAATCGTATGTTTCGATTACAATGTTTAAAACCCTAACCATCACTTTTATGTTTTGAGCATTTAACAAAGTTTTCTCTGGCAATCTTAAGAATCACTTTTAAGATTTTGAGCATTTATTAATGTTCACAAGTGTTTTTTCAAACTCTGGCAACCCTGACCATCACTTTTACGATTTTAAGTGTTTTTGAGTCTTTTCTCAAACTTTTAGCCTTTAAGACCATTTTCTCAATCTCTGGCAACCTCAAGCAATAACACAAATACATATGAGATTAGATTTACATAAACATCACGAACAATGTGACCTGTGAAATTATTTAAGACCTAGACCAGTGACTTTATGACATTTTAAGATGTTTTAACACCCTGCAAGTAGTACTCCCAAATTGAAGTTTGTGCATTCAAATGATTTGCTAACTATGTATAACTAAAAGCCTTAAGACCAGGGGCCTGATGTATAAACGTTGCGTACGCACAAAATGGGCATAGAAATATGCATATGCATTTTTCCACGCACATATCGGGATTTATAAAAAATAAACTTGGCGTAAATAAGTGCGCACCATACGGATGCTCTTGACCGTGCGTACGCACTCTTTTAGAAGAGTATGTGTTTTGGCGACACCAACTGTCCCAAATAGCAATAGCTATTTAAAATGAAAAACTTCTAAATGATCCTATTACATCACCCAATAAATCAAATTGTATCAACCTGAATTATCATTATTAGCATACTTAACCAGATACTTTGAATTTACTCATTTGTTTTAATGAATGGGCTATAAAAAGGTATGTGCGTATATAATGTAGCGTTTAATCCAGGGAGCACACGCTGAGATCGTAGAACATCAGTTTTCTTTTTATTTCTTCCAAAAACACACACAGTTCACCAGCCAACAGTCCCGAACATTCTTTTTTCTATCTCTTGGGAAAACCCCTCTCAACTTCCCCTTAAGTCCCGCCCACCTCTTAAAGGGTCCAACGAACCCTGCACTTTAAAACACGCTACAATAACTTATCATCATAACGGATGCTCTAGCGCTGTTAGAAGACCTTGCTAATGATGCTCTATGGAGGGAGCGTGTTTTCAGAGACCGTGAAGATTTCCTTGCTCATGATGATGATGATTGGCTCATGAGCCGATTTCGATTTCCAAGAGCCAACCCGTTGGAATTGTGTTCTGAATTACGGCCAGTATTGGAAAGACCCTCGCGGAGAAACCATGCGCTGTGTGTTCCTGTGCAAGTATTGACCACATTAGGCCACTTGGCCACTGGTACTTTCCAGCGAGAGTTGGCAGACCGATCGGGTATGTCGCAGTCTTCCCTGAGCCGTGTCATGCCATATGTATGGGATGCCATAGTGGGTATCCCCCCCCGATACATCCGTTTTCCTTACGCGCCAACATCAAAATGCGATTTGGAGCAATCGCCAGTTTTCCCAATGTAATCAGTGCTATTGACTGCACTCATTCATTCATTCATCTTCATGTCGGCTTTATTCCCTTTCGGGGTCGCCACAGCGGAATGAACCGCCAACTTTCTGGCATATGTTTTACGCAGCGGATGCCCTTCCCTGCCGCAACCCATCGCTGGGAAATTGACTGCACTCATGTTGCAATAAAGGCACCATCTGAGAATGAATTCGCTTTTGTTAACCGAATTATTGGTGGTAATAATATGCAGGGAGATCATACATATTCAAAATGGGCGGTCTTAACCTCCAAATATGGTTATTTCGGGAGGAGATTGGGGTAAGCAATACGCACGTGCACCTGCGCACAATATTCAGATCATTTTGTATTATAAAGCGAACCTTGCGCAGGTTCTGGCGTACGTACGGTTTTATAAATCTGAAAACTTTTGTGCGTACGCAAATTCTGCCTTATGTGCGTACGCACACTTTAAGGATTACATCTACGCAAAGTTTTATACATGAGGCCCCAGGAGAATACAGACTGGCCGCGATTCTTTGAGAGTCTTCTAGAATTCTGTTATTTTTCAATGTTTTGTGGGTGTGATTGCAGGAAGACCCCTTAAAACTCACGTCCTTTCTTTTCGCTGTAGTATTTCCCAAAGGCCTGGTCTTTCGGAGTACCGGGGTAGAGATAATCCAGTGGGTTTAATGGAGCATTATCTGCATGCGTGATCTGAAAGTTGCAGAGGATGTCGGGAAGCGCAATCTGCTTCAGGTCACTGCTTTTAAACGGCTTGACAGTGTGCACACTCGCTTTCCCTGGCAAAAACAAAAAGCCAAACGTCACTGAAAAAGGTTTGAGCAAAAGCAGAACTGTGTCCATGAGCACTAGATCCATGAGTACAGGGTTTACCTTTGTTACAACACTGGACCCAGCTGAACGTGATCCCTCCTTCTTTGATGCTCTCACTGAAGCGAAGCAGGAAAGTTCCATTCTGCTTTTTCTTCAGCAGAACTCTCTCCCTCCCTCTGCTGACAAAACCCATTATAGACCTGCAGAAACATACACACACAGCTTTAACACGATTTATCTCACACCAGTCAAAGAGGCACACATTTTGTCACTGTGGGTGCAAATGCATTTAAAATTGTTGTCTTATTTGAAGCCAGGATACAAACATATAACTGAAGATTAACTTATTTTTTGAGTCTACTTTTAAGGCAACAAACCCTAACATTGCTGCTGTCATGATCCCACACATCAAGTAAAAACTAAAATAGGATCAAGAATTATAAATATATAGAAGTCCATTTCCGCCAGGTAAACATTTTAAGATAAAAAAATAGAAATTTTGATTTAGAAAGTTGAAATTTTCTTTAGATAAAAAGTCTACATTTTAAGTCAATATTCTGAAACGTGTGCCCAATAAATCCCTATAGTGGTATAACACTAACCACGTGAATACATTAGCCATAATATCACGCCAAAGGCAGACCAGAAAGAACGGAAACAAAAGAAAGCTTCTAGTGAAGAACTGTATAAACACAAATAAGAGATTACTATTATGGTATGTCAACAGCATACTGTGAAAACCCATTTCATATGGCTTAAGTTTTTTACTTACATATTTACTACATTTGGTTGTGTGTTGACTTTCTAAGTCAAAATTTTGACTTTTTCAGCTTTTATTTTTTATTTGCTACCAAGATTTTCAAAGAACAATTTAAAATAGGTGCATTTTAAAATGACTTAAAATCATTAAAATTACTTACAAAAATAGATAAAATAAAATTTTTTTAAATTACGTAAAATCAGACAACTATATTAGGGACTTTAATTTTGGCAGGAGAGAGTTACAAAACAGAGACACTGAAGTACTCCCCCATCTCTTACCGGCTCTGAATTTTCAAAGCTTTAAAATTTTTGCTAAATGGAAAAACAACTTCATAAATTTAAACCACTCAAACATGAATATGTTTACACTCTTTTTTTTTTTTTTAACAAATACTGTATTTATTGTTGCATTACAAAATAAAGTAAATGCTTATTTGGTGCTAAATGTATGGTGAATGTCTATATAATTGTTGTAAGCCCAACACAAGAAGATCATTGTTACCGACGCTGGTGTGTTATGTCACTTAAATGTTCCTTTTATAACCAATGATTGAACGAATGCATCTCTACTCCAGAACAGAACCTGCCCCAGAGCAGGTTAGCCGTGTGTCCTACACCCTTACATAGTACCCAAAACCCATGGATGGTGCAAACTAATCCTAGACTTAATCCTAGGCTAACCAGTTCATCTGTCTTCATGGAACAGGCCCCAGGAGCACATGAAATATTCACCCATCTGCCTGACCTAACCCTCCGTGATAAGTCATACCCATCGCTCCAGAGGTCTGACAGGTGGAGTTTCACCAGGTTCAAAATGCCATCCAGCCACATCCACAGGGTGAAGTTTGTATCAGGGAGATTCTCCTAGAACACACACACATCAAACATGCTCATGTTGTTTCTAGGCACACTTATCTAAATGACCGTTCTATCTTCTCCTACCCTTGTGAACTTGGCCCAAGTAATCATGCAGTTCTCATAGTTGTGTTGTTCACCTGATAGGAAATATGACTCCATTAACTCCCTCAATTCTTTTTACCTGTATTTTAGACTATGTTTCATCTGTTGCTGAATATACCAAACAGCTTGAAGGCCAGAGTGTCCAACTGTTCATTGTTTAGTCCGAGTTTACCACAGGAAAGAAACTGCCAGCTTAGTAACTCCCCAAACTGTGTCCAGGAGGCTGCAGGACAGCTGTCGAAGAACTTCTTGTTCTAAACACACAAAAGTTAAACACTGTGATGTAGAGTAAACTAAACAATAAGAAACAAAAACATAGCACTATGATAAATCCACCTTAGAATCTGAACAGAACATGTTGAACCACAGAACGGAAGCCCAGGCGCTCTGTTGTTGACTGGTGTTGGAAATCACAATAAATGGAAGAGAAGAAGTCTGAAAGTAAAAACGAAGTCACTATAGAAAAAACGCATACAATTAAGTGCTACAAATTCAATGTTGGATGAAAAGAAGTCTCACCTCCATTTGGACAGACACACCTTGATAGTCAAAGTTTGCCTGAAAGCCAACATTGTGTAGCTCTTCCGTCACACTCAGCGAGAGCTGCAGGACACAAAACATTTATACAAACTAAAATGAGAACTCTTGATTTGTATGTTTCTATTTTGGATCTTTTTGTTTTTTGTCTGTGTTTCTTAAACTTTTTGAGCCACGCCACATCTTTTACAACAAAATATATATATTTAATGTTGACCCTGGTTATAGCTGTTTTGCCACAATTATGTTTTCAACTGTGTTTTTAAAGAATATTTTCCCTAAAACAGATTTATAACGCAAATGCACAACCTGAGCTGAGTAACTGCAAAGGTATAAATCTTCTAAAAAGTTTTAATTTTTCTAAAATAAATATTTTAAAAATTGCAGCTTACTTTTTGCTATAGATCACAGAGTTATTTCCCAAGTTTTGCCCCTTCGCAGGACCCATCTCTTTGCTTTGCTTTATTCTGTTAGAGACAGCTGATCGTGAGAAGCTCTTTTATGAGTATGAGATCTATTTTACAACGTACACTCCAGATCCTGACAAAAGGATTTTTAAAATAAAAAAGCAGATATTTTCTAGCCTGTGTGATCATCTTATTTTAAATAAAACTGACATTTAAAAAAGTAATGCAAACATTTTAATTAGAAACTCACCCTATCAAGTAAAAAAGCTCCACTGAATCTATGGTTCACTTCACTTCAGCTCAAGCTGGGTTGTAGATGAAAAAAACAGACATTCTGGGCTATGTGCGGCGCAGTTTAATTAGTCCCCCAAATAGAGGTAACAAACTTACTCATAAAAGATTAAAGTCTTAAACCCATAATTAATAACTGATTTCATCATTTTTAATATTCATTTTCTTTTTGCCTTTATTAATCAGAACCGCCAACTCCAGCAGATGTTTTACAAAGTGGACCCATCACACACTCATTCACTCTCATACAATACGGACAATTTTAGCTAAGCCAATTCAGCATGTCTTTGGACTTTTGGGGTAAACCGGAGCACATAAACACGATCAACTGACCAAGCCAAGACTTGAACCAGAAACCTTCTTGCGATCGTGCTACCCACTACGCCACCGTGATGTCACATTTTTTTATATACATTATATAATTATATTACCAGCCAGGGGCTTATAATGTTCACTATTGCTTTGAAATTGGATGCATTGGTGCAACACAGTAAAAAAATAAATATCTTGTTCTGGGTCATATTTACATATCTTGTAATTGTTTAGCCAATAACTTTCCTAAATGTCTATAAAATTAGTTTAGTTAATAATCATGGTAAAACTGAAGTTGCCCAAATTTATTGTTGGCTTCACTTGAAAAAAAGAGAGGTTACAGTAGATCTTAAGATCTCTTTGAAAACACCTCAAAGCTTGGTGATATTTACTTTTCTGAAGGTAAACTTAACTCTCCTCAGCAATCATTATACAAATGAAGTTTTGAAAGAATTGTTTTAAAACTAGCTCTGTGGAGAAAGTAATAAATTAGCATTGATGAGGTTAGTGGAAACTCACATCACTTATTCCTTTTCCTCCACCACTAACTTTCTGGTCTTTTAGAATCTGTGGAAAGAAACACATGCTTTTAGATATCATTGCAGTCTAAGTCTGAGCACATGGTTGGAGATAGCTTCATGAGCCTTTTCATGACTTGGGCTCAGAGGCACAATATTGATATTAGAAGATTATCAACTGTTGTCTGCAATGGATTTCTTTTTTCTTAACTAGACATGGCAAGCAAGTTTAGCCCAAAAATTACAAAGTGTTGTGAAATTCTTCAAGTTGTATTAAGCTGGTAGTTCTGTATAGATAATTCCTTCTCACTAGACGTCAAAAGATCTGAAGCCACATGTTTGTTCCACACATTTGTCTGCAGTGAGGAGCTTCTTTTTGATTTCAACTTATTATCTTAAACATAAAACCTGCCTTTTATTTCAAGGCTTTAGCAATTCTAAGGTTTTTTCAAGGTAATAAATACCCACCAAATGTCGGAAATCAGCAACCATGCCCCCATTTTGACTCTCCGCCATGTTAAGAGCTTTACTCAAGGTTCCCAGCACATTAAACTTGCGAAACCTATCAGACACATGTTGATGATTTTTTTGGGTGGGTGGTTTGTTGAAAGGAAATGTGTGTTCAGCGTGTATGGAAACACTCACCCCTTCACAGTGCTGTGAACAAGATCAAAGATTGGAACATTTTAGAAGTCTAACCACAAACAGATTTTAAAGCAAGCCAGACACCTCTTTCTCTTTAATATCAATCATGTTCTGCTGCCCTGCACCAAATAAGAGAGCAATCTTACTTGTCCACAGAGACGGTCACCTTCATTACATGGTTGAGTTCAGGAACTTTATATAAGAATCTGTGAAGATGATAAATGAAAGTTAGAACCAACACATTCACCCTTATGTTTTGTATTCTTGAAAACATACTGCTTAAGGGGAGATTCAATTTTCACCTAACAAAACATTATCATTTTGATTTTATCTTTCATTTTCAGTCAGGCTACTCTCAGCTTGGAGGTGCCATACAGACAGTACACTAAATTACACAAGTTTTTCTAGATATATTTGTAAATATGGGTAAATTCCATTTATACAAATAGGTTACATAGGTTCATGGACACTGTAAAATGAAATGGTATACTTGCGAAAAATGCGATTATGTTTACATAAATTAGACTAAAATGATGAGTTTGATAAATTATGATAAAATATTAAAAAGTAATGATAAAATGTTATATACATATTTATTTCAGCATGATAAATGTAGGACATATAAACACTGTTTGGACCATTTGCACTTTGAGACTCTATGTCAGAACTTTCTGTTTGTAGCTAAGTAAAAACAAAGCATTTAAAAAGAACTACACGTTGAATAAAATTCAGGTTGAACCGCTGATGGCAGGACTTCATTAAGGGAGTTATTTAATTTTAAATGCCAGTTAGTGATAGTTGTCACTGAAGCATAAATTGAACATTTAAATTGAAGCATTTTGTCTATTCATTTGGTACCTTATAAGAAAATAAAAACTGGCTTGTGCAATACATTATTATTCTTTATTATGGACATTTTAGCAATCTAGCATGTACTCTCCAAACATGTGTAATTCTGTTTACTATTACCACTAATGTGATGCATGGAAAATTAGGTACTTTATTTGGAAAAATTCAAATTAGATCTTTTAGGGTGGCAGCACTCATACTTTATTAAAATAAATAAAATAATTACTTTTTTAGGATTAAGCAGAAACGCTGGTTTGCTATTCTAAATAATAGTTCATCGGCCGTTAGCACCTAAGCTCATATTATAGCTCTGTATTCTATTTATAGTCTATATTTTTATGGAAAAAATTATACCCTTTGTCAAAGCTCTCTTCCAATGCTGGAACATTTTTAAGACCGTTTATATAGATTCCATCCATTTCTGTCAATTGTCTAAGATTTAACACGGGACCATTTGTTTCTCCAATCTGAATAATATTGAACTCTGACTGGTAAATGTGTCTACATTTGAAAAACTATGTATTTACCTAAAGAAAATCAGTAAAAAATGTATTTAATAAAAATATTAATGAACTTTACCATCCGAAGGTTACATCTCACAAGTTCTATGTGACTGCTGCTCTTGTGCTAGTGACCACGAATCACAAATTAAAGGGTTCATGACATTGGCTTTCATAGTCATTTATCAGAGTAGATGGAATCCAAAATCGAACAATGGATGTTCCCAAAGAAAACTATCCACAAGTCAACGCTATCTCTTTATATGTCCAGAAATCAAGTGATAGAATAAAACAGAAAAAGCAGCACACAACTTGGAATTGTGTTATTAAAAGGATTACAAGGAGGTTATTAAAAGGCTCATAGAGGTAAGGTTGTACAAAAGTGTTCCCTTCAAACGCCATTATAGTGTCTATAAAAGTTCCTAGCTCTGTGTTCGTGTGTTAGGGTTAGTAAATTTGCACATAATTAATCCCTCAAATATCTCTCAAATATACGTTGACCCTCAGACAGTAACTTTGCATATACGTCATGAATATGCAAATCACTAACCAATAGGTGATTAACCAGGGAGTGGCTATGAAGTTTGCTGAATGAAAATCTCAGCTAATTTCCGGAATAAGCCTGGGGTAAAAAGTTAGGAGACTGAATGCGATTTTAATTAAAAATAGAGATTTTACAGAATTTGCAGATTTATTAGGCAAATTAGTATTTTGACCACATCATCCTCATTATGCAAGTTGCCTTACTCCAAGCTGTATAGGCTCGAAAGCCTACTACCAATTAAGCATATTAGGTAATGTGCATCTCTGTAATGAGAAGGGGTGTGGTCTAATGACATCAACACCCTATATCAGGTGTGCATAATTATTAGGCAACTCCCTTTCCTTTGGCAAAATGGGTCAAAAGAAGGACTTGACACGTTCCGAAAAGTCAAAAATAGTGAGATATCTTGCAGAGGGATGCAGCACTCTTAAAATTGCCAAGCTTCTGAAGCGTGATCATTGAACAATCAAGCGTTTCATTCAGAATAGTCAACAGGGTCGCAAGAAGCGTGTGGAAAACCCAAGGTGCAAAATCACTGCCCATGAACTGAGAAAAGTCAAGCATGAAGCTGCCAAGATGCCATTTGCCACCAGTTCAGCCATATTTCAGAGCTGCAACATCACTGGAGTGCCCAAAAGCACAAGGTGTGCAATACTCAGAGACATGGCCAAGGTAAGAAAGGCTGAAAAACGACCACCACTGAACAAGACACACAAGCTGAAACGTTAAGACTGGACCAAGAAATATCTGAAGACAGATTTTTCTAAGGTTTTATGGACTGATGAAATGAAAGTGAGTCTTGATGGGCTCGTGACTGGATCGGTAAAGGACAGAGAGCTCCAGTCCGACTCAGACGCCAGCAAGGTGGAGGTGGAGTACTGATTTGGGCTGGTATCATCAAAGATGAGCTTGCGGGGCCTTTTCGGGTTGAGGATAGAGTCAAGCTCAACTCCCAGTCCTACTGCCAGTTCCTGGAAGACACCATCTTCAAGCAGTGGTACAGGAAGAAGTCTGCATCCTTCAAGAAAAACATGATTTTCATGCAGGACAATGCTCCATCACATGCGTCCAAGTACTCCACAGCGTGGCTGGCAAGAAAGGGTCTAAAAGAAGAAAAACTAATGACATGGCCCCCTTGTTCACCTGATCTGAACCCCATAGAGAACCTGTGGTCCATCATCAAATGTGAGATTTACAAGGAGGGAAACCAGTACACCTCTCTGAACAGTGTCTGGGACGCTGTGGTTGCTGCTGCACGCAATGTTGATAGTGAACAGATCAAAACACTGACAGAATCCATGGATGGCAGGCTTTTGATTGTCCTTGCAAAGAAAGGTGGCTATATTGGTCACTGATTGGTTTTTGTTTAGTTTTTGAATGTCAGAAATGTATATTTGTGAATGGTGAGATGTTATATTGGTTTCACTGGTGAAAATAAATAATTGCAATGGGTAAGTATTTGTTTTTTTGTTAAGTTGCCTAATAATTATGCACAGTAACAGTCACCTGCACACACAGATATCCTGGTAAAATAGCTAAAACTAAAAACTAAATAAAAACTACTTCCAAAAAAATTCAGCTTCATTGAGAACATGGTTGTTGTTCCATAATAAAATGAATCCTCAGAAATACAACTTGCCTAATAATTCTGCACTCCCTGTATAAGTAAAAGAATCACATCTTCCACATGCTTGTGTATAGCACAATATAAATGAATAATCAATGAACACGAACATGTACACCCTTGAGTCCATACACTTGTATAAGGCAATCAGAAAATGTTTGATTTTAGTTGCTATAAGTGGTGAAGACTCTCACAGACCTGACTTTCACAGAGAATTGGGTATTTGTGCGGAGCAACAGTGGTCCTCGTCCTTGTGGCACAGACGGCTGACTTTCTACAACTAAAGCACTACAAACACAACCAAAGTTCAACTTTTATACACGTAGACAGAAAAGTAAAGATGTTTTGAGTGTCTGAGTCTACCTTTTTATCAGGTGAGTCATAAGTGTCTCCGTTTGACTCTGCAAAAGAGATTTTTTCAGTGGTATGGGGTCCTTTTCATAAGTCATTTTCCCTACCAGCTCATCAAGCTTTTGAAGAAACTTCAGCATCTGGAACATGAACTCAATTATCTGAGTGAACCTGTTGAAAATCATATAACTCTTAAAAATGAATCAAAGGGTGATTGTACAGATGAAAGTTAGCTGGAAAAAAAAAAAAAACTAGAAATACCATTTTTCTAACTGTTGCAGACTTGTGTCAACTGGTGCTCCAATGCAAGCCTTCTGTTGCCTTTGCTTCCAGTCCGCTAGTTCCTCCTCTATGAGCGCAGACCTTAGAGAATCAGCGGCATTCAACATTTTGGAGAATTCCAACAGGAAGCCCTGAGACATGAACACAAAGGCATGGAAGAGAGAAACTGTTATGTGCGCTCATCACGTTTGCGGTTTAAGTTCTTGTTTGTTAAGTTTCCTTTTAAAAGATATAGATTTTCAGTTTTACTTGAAGTTACATTGCATCTGATATATCTGTAATGCAGGGTCTCACTTCTTCAAAGGTCTCTGATGCTATTTCAGACCTCCTTTATGACTGAAACAGGGTTTTATCAGATCAAAACCTTAATTTTTTTTCATGAGCAAATTAGCAAGTTAGGTGAGTTGTATTTTTCCAGCACTTTATACTGGTTCTTATGTTTTATTCTCTTATTGTAAAAGCACATTTAAATGTAACAAAAGCCATCTGAGTGTTTTAATGCAATGAGTTATTGCTTGAATTTCACGCAGTGGCTAGTTAAAGTGTTTTCATGCGGATGTTGCAGCCATTAGTGTCTTGCTCTCAATTGCAAGAATAAAAATGGATCATAAGATTGAGAAATAACTAACATTCCAAATTGTGCATATGCTACAAGAAATGAAACATCGAAAACATATAAGTAAATATAAAGTATTCGTAATATAAATAATTTTCATAATTAAAAATAAAGTATTTCTATGCTATTCTGTGTGAGTGTGTGTTCCCGTCCCTCTTTCAGTATCAAAACTAACCCTGCTCCAGTCACACCTATGGAGCAAATTGAATTTAGAAATGTTTTGCAAACTTAAATAAGGTTTTGTGAATTGTAAAAGTGTACCTTCAAAAAACGGTTTGTGCACAAAATCAGAATTCATAAAAAAAAAATGTTTTAATACAAAGTCACATTTTTAAGTACAACACTATTGTTTCAAGTAGAAATGTTATTTTACGCATATGTGAATTGAGTCATGGCCATTTCTTGTGCGGGTTCTACTGATGCGCCTCCACCAGCACACGCGCATCATTTATGCACGGTTCAGAGTTTAATGAATGAATCATTTTTGCAAAAAAGATAGTCAAATACAAAGTGGCCTTTCACGCACACACAAACGGTGTCCTGCTTATTCATATTCCCAAGTTTGTATTTGTCAGTCTCATTTTACAGACACAAGCTGTAATTTTTACAGTGATTTTCCACCGAGCAGGAACAGAAGTTTCACATGCGCATCAGCCAATTCTTTGATTTTGATTTGATTCTTCAAATCAGCCAAGTTTTCTATGATGTGATTACTCACAGGAGCCAACAGCCAATATGGGATAACAAAAGTCATGACAGAGCCAGAGTGGATGAGCGACAGATTTCAATATGGTGCTATCAGGAACAATGGTGGTGATTCAGCTGAGTGCTAAGTATCATTCTCAATATAAAGCTGTTTAAATCCTTTACCTTTTCGATTTATCAACTGAGCGACCCGTATATCATGGCCATCAAGCAGTAGATACTGCTAGAGTTCAGTGTGTGTTAGAAATAAAACTTCATTTTACTTTTTAGAGGAAGATTGTCATGCACCAGTGGAACTAGCTCTGTGTAACGTTAGCCAAACAGGGTAAGATAGATGATAATGAACATATAGTCTGTAAATCTCACATAGTTTATAGTAATATTCAAGGAGTTTAAACTTTTAAAATATGAGTTTTAAGTTAATTTGATAAAATGTAATTATTAGATTTATGTGTGTGTGTGTGGTGGTGGGGGGGGGGGCAGTTTGATTCTTGACAACGCAGTGTAGAAATTATTAATTACATAGATACATATTCATACAATCTGATCAAAAGTCTTGTGACTCGCCATGTTTGAATCAAGCTTTGGATCAATGATTTAGAGATCACTACACAGTGCCAAAATATCCAATTTAATATATCCGAAAATATCTGTTTATTTTTGTTTTCATCATTTTCTATAGAGTTTTATTTCATTTGTTATTACCTAGGCTTCTTCATTAACAAAAACTATGACAAAACTTTTTTTTTAACTAAACAAAAAACAAAACACCGACTACAGGATTTACCACCATTGTGGAGGACAATCTTATTAATTAATTATAAAATGTTTGTATACAATACTTTATTTTGCATTAGAAATACAATTGCATAGTAGAAATGCATTGTGCATAATTGTGAAATATGTTCATAATATGTGAAAATCACTATTTTATATCTTATTATACAAGAATGTAAGTGCATTTCTAATTTATTATGAAACATTCCATCTCAGTATAACACTAGTATTCAGAAGACAAGGAAGTATTCTTAATAAGGAATAAATAAAATAAATATAATAGAAATACAAACTAAATATTTACTAATTACTGAATTCGCAAAAAAACATAAAATTAAAAAATAAAATTAGATACACAGAGATACATATTTGAGCGTCACAGAGGGGCAGTGGGTAGCACGGTCGTCTCACAGCAAGAAGGTCGCTGGTTCTAGGCTCAGCTGGGGCAGGTGGCATTTCTGTGTGGAGTTTGCATGTTCTCCCCGTGATCGCGTGGGTTTTCTCCGGGTGCTCCGGTTCCCCCACAAGTCCAAAGACATGCGGTATAAGTGAATTGAGTAAGAACGATTGTCCATAGTGTTAAAGTGTGAATGAGTGTGTGAATGTTTCCCAGCGATGGGTTGCGGCTGGAAGGGCATCCACCGCTTAAAAAATATGCCAGAGGAGTTGGTGGTTCATTCCGCTGTGGCGACCGCGAAAGGGAAGAAAGCCGAAATGAAAATGGATGTATGGAGATACTTAATTATTTAGAATTCTATATTTTATTTTGTATGATGATGATAACAATTATTATAAAAGAATCATCAGTACCAAAAATGTCCTACCTTTCTGCCCTCATCGAGATTGTTCAGCATTTTCTGAAGACCAACAAACTGATTTTCATCTGCGGAAGCTAAACACATATTCACACAGAAAGTGCATTAGAAAACCAGCTTTTCCAGACAGTAGAGTGTCAGTAAACATCGTCTGGAGCCTCACGGTCCATTTGTTGTATCTGATATTTAAATTGGAACTCGTCCTGTTGCTCCTCCAGACAACTAATGGTGTGTCCCATCACCTGTCGAAGAAACATCATTGCACATCATCAGAAGTTACAACTCTAAATCAGGTCTTAAACTCAATTCCTGGAGGGCCGCAGCCTTACACATTTCTTCTCCAACCTTAACTGAAAACACCTGTTTAAGCTCCTCTTGGCTTGTTTGAAACTAATGTTTAATCTCTTGAAGGAGATTTGGAGCATACACCAGCATGGGCTAAGGCCCTCCTGGAATTAACTTTGAGACAACTGTTCTGAACACACGTTGACTTTAAACACACCTCTAACTTAGTCTTGAAGTCTTTTAGTCTCTTTTCCAGTTGTCTGTGGCTCTCCAGCTCCAATGTAGTGGACTGAACCTGCAATGTCTGCACCTGAAGGAGTAACAACAGAGAGCTTCAAAAATGCTGAAGATTCCGAGTATTAAAAAAAATGTGAAATATTGACACAAAGGTACTGACTTGCCGAGCAAGCTCTGCATCGTTTAAGATCTCTCTCTCCTTCTGCAGAAACCAGTTAATCATGTCAGCAAGTTCATAGGGCTTATCTTGGAATCTCTGCAAGCAGAAAATATTGACCCAAAGCAATCAATAAGAGTAGATGCATTATTACCAACTTAACAATAATTAAAATGACACATGAGCAGTCATGTGAAATTGTTGACAAAACTTCTAATTTAAGATGCATTTCATGTCTATTTTTTATTTTACCTGAACTAAAGTGTTTAAGTTCTGTAGTATGTAGTTCTCTCTTTCTCTCTCTCTCTCTTTTTTTTTTTTTTTTTTTTTTAAAGCTGAGTTTTTAAAAACTAGGTTACATCCACAATCATCTGGCAGTAGTGTTTCAGTTTAAGCAAGTATTTTCTATTTTTTTTAAACGGTTGCCAAGGATTATAGGTGAACTCTGCCATTGTTTCGGCTTCTTTTGCTCTTAAAGCCCCAAGGCTAATGGTGGAAAAACAGGGCAAGAAAAACTTTGTACATGTGGACATGGACCTCCAACGACATGGGTCGCTAGAGGATGCTGTGATAGCTATGCTAGCTCTTTAGTATATATGTATACTCACATCAGGCCATTTTTTAAACAACATCTGTTTTAAAACATCAGTGCTCAAAATTAACTTGATTCCTTCATGTCTCGACACATAAAGGCACTTTATTATTAATCACATTACAATTCTTATATACTGCATCTTAAAAACATCTCAGACTTCCAGTTAGTCCCACAATTAAGGTATCCTCACAAACAAACAGTTTCAATTTCACTTAAAATCAAAACTTTTTGAAATTACTATTAGAAATGATGAGTAATTTCTGAGTAAGGTTAGTTTCCATGGGTGGGCTAATAGAAGGAAAATTCTCATCACCGAGTAGGGCAGTCGATATTGTGTAGTTTTCTTTTTTGTTTGAATACATTGTGTATGAGAATGCCTTAATTCAAGAATGCAGGGCCTTATACTATTGTCACTTCGCACCATTATGAAGCAATAATCTTCCTTATGTGCTAGTAAGCATTAAAACGTAGTAGATTATGTATATATTATGGAACATTACACTAAAGTTAGCTCCTGGAACATGGATCATTCTAAAAATTCATACATGTGAACATGAATTTATATCTTCCTTATTTTTTCCATCAGTATGCATCTCAAGGGACTGTGCTAATTTAAGGATTAATACTATATATTTTTACATCTGTGGCAGCCAATAATACCCAGCAGCAGTTGCAGCATTCTCAGAACACCAGCGGCAGACTGGTTGGGTGGGCCAGCGTGAGCAGACCATGTAACCCTACTGCTTTCTTGTCACTTTAAACACAGTTTGATTTTACGTTTTATATGCGTTTGTGGGTGGGTGATTTTACATGTAATAAAAAATAATATTGATTTGATAAATTTTTTTGAATATGCGTACTGTAAAAAACACAATAAACATTGCGAGGGAATATGGCATGACGTTGTCGTGGAATTAAAAGTCAATGATTGGTGCGACACTGTAGTCTCCCTGAGCCCCATCCAATGGCAAGGATCATCATTGCATCAAGAAGTGTGAAAGCCCCCTGGCAGAGAAGACATTACAGAATTTATGTTCACATAGGCATGTGGAAACCTTTAGCTTTTTAATCGTCCCTCGCTGTCTTGTTCTTGTGCCAATGACAAAAAAGCATTAGGTAATAGCACAGTCACTTGAGATGCCCAACGGCTGAAGGCAGCCGGCTTTGGAGGTGCTTTAGTGGGCATGTGCAGACACAGCTCTACAAAGAACCTTTCTTGGATCCCTGGTTGTTTTTTACTTAAGATCTGTGAGAGATCTCACAAGAAATCATAACACTGCTACTTTACGGTCACATGTTGAGGAGGATCTGGCAAATAATGGCTCCAAGCAAACATCACAGCTTTTGATTTCAATAAGCTTGTAGTATCAAACGAGAGTCAACTGCTGCTAACATACTTTATGAAGCTCATGCTAAGAGCAAGACAGGATTTCGGAGGGATACCATCACACTGACCGTGCCAAACTTCACTTTTAAAAGCTGATGATACAACAAGAATACTTTGCCCTGGGACAGTGAGAAAATCAGCTGCACATCGTTGCTCTGCTCTGTTGTTTTGTTGGGTTAATTTATTAATACATCATCATTTAATTTATTCATTACATCATGGTTATTATATATAATAAGTTGAATATTTGATATTAATAATAAAACTGAGTGAATTGAGAATTGTGATTTGTGTGTCAGTTGTTGAATCGCTTCTCCAGCATGAAACCACAGGGCATGAAAGAGCATTTTGTTATCGAGTGTTTCCTTGTTCAGAGATCATTTTGTTTGAGGACCTGTTTGAACACATCACTCAAGCATTGGGAGATGCACTGGGAGCCAATCAGAATCCAATTATTGGGAACTCCGCTTAGGGAGACCATCCCAGGAGGAAACAGATGTATGTTGCTGGAAGGAGAAGGAATGCCATCTTTAATTCTGGCCCAGGAGAGGGTAGGAAGGGATATGGCAGTGGTGGAAAGAGCAACAAAACACTGTCAAATGTACCATCCGTGAATGCGTAAGTAAAGCATATCGGGGTTGCAAGCCCTTGCCTGTAGTTTCAATTTAAATTGGCATTTAAAATGAAATGTTATGCTCAGTTTATCAGTGGCGTCTGTACTTACACTACTCAACTTATGGTAGCCTAGAAAGACTTTTTGGTATAACATAACATAATGGGTGGGTTGTGTTCAGCTTCACGTAGAACTGGACCGTAAAAGCCATGTTGTGATAGTTTAGAACACACGTGTCAAACTCAAGGCCCGCGGGCCAGATGTGGCCCGCCGTGTAATCTAATGTGCCCCGCGAGAGCTTAAAATTTTTGAGTGTCTGAAAATAAAAAATAAAAACTTTAACGAAAAAAATCTAAATTTCCCACAATGCCTTTGGCCTACAGTAGCCGCAACAGTGTTTCCGCATCCATACTCACGAGTGAAACTGCAGAGCTGCCAACTCTCACACATTGAACGTAAGACTCACGCATTTGAGTGATTTCTCACGCTAAAATTAATTTCAAGATTTGAAATGGGCACAGCTAATAGTTTATCTGTGATCTGTTTCTTGAGCCTGATGATAAAAGATGATGATCGATATGCCATTTCTTCAGTCTGTTTTTTTTTTTTTTTTCGCTAAACAAATTACACCAATGAGCTCAGATAAATGCCAACTGCTGGCTTGCAGCCGTACTGCGAGATGGTGCCTCAGCCACAGCTTTGCCGCCACCACCCCCATCCCACATCTCGCTCCACAGCTTTGCCCCCCCCCTTCCCCATCTGTCCACATGTCGAGCCACAAGTAATGATCCCAAGTTTTCATAAGCTGACAAAAATAAAAAGGATTTATATTAGAACAACAAGCATACAATTGTTTCTATGCAACTGAATTGTCACTTGAATAAGTTATAAATAATGAGTTGTTTAACATTAAGGAGTAGTTACATTTATTTTACATTACATTTGATTACATTGTTTTACATTTATAAGTTACATCTGGCCCTTTGAGGACAGCCATTATGCTAATGTGGCCCTCAGTGAAAATGAGTTTGACACCCCTGGTTTATGACAAGTACATGTATCACTACAAACCAATTGTGCAAAAAAATGTACTGACTATTGAAAATTGATTGCAGGTAGTCATAGGTACATAAACTCCTCTTGAACTGACCTGAAAGTTCTGTTTGTAGCGTCTGAAATTACGTTGGAGTAAGAAACTATCTCTATCTCTATCTTGAACAAAACGGCTGAATTGATTGTCCAGATTCTCCAAAAGCACCTGGAAGAGTAAAGCAGCATGGGAGGAGTCTCGAGAAGCTCTATCCCTAGAAGATGTACACAAAAATGTAATTAATGGAAAGGCCATTAGCGGACTCATGTATCTGCTGAGTGCTGACAAAGATAATGTAACTCACCAATCCTTACTCTCAATCCAAGGTCCCAGGTAATGTCTCACTTCCATTGGGAAATCATCACTATTGTACAGATCGAAGGTCTTCCGATTATATGCTTCATCCAGCTGCTGCAATTGCTCCCACTGTGCCATTCTATGATGAACAATTCAAAACAGTCAAGAACTCAAAACATGTTTTACAAACCACCCCAATTTGACCTCTTCTGCTTTGGAAATTCAAAGACTTGTAAAACACCGCAGGCTGTGAGCTGTACTGCAGAAAGAACACAGAGTAACAAAACAGTGCTCTGCTCTGATTGTTTAACAAGTCTTGACTCAACAAAGCAGGTTCACTTCAAAAGGATGTCAAGAAATGCATTATAACACATGAAATGGTCTCATTCAGAGTATTGATAACCAAAATCTGGACTAAAGGCTAAATAAAGAAAAGTGAAATAAAGAACACATTCTGCTTTTATTTTGAGAAATATTCAGACACCTTTTCACCATTTTCAATAATAAATACATAAAACATAGCAGTCGATTGAACATAATGATTACAGGGCCATGACTTTACCATCACATTGGGGTCTTAGTGACATGGAAAAAGTTAACCAGCTAAGGGTAGCTGTGTCTTTGCTAACGTTATATGTTTGCTGACATTTAAAGATTTTTGCAATTAAGCAGTTTACTTAGGCAAAAATGTCTATCAACCTAAGCCTACCATAAAGTAAACTAGTCTAAAAGAGTCCTTGTTAGAAAGTCTAGAACATGGATGGACAAACTCAGCAGAGGAGTTCCGTGGGTTAGGAAGTGTTTGAGTGTAGAGAGGGGACTAAGGTGTTTTTGAGCTGATTGCCTGAATGAAGGTGGGTCTTTTGTGTGTAGGTAGTGTGTCTCACATACACAGATTGACTTTATTGGTTTTGGTTGCTGTTTTATGGTCAAGACCCGCACATGAGGCTGTTTGACTGAAATGACAAACAATCCTATAACACTTCACATGGCATCATGTTTTGGAGTGGGAAAATGTCAGCACATCAACTAACCGACATGCAACAAGTTAGTCACCGCAAATGAGAGATAATACAAAGTTACAAGAAAAGAACTACAATCTTAAACAGTCAAATCACGAGGGCACATAGGTTATAAAATCATCTTTTCTCTTTCATATGACTGAACTTAGTTTACGAGCAGAACGGGAATAAATGTGACACTTCTCCCAGAAATCTGAACAAATTCAACCAATCATATCACACCTCCAGGATTTTTGAGGTGTTTGCCATAAACAAGCAACAAACCCAGCAGACATTTAGCCAACGTTCCGTGGGTGTGATGTCTGTCTCTGAGATTAGTTCTGTCTCCAGCATTCTGCACTAATAAGTATTAGAAAGTTTCTTTGGTGTGATGACAACCGCCACAGTTTCAGATCGACAGACCTGTGGTACTGGATGCATATGTAGAAAGCAAATGTTAGTGACCTGCATGCGTAGGAGTCCCCCTGTAGCCCAAAGGCAGTGGCTAGATTTATAGCTGTAAACGTATTTAGCTGTAAACAATTCTTAAAAAACATATATCTTTTAAATGTACAGACCAAAAACGTTTACTTCTAAAAATAATTTGACCAAAGTGTTTTGTTTGTATTGCCCATACATTAAAATGCATTACAAAATACAGGACACATAACTTAAGCCTTACATTTCCCATGTCTGAAAAACTTCAACGCTCTTTTAAGGATCATTTATTAACCTTTAGCCTGTTTATCGTGGGTGGTTGTGAATAATGGAATTTAGGTTAAAGAATTAGATTAAGTTTCCATTTGTTGGGCAATAAAACTTGCCAACCCTATTGGTAAACGTGTTCGATAACTAATGTAAAAAATAACATAATTTTCACAACTATATTATTACAACATTAAACTACTACATTTAAAAATAATCAAACTTATTAGAATAACATGTTCGACTGATTGAAGGATTTTGGCAAGGATTTTCTTTTCTCCAGCAGATCACTTTTAGTCTCCATATAGTGCAGCACTATGTTAGATAAAAGACCATATTACTTCGTTTCGACTCATTCAATACAAATGTAACTACTACCTTAATTCTATCACGACAGAAACAATTCCAGATACGCGGTAATGTAACAAACTTATTCTAGCATAAAGACGGTTCGAATGTTTTGCTATTTAACGTTAGCCGTTACATTAAATGGGAATATTTACTTACCCGAAGGACACTTCTGCTCGTTTCCTCTAAAATCAGTGTTTTTTCAGTGTCTTTAGCAGAAGAAATCACGAGATTGGTGTACCGTACAGCACATCAGGTGCAGAGAGTAAATAAACAAATCGGGCACTCATTTCTCAGGAAATAACTCACCCTCCCTCCGCTGGCCTCGCTCTTCTCCTCCTACCCGATGGCTAAGTCCCACCTATCTTAAAAACAGTCCGCTTATTGGCTCAAGCGGATATACAGACCCCCTTAATTGGTCGAAGCTGCCGCCAATCAAAGTATTTTCGGCGGAGGGGTGTGAAAATAGCAGCCTTCAGAAACGAAACCTAAAAGAAATGGGGAAGTGATGACGACATTCCCCGCGGGAATTTAAAAGGCATTTTGCACAAAAAATTTAGCCAAGAATGAACAATCTATTAACCTCAAAATATTTTGCCATATATTGGTATTTTTTAAATTACATTTATTTGCAAAGTTTTGGAATTATTGAATACAATTCATAATGTATTCATATTTTATGTACTATTTTTTATTCAGGTTTCTTTTAATTTTATATAATAATATTAATTATAAGCCTTTTTTGTTACACTAAGTTGTTTATTCACCAAAGTACAAAATAGTGGAATCGCTATTGAATTCCTTACTTTTTGACATGAATTGTTTTAGACAGTTTAGTTTTTATAATAGAAATGTACTTGGAAATGTAAATAAACCACTTGGATTTAAACATTACCATGTGTGACATAGACTTGAAACATTTAAATGTAAAATCTGAAATCCAAGTGAATGTTGCAAGCAGTTTGTCAACATGATTTGAAAACTATTTTTCTAATTACACTGCATTTCTAATGCCAGTCATTGGCTGATGATATTTGCAATATTTAAATCTGTTAGTTAAAAAAGGAGGGAATTTGAATGAAGGATAAAAGGAAGATAACAAGAGAAACATTAGAGCACAGGATTAAAAAATAAATACAAGTTAAAATATTTTCTAAAATAAGTTTATTTAGAAAACATAACTTGGATTTTTTTAAAACTTGGAACAATTTAAGAAGTTTAATTTGACAGCATTATTGAACTGTTAGACTCCCATCCTCCCAGCTGTTCTGGTTCATGAGCAGGTCATCTTCTTCTTTCATGGTGTTCAGCAGATATTTAATTCCAGCCTTCACACCGGTTTTTAAACCAGCACCCAGCGCATAACCAGCAACTCCTGCTGTTCCTCCAGTCACTGCCATGAGAGCATCTGTGCCCAGATCCACAGTGCTATAGATGGCTCTCTCTTTTGCAGTGTCGTAACAGTTTACTGATGCATAGTACACGGCTGTCCCCAAATTATACAATGTGGATATGGCAGGAATCCACTCCACCACTGTGTAAACTCTCTGCTCTTTTTCATTCACGCAGCGATGCTGAGGGACACCATTTCGACGCAAACGTACAGGCCCAAACTTGCAATCCCGAATCCAGCTTTCAGAGTCAGCTTTAGGTAATATCCGACTGCCATGTCTCAAAATAACCTGATAAGACCCCGAATTGTGGCTCACACCTGCACACTGGAATCCTATTTGTTCACATTCCTTCTTCGCTTCCGTAAGAGTTGACAGCTTGCTTTCGTCAGAGGCTTTTCCCATTAGATGTGTGCCTTTTACCAAGAGCCACCTCTTGCACTGGTCGCCTGAAACACCAGCTCCCACAACCACATCTGCTAGCTGATGAATGTTAAATAAAACTGCCTGCAAGTGGCGCTGTGTGTTTGATATGTGTGCAGCATGGGTATAAAATGCAGTGCTGTGTGCTGATCCCCTTTCTTTGCCTCTTTTGACTAGCATAACTATGTCCTGCAAAAAATTCAGGGTGTCATTCTGGCCCAACACTGTGTAGAGCTGCATCACCAAATCCTGAGCTTCAAACAAACATCCAGCTGACACTAATACTGGCACCATTGTCAGTGCTAACAGCTCCCGAGAAAAAACATTTCCTCTCCAGCCTCCATTAGCCAGCTCTTCACAGCTTGCATTGCCTGGGACATCCATCTGATCTTGCAAAGAGGCCGAGAGGTTTAATACCAGCTCATGAGCAGTTGGGAGAACGTCTTCAGTCGCTTGAGTTTGCAATTGTTGCAGTTCTGGAATTTCTGACATGACTGAAGGCCTTGGGCTGTTTTGAGGCAGTGGAGTTCTGGTGTGCACCAAATCAAACAGAAGAAGATGCATGAGAACCAGAAGTTTGAGGTTTGAGTCCCACTTAGCCATTGTGAACTGTGGTCAGAATCTCTGCAAAGAAAAAAGTTATTTTTCATTATAAAAATGTGCAATAAAAAAGGATGAAGAAAGGATTTTCAGGGAGACTATTTTAAATCTTTTAAATAGTAAATGATTGTTAAGCCCCTAAGCCACTGATGAAACGTAAATAAACATAAAGATGTACAATAATTTTTCTTTTCTCAAACTTTACAAATTGTAATAAAGTTACATCATGCGAGGATTGAGGTAGCCTGGGGGGGTCTAGGGGTGGTCAGGGGCCCCTATAGGCTACCTCCAGTGGCTCATTGGGAGTTGGATGCTAAATTATTCCCAGCACAACAGTTGGTGACTGAATTGAAAAGATTTATGTATGGTATTTCTGAAGTTTTAGTAGAAGTTTTAGAGGCCTGGTGGAGTTCATGGGATTCCTTTCTCACAAGTCCCTTCTTTCAAATCTCATTTAATGAAAAACAAAGTGGAGCTGTGGAAGTTACAATATAGGCCCTGAGATGGGTAGAATTTAGCTACATTTGCTCGAGTACTTTTTTAGGGTAACTAGTACTTTTTGAGTACTTTTAGAAGTGTGTACGTTTACTTGTATTTTGTGAAATATCTGTACTTTTACTTAGTTACATCTGAGTTACATTTTAGTTACATTTTAGCTGCATTCTCCCATTTACTCATGGAAATAAATCTAAACACAAGGTATTTTTTACATTAACAAGTCTCGTCAGATGTTGAAAAGGCTGATGTGCGAGAGTTTGTAGCTACTCGAGGCAATGGTGGCAGATCGAGACCGTCCTCACTGCAGACTGTAGCGCGCTGATGTCATGCATGCGCAGACATCATGCAGCAGACAGAGGGCGCCTGCGCAGATAAATGTGGATTTCACATTTATATGTGATGTCGTATTCTGAAGATATGAAATGTGATTGTAGAGATGCAAAACGTCTTTTTGTTGTGTGTATCGAACTTTGTAAAGTACGTTTGCAATCGACTATACATTATTTTCCCCTTAGAAAAAAATTTAAGTAATCTATAGGAAATACTATGAAATAACTAGCATTCTTCCTTTGTATCGTTCAGATCAGAAGTAACTAGTAACTTAGAAATGTACTGGAGTAAGTTTTGTTTAAATACTTTTTGCTCTTATTCAAATAAATCATTCGAGAGTTACTTTTACTCTTACTATACAAGTACTTACTTTTTACTTGAGTAGATTTTTTTGGATACTCTACTGACCTGTGTAAATACCTATTACAACATACCACACTTTAATAATAAATAGACAAATAAAAGACAAACTGCAATTTTCTTTATCTACAGGGTTGTAAAGTAATCTTTAATTAGCTTATGTTATAGTGCGCAGTGAGCAGGACTTGAAAGCACAGGTGCACCTCGGTTCAGAATAGAAAAAGTTTGTACATATATGATTGAGTTAAAGTGGGTTACTTTGAGAACTTATGATGCAATAGGGCTGGACCTTTTAATAAAGAGAAAAAAAGTCACAGTAAATTTCTGCCAGTACTTTCTCTGTTATTTTTTTTTTACAATGAAAAGTAATTCCAGCCATTTTTCCTGTTTATTTTGTGTTTTTTTTTTTTTTAGTTTTTACATTACAGTTTTAGTATTGACAGTTTGTGTATTGACAGCAGTAAATTTGGACTTTTTGGTTTAAGGTCCACGTCATAGACTTTGAGCAGAGATAGGCCATAAAATGTGGAGTCTTCGGTCAAAATTATTGTTAATATTTACTTAAGAAACAAAAACCGTTTTCCCCATTTCTAAACCAACACACTGGAATACTGAGCAGCATGTGAGACACAGCAGGGAAGATGGGAAGCACATTCAAATCCAAAGTATCTGAAAAGCTAAATGAAAAACTCCAATGATACGACGCAGAGAAATTTTGATTGGGAAAGATCATAAGGAACTTTTTACAGACTAGTAAATCATTTTCGATGGACAAGAAAAACACTCAAATTGAGTAAAAAAATCTAAACAAACAGCCAATTTTCAATTGAAACATTCATTCATCTTCATGTCGGCTTTCTTCCCTTTCGGGGTCTCCACAGCATAATGAACCGCTCTATGTTTTATGCGGCAGATGCCCTTCCAGCCGCAACCCATCACTGGGAAACAATTGAAACATTTCATTCATTCATTCATTCATCTTCATGTCGGCTTTATTCCCTTTCGGGGTCGCCACAGCATATATAGTTTTACGCAGCGGATGCCCTTCCCTGCCGCAACCCATCGCTGGGAAACATTCACACACACATTCACACTTTAACACTATGGGCAATCGTTCTTACTCAATTCACTTATTC
The DNA here is from genome assembly GCA_900490495.1 of Danionella dracula. NCBI lineage: Eukaryota > Metazoa > Chordata > Actinopteri > Cypriniformes > Danionidae > Danionella > Danionella dracula. The sequence goes on along the minus strand of UELW01000234.1, from coordinate 5,395,977 downwards.
CGCATGTCTTTGTTCTTGTGGGGAAACCGGAGCACCCGGAGAAAACCCACGCGATCACGGGGAGAACATGCAAACTCCACACAGAAATGCCACCTGCCCCAGCCGAGCCTAGAACCAGCGACCTTCTTGCTGTGAGACGACCGTGCTACCCACTGCGCCACTGTGACGCCTGAAACATTTTAATCAATATTTATTTTTTATTTTTTTTTGTATATGTTTTTTCTCAATGTAACAAAAACTTGAATATACTAATTCTCAATTCAACTCTAAATATAGAATCACCATACTCAGAACAGAGAAAATTCGAATCTATATTTTACTGTGTACGTAGTATAGTGTAGTATAGTATAGTATATGGGATGGTATAGTATATTACATAAACATATTAGTATATAAAAAGCATAGCATTCCAAACAACAATCTGTACCAGGAAATAAAAATGATTTTTTTTTTCTGAATGTCTAATGGTGTATATAATAAATAAGCTCAGCCCACTTCCTCTGCATAAATGAGCTTTTATTTAATTATTTATTTCCTGAGATCAGCAAATGAATGTCGCCTCGATAAAGACAGCATATACACAAAATGTAGTACTTTTATTTTATTGATAATTAATATAAAATATTAAAAGTAAAAAAATTATATTTAATGAAGATAACCTGTATACTTTAATTAAAAAGTTTTTCACTTCAAGACGTCAAAAAATAAATATTTACAGATTCATGCATTTTATAGTCACAGAAGTGTCGCAAATGTTCCAACAAAAAATACATTAGAATAAGCTTTCACCTTATAAGTTTATAAGTGTAGTAAGACTTACCTTCAAGCAACCAGACATTCAATAATCTTCAGAATAACAAACACATCTGCCTCTATCTGCTCTTGCCTGGCTGAAAAACACTCTCTCTCTCTCTCTCTCTCACCCCATTGCTCAGCAATGAGTGTGAAGTCACATGGTGAGGATCAGAGTGTTCTATCGTGGTTTGTTGATTTACCCTCGTGTCCCTCTTCTCTACTCCTCTCTGTGGCTTCTCTCTTGAAGGCTGCATGCAGGGACATTGTGTTTGACCCAGATAAATCACAACATGCTTGGCTAATGTCTTTGTGTGAGAGCATGCAAGAAAGCGCAATCTTCAACCAAGTGTACTTTATGTTTGGCAACTGAATTTCATCCCATTTATTTAAAACGCGCCTTTCGACAGTATTGTCACAATAAAGCTAAAATAAAACTTACATCCTGAGTTAGTAGTCTGGTGTTCTTTTGTAATGCACTAGCTCAACCTTTTTCTTCCTTGGCATTCTTTCTACTTAAAGTGTGCAAAAACAGAGGGCGTAGTATTTTCACAAAATCTATTTTTCTCAATTTCTGCATTAGGAATATATGAATAATGTAACTGTCAGGTATTTTCTTTCCATCATTTCTTTGGATTTTACCAATCACGCACCACGTTTAACTCCTATCTTATGTAACTTTGTTAACAATTGAAGCAAAGGACATAAGTCTGATTAACATTTTCTGTAGATGACGTTTATTTCAGCTCAAATAATAATAAATCCTCATAAGTGTGCTGGGAAAGAAGTATTTCTCACAAAGAACTCTTGTTAAACTGGTGTCTTTGGTATTTAGATTTCACCACAAGAGCACGCTAATGTGCAAATTATATTTTTAATCAAAGTAATTTTTTATCCATCTAGTTTTCTATATTTGCTTAGCCCTAAGAAGGCTAATATGGATATGCTACTGGAGTAACATTCTCTCCTTGAGAGACACTGATTTAAAACAATGCAGCCATAGTCAGAATAATTGAAGTAAATTCTTAGTACAATAAACAGATATCATTTGGTAGTACAAGATAACTTTACTATCTGTGGGTTGTACTCTATTCATTCAAAATAGATAAAGTAATTTATCAAGTGTCTGGAATGTCTTTGACTATGTGATAATGTTTCCTCAAGAACAGTTGAATATAGGTAATCATTAAAAATAGGCTCAGAACATGGTTTTACTTGTTCCCACATGGATGTAATAAAATTAAAGTTTTAACATGCTGTCTAGAGGGTAGACTCTGAGCTCAAAACCTTGAGATGAACCTTAAGAAATGCTGAAAAGCTGTCACTGAAGTCACCTCTCTCTCTCTGTCTCTCTCTCGTTAATCAAGGTACCTCTTTCTCTCTCTTGTTCATCAAGACTCGGGTAAAAAAAATGTGTAAAATATAGATGTAGAGGGATTATTGCAAATGGGAGAGGTGTGGTTTAAGCACACAGGGGAGAGTGAGACATGAAGCTAGAACGGTCGTGACTCACGAGTACAAAGTGCAAGAGGGAAAGTGGAGTAAAAATAAGATCTTTTCAGAAATAAGTACAAAACAAAATGGGGAATGTGAACAGCAACCAAAATTGTAGTTAAATACACAAACCCGATTCCGAAAAAGTTGGGACAGTGTACAAATTGGGATTAAAAACAGAATGCAATGATATGGAAGTTTCAAATTTCTATATTTTATTCAGAATTCAACAATTTTTACATTTTTTTATTTCATGGCATCAACAAAAAAGTTGTGACAAGACCATGTTTACCACTGTGTGGCATCCCCACTTCTTTTTATAACAGTCTGCAAATGTCTGGGGACTGAGGAGACAAGTTGCTCAATTTTAAGAGTAGAATTGTTGTCCCATTCTAATACAGGCTTCAAGTTGCTCAACTGTTTTAGGTCTTCCTCTTTTTGATGTGTCAAATGTTTTCTATGGGTGAAAGATCTGGACTGCAGGCGGGCCAGATGACATGGTGTCCCAGTTTCACAAAAGAACTTCAAATTTTGATTCGTCTGACCACAGAACAGTTTTCCACTTTGCCACAGTCCGTTTTAAATGAGCGTTGACCCAGAGAAAACGCCTGCACTTCAGGATCAAGTTTAGAAAAGGCTTTTTTTTACCTATAGAGTTTTAGCTGGCAACGGCGAGTAGATTGTGGATTCTGTTAACTGACAATGTATTCTGGAAGTAGTCTTGAGCCCATGTTGTGATTTCCATGACAGTAGCATTCCTGTGTGTGATGGGTCTAAGGGCGTCTAAGGGCCCGGAGATCAGGGGCATCCAGTAGGGTTTTCCAACCTTTACCCTTACAAACAGAGATTGTTCCAGATTCTCTGAATCTTTGGATGATATTATGAACTGTAGATGATGATAACTTCAAACTCTTTGCAATTTTTCTCTGAGAAACTCCATTCGGATATTGCTCCACTATTTTTCGCAGTAGCATTGGGGGAATTGGTGATCCTCTTCAAATCTTGACTTCTGAGAGACACTGCCACTCTGAAAGCTCTTTTTATACCCAATCATGTTGCCAATTGACCTAATAAGTTGCAAATCGGTCCGTCATCTGTTCCGTATATGTACATTTAACTTTTCCGGTCTCTTATTGCTAACTGTCCCAACTTTTTTGTAGCTCTCATGAAATACAAAATGAGGCAATATTTAATACTCTCAATATTTGATATGTCATCTATATTATATTGTGAATAAAATATGAGATTTGTAAATTATTGCATTCTGTATTTTTCCCACAATTTGTACAGTGTCCCAACTTTTTTGGAATTGGGTTATTAGACAGACGTTATTATGAACGTATCCTATCAAGTAGGTAGGAGGCTCCATAAACAATCTACATTCAGAAACACTCGGTGGAGTTTGAGGTACAGAGTCACCAACTAACTGAATGTGACAAGAATGTTATTTTAATTTGAAATTTTATGTTTGCAAAAGTTCTGGGAACTACTTTAGGTTTTCAAAAAATTGTAAAGAAAATAAAAAACAAACGATGTTCGCTGGGTTGTCATAATCATCTTTTCAATAAAATTTTTTTACTTAATTATACTCCTCACATTACAAACGTACATGCATATACATATGGAATGTTAACAGTAAAATAAATTTCAAATGTATTATTTTGGACAATAATTACACAAACTGTAAATTTGGGAGCTGAATTGGAAGAGCTGGCTCCCGAATGCGCCTTTCAAGTTTCGTAGGAGAGATCGACAAGACAAGGATTATAAGAGAGTGGCTTTAATCAGAAACTCAAGGAGGAAGAACAGAGGAATGCCACTGGGGTAAAACAAGGAGAACAGGCTTCGGAACACAAACTTAACAGTCTGCAGAGGAGATAATCAAGCCGTGTGTTGAAAGGCTGGCTAAGGAGGAAGGAGGAATAAGGAAGGAGTCTCATGGACGGTGAAGCGATCGTCATAGGGATTGTAACCTTGAAGACCGATCGGTGAACTGTGTGATGAGTGAGCCTTTGTATGCTGAGGTGACGAGGTGGCGCTGGCGATCGTTGGTGAGGACGCAGGTGCTCAGTATTCCGGTGATTGTGGTCGTGTGACTGTACGCTGTGAGGTTGAGTCCGGTGAGGATGTGACAGCGCCGAATTTCCCATCACTGTTAATGACTAAAAACCTTGGCATGTTCCTCACATAAATTGTTAATGGGAATGAAATACATGATTGTTGTAATTATTTTAATTACTAAATTTAGCTTTTTTTGACATCATATTAATTTCAAATTTTTGAATAGCCAATCATTACTTATTCAAATTCATTTAGTCATTAAGTTAGCATATTATACTAGACTACACCACACTACACTAAACTAAACAAACTCTCCCAGATCTCCGTCCACAAATCCATCTGTCAGTGCATCACAATTTTCCTGATGGACAGATAACACTGATGAGGATGGGGGAGGTACGACACAATCAAAGTTTCATTCCTCAAGCCAACCTTTAGCCCCTCCCCAACCCCACTCTGTTACCTCTACTTGGACTCTTGCACTTTTCAGCACCTTGCTTTTTTGCTTTATTATGCACTACTTAGTTTTTGTTTACTCGGCCAGTTATGCCAGTTTACACTGCATAGTAACCACTCCAGACTATCATTTTGTCATGGTTTACCATTGTGGACCATTTTGTCCAATGTTTACATATGTGCAATAACTATTATTTAGTACCATTCCCGACATGTGGAATGATTCTACCTCATAGCCTTATGTTAAATGTTCTTTAGTATCTGCCAAGCACTATATTGATATTGTACTATTGTTATATTATTGTTATATTATTGTTTGCACTGTACCAAAAAAAATCCCTTGTGTATTGCACTTGGCAATGAAATGATTCTAATCGTTATGTGGTTCTGATGCATCTGTTTGTAATAACATTGTTTTTGTGTACAGTTACAATAATTATCATCAGTTTTATCAATAGAGGAAAACTAAATGTATTCTTACATGAACACAAACATGCAGGTTTGTGTAATAAAGTAAAATTTCCTATTGTTATTTAAAACTTAAAACAATGTATAAAGTATTTACTGGGCAAGCACTAACTAGTTGTGCTTTTTATGAATGGCTTATTAAATTTCTAGCGTCACTGACTTCATTTCTCACTGTGTGAGGAACATAAAGAGAAAAGGAGGGAGGTGACGGACTAGCACAAATATGGACAAGTGTGATGATTCTCATTTTCACGTCAGGGTGGCTCAAACAGAAAGGGATTCTCACACTTGAGTCACAAGTCATTGAGTGTTAAATCTCCAGCACACAGGGAACTGAAAATATCACCAATTAAGGATGGGGTTAAGCACCGGCATAGGCTGATATTTAGTACAATGTTTGCCATAAAGGAAACCAAGTACATGACCGTTTACTGGACAATTCCAAGGCACAAGAGAGGTTTTGTGTGTGGTGCAGGGTGGAGGGTTGGGGATAATATTTACATTTGAAATTACCAAAACAAATAAGTCTTGCCCTTTTTGATAGCTTCTGCTGCAAGTTAATTTTGGTTCTGAGAAGTCAACCCATCTCTGCTCCCTGAACTGATTTCTGAGAAATCATATACCAGCACTCTAAAGTACAATTAGCATCTTACTGTGTCCAAAAACTGCATTTAACTCATTGCATTAACCGAAAGAGAATGTTGAAGTGTTTAGCCATGAACAACAATCACTTTCTTACTCAATAGATTAATAATAAACAAAGAGGCAGGAAAAAAGCATGAATATCTAATCCAAAAGAAATATTTAAAAATATTTTTAACTGTCAGAAAACAAAACAAAAGTAAACTGGAGAATTTCACAGATTCCCATTAGACACATCAAGGGAAACATGGTTTCAAGACTACTGATTCAAACCCAAACAGAGGCTTTTAGCAAAGGTAGCTGTAGGCTCTCCCCATGCTTGACTGTGTTTCCTCTCAGTATTTTGATTTTCACTCACAGAATTTATGACCTTTTCCTACAAAATTATGAGTCAGAATGTCCCATTTTTCAAACGAATAAAGAAAATTCAAACAATACAATAATATTACCAGAATGTATAGTTAGATTTATTTTTAATTCATTTATTAAATAAACAAAATAAATTTTCACACTCCTACTCATCTCTGTGGATAGCTTATTAGAAGTTATCATGGGTAAAATGTTGTAATGAAATGTTGAACCCTCAAAAATGTGCTAGCTTCAGAAAACACGTGTAAAGAGATAATCATATCACATCTATATGGTGCCTTGCTGTTCAGAAGAAGATAAAATGACAGCTCACTGACGTCTTGCACTTTGTGGGAACTTTCAGTTGCCACTGACCATGAGACAGACAATTAAAAATTCTTTTCAAAACAAGGTCACAAGAAGCATCGAAACACTGTCTTTGCCTTGAACTACTGTGTGCTTGTTTGTGTGTAGGAGGAGAACAACCCAGGTTAAAGCAACTTGCAAGTAAACAGCCTCACAATGGCTGAATGATACCAAATTAAATATGCAGAAAAATAAGTGTTTCAAAAATTGACATTTAGATGCAGAGTGAAAGACGGGTGAACATGATGATGACAGAGCACAGAAATCCTGCTCACTGCAGTGTTTGATTCTTTCACTCATCTTCACTGACACCGAACAATGACACTCCAAACAAAAGAAGCTCTGCTGACATGTTACATAAAAAAGAAACCAAAATTACATATATTTGTTTAAAGGAAGTAAGTTATCAATGGGTGTGGGTGACTTTACTTTACGTGCGTAAGCGAAAGATGGTAGGAGTCAATCTACATTGAGAACTCTGACTGGACTTTAGAGAGAGTGGGAGTATTTACGAAACGTCCTGATGTTTCATGTCCTGTCCAGATAACACACTCAGTCAATACAAATTCAGAGAGAAATTCTTACTTCCTTTGGAAAAAACTATCACAATAATCGTTTCATTGATGGTAATGAATGGTGGGAACTGAGGAAAGTGTTTATCCTCAATGCAAACACAGACTTAAATACCTCAAAGTGCTTTTTTCCAGAGCTGCATTCTGTCTGCTTTAAATCCTACTTCATGAGAACCGCAGAGCATTGCCGTCTCGTTAAGAGACTTTCTGTTTGCTGAGGATTGGAAAGAGGCAGTAATTAAAAATAAGAAAACCTAATTATGCTAGGAAATGTTCAGAGCTTACCAACCTCAGTAAAAATTGCAATAATCCACAAATTGCATTAAATCTGCATGTAAATGACAATTACTTGAATCTAAAAGTAGATTCAAATATCGCTGGCACAGAATGTCTCACTAAGACAAGTGGTAAATTAGTTTATTGACATTATAGTGGATTTGTTGTCACGATGAAGACCACTAACTGCAATTATCTAGTTTTTGAGGTAAAGTCAATGCTCATTTTAATAATGGATTGTGGTTTCATATACTCACTGAACCTTAACTCACTCTCTCTCTCTCTCTCTCTCTCTCTCTCTCTCTCTCTCTCTCTCTCTCTCTCTCTCTCTCTCTCTCTCTCTCTCTCTCTCTCTCTGTCCCTCTCGATGTTCTCATTAACCTCATTGGTGCAGCTGACTCTTCACCACAGTGATTCTTTGTGAGCCATTAGAATGGGCTTTCCCATCAGGAATTATTACCTGTTGAATCTGAAGGGTTACAGAAGCTGGCTGAAGTATTTGTAAAGCTTTTTTTTTTTGCCATTTTTTGCTGATCATTGCAAGATCCTTCCCTCAGTCGACATCTATATAGGGCAGTAAAGCCATCACTTCTGACTGGTGTTCTGATGAAATATCACCCACTGCCTTTCACTGATTTGATACCTTCTTTATGGCTGACTTATGTCAAGATTTTGTTAGTTGCAGCCTTACACCTCATGCCCACGGAATGTTCTGACGAGTTTCGGGCAATTGTATGGCAGGCACTGCGGGAATCCTGAAGTCGTGGTCTGATTGTTTGAATTTTTCTGGATTTTTGGGAGAAGCGACTGTCACTTTTTTTTCACTTGTTCAGCCATCCAATCGAGAAAAGATGATTTTGACTAGCTGTGTGCCACCTTGGATTGTTTATGACAGATTATTCTATTATACTGTTTTATTCTATTCTTCTAATCTCTTGTCTTTTTTTCAAACGCTAACTGGCTGTGAATTGGTTATTTGTTGTGGGGACATTGTTTGACATATTTGTCAAACAGTGTCCTGGGCAGGTCTTAGCTAAAGAAAGTTGCCAAACACACGGGACTATGTTTTTGGGGGCACAGAAAATAAAAAAATATTTGTCCACCACATAAAAAAGTAATAAACGCCATTGAAATATGTATTTCAGTAATCAAATATTATCTATTGAGACATCATAAACTCTCTCTCCAATCTGGTGGCTTGGGCGGAGTGGAGCATTTTTGAGATTTTGTACGTTTGAATTGTGCTATTTATTTATGTACTGGAATGTACAAGTATACAATCTTTTTGAGATCATTTTGGCTCCATAGTAAAGTAGATTAGATATTTGGAGTTATTCAATAAAAAACATACAAACAAACAATTAGCCGTGGTTTCATGGCAGCCACATCATCATGCATTGAGAGTCGTATCTAATTGTCAGTCTGCCACTGCAGTTGAATGCTATTTTCAGAGAGTTTAATTTTGTCAATTAACTATAAAAACCATTGTGGGAATATTTTTCAAAAGATTGTCATTTTGTTTTCTAGCAGCAGTAAAATCGAATGTATCATTTATATAACATAATTTGAACATATAGTTTGTTGTGTTTTTAGCTCAAATAATACATACTTGCCTGTTCTTATACAGTTTGTAAAGCTGCCACACTTCTTTTACTTAGAATGAAAAGGACCGGTCTGGACACTGTGTTGCCATGGCAACTGCTAATTAATTTTCTTCAAACTTTTCCCTCCTTTCTTATGAAATACAGAACAAAATAATTACTTGGGAACTGTTTCAAATTGGGGTATTCAGAAAAAGCCAATCAGGTTTTAAATTTAACTTTCCAACTCAAACTATCAAGCAAAATATAATGCTGTATTATTTACTTAGGCAACATGTTTTTAAATGTCTTTTGTGAATGTTTCTGAGACTGTGAACCTTTTCTTTTAATTATTTCAAGCACACTCATAGGTTGATATTAAGCAAGATGTCACCTTTTATAAATCTTGTAAGAAATGAGCTTTGTCCAGTTGAAGGTCATTTCAGTAAAGAGATGGACAATCAAGTAACCACGATTTATAATCCATTATCCATATAAAATGACACTAAATACTTATTTAATATCATTTAATAAAAAAACATTTTAATTGTAAAAACACAATGTTATACATTTAATTAACATTTAAACAACATTTCTGATACATGTGTTATTATGCATGCTTCAGTTTAAAGATATAAAATCCGAAGGACACTTACATAGAATACTTGACAGTCTGTACTAATTGTATTGACTTATGCTAAATCCATACTTCTTAAAGAACGCAACTAACGAATCAATTTGCACAAAACCAAGACAGCACAACACATAAACCTCAAGAGACCAACATAACAAATGTAAGTTTAGTTAAAATATTGAACGCACAAACGCGTCACGCCTTTGGTGTTAATTACAATGACGTCACTAGAATATGTTTAGCATCACTGCTCTTCTCAAAGAGCGCGCGAGGACTACAAATACAGGAGCGCGCGCCCGAGTCGCCGCTCCACAGATAAAAACCTGGACATTTTCAACTCACCTCACTGTTTGAGTAAACCGCTTTTACTTCTTTGGGGTTGGCACTGTAGCTGTAAAGGGTTGTAGGTTTGTATAAACTGTCGTTTGAAACAAGTTTGACCACTGAGAGGATCAGAGCAGAAGATGCCCTGCTGCAGCCGTTGCTTCGCGCGCTTTTCTCCCGCGCTTTTGCTTCTGCTCCTGCTCGCGTGCCCGAGACTCTCGAAAAGCGCGCTCGACTACGCGACCTTCGCAGTGAGTTCAGTTAAGTTTGTTTCTTTCTTTCTTTCTTTAATTTGTTAATATTGTTATTTTATTAACATTGTTCAGTTGATTGTAACACTCGTGACGATTATGATTATTGGAATTTAGTTCAAATAAAGCCAACAAATATTTCTGTTCTTGTTGAAGTGATACTAGAAGACTAAAGAAATTAAACAATGGATTAAACAGTGTTTAAATAGCCTATATATTTTTAGTTTAGAAATAGGCTACCTTTACATAAAATGTTTGAATTGTTAAATGTATGTATTAAGTTTAGTAATTAATTTAAAATGTTTGCATTTAATTAAAATCTTGTATTTATTGAATTTGCTTAATAATGTTTAATAAGCATAAACTATTTTAGAGCACAGATATTTTATTTCATAGGTAAAGAGAAGAGCTTCATCAATAAAAAAGTTCAGCTACCAAACAAAGATACAGGAGTTATGAGGAGAAAGATAAAAATCTAATCTGGCGCAGTCATATATCTGAATTAATGGCTGTACCTGAGCCACACAAACCCCAAACTGGGCAAATAAAAAATGCCTACTGAATTACATGTACACAAACAAAGGTATTTTCTTTTGCTGTTTTCTGCTCAGTAGATTAACTGCAAAAAAATTACACGAAATTAAATTTCACAGCCTTAATTCTGAAAATTAGTTTATGTGAATAAGTCAAGTAAAGGCATGCGTATTATTATTATGATAGCAGTGTGTTATAATATTTATGCAACTTTTTGTGTGTGTTCAGGAAAACAGGGAGATGCAGGCAGAGCATCAGGACAAGCGTTATGATGATATTGATTATGATTCTTTCATCGGCTTGATGGGAAGGAGGAGTACAGGTGACAATGAATGAACATACTTTTATTAAACACTGTAATCTGAGAAGAGCTGAAAGAGATAGACGTGTTACATTTCAATATATTTCTAATCAAACAAGGAGTTTTGCTTATTCAAACTCCTTTATGAATCCAACTTTGTCACAAGGGTTACCTCAGATTTGTTGAAAGAAATTGCAGCAAACAAATGAAAAGAAGAGAGAGAGAGGGGGGAAAGAGTATGAGTGAGAAAGATAAGAGAAGAGTAAAGAGAAAGAGAAAAGAGAGAGGGAGAGAGAGAGAGAGAGAGAGAAGAAAAGGGAGAGAGAGAGCGGCGGGGAAAAGAGTGTGAGTGAAGAGAGAGAGTTGAGAGAGAATAGAAGAGAGAGATAGAGAGAAAAGAGAGAGAGAGAGAGAAGAGAGAGAGAGAGAGGGGGAAAGAGTGTGAGTGGAGAGAGAGAATAGAAGAGAGAGATAGAGAGAAAATAGAGAGGGGGGAATGGTGTGAGTGATAGAGAGAAGAAAGAGAGCGAGGGAGAGATGAAAGAGAGAGAGAAGAGAGAGCGGGGAAAGGGTGTGACTGATAGAGAGAGAGAGCGAGAGGGGGAAAGGGTGTGAGTGATAGAGAGAAGAAAGAAGAAGAGAGAGAGAGAGAGAGAGAGTAGAGATATTGAGAGAGAGAGAGAGACGAAGAGAAGAGGAGAGAGAGGAGAGAGAGAGAGAGAGAGAGAGAGAGTGAGTGAGTGAGTTTAAAAAACTCATCAAACTCATAAAATGTCATCGGAAGCTCAGTTGTGCTTATGAACTATTTAATAGACTTAATTAATTAGTGACCACTACAATATTGTGCTATTTATATGTGTGCAATTTAATTAAATTTGAACATTTTCTGTTTCTTAAAACATGTGGTGGAATTTCTTTGTCTGCTCAAAGTGCAACTGTTATTTATGTCATGCTCACTAACCCTAAATCTACAGAGGATAACACAAATAAATGTTTTGGCCGACTCTCACTTTTCGGTCAATTGAGTTCTCTTTCGGTCTTATTACTTGTTTTTCCCTCTGAGGATTGTTCCCCTCAACTTGTACTAATTTCATCTAAATCATGCTTTTTAAAAGAACAACCAATTATTATAGCAATAAATACTATTGTATGATGTCATCATCCTGCGCGGGTGAGTTGTTTTTCACCCCTACCAGTCAGAATGTCTCCCTCATCACAGCATGGGATCAAGAAAATATGGCATCCAAGAAATTACTCCATATCATATCATAAATGTCTCATAAATAACTCGTACACAGCGTTTTGCTAACTCAACAGTGTGAAATTACCCCATTTGAAATAAATCTGTCGCATTATTATAAAAGTCTCAGTTCTTGCACATACTCTCTTTTAAATTTCAGTCTAATTTCGAGTATTTTTAAGAGAATTAAGTTGTCATTTTCTGTTACCAGGAATAAACCACGAGAAAAACTCACTTTTTAGACGTAAGTTCCCTCATCGTTCTATTGAATTTAGTTTTTAGAATTTCACTTCATTGACATTAATTCGAACGTAATCATTCCATTCTTCTTTTTGTTCCTGTTCAGCTAACGTGAACGACCTGTTTGTTAGATTGTTGGGAAGGAGAAACACTATGCCTGGTAAGTGGATTTGGAGTTAATACTTAGATAAATATGTAGACAAAAAAGAAATGACACAGAAGAGAAGATGAGATGAGATCAGAATAACATCGCTGTCGAGACTGCACTGAACCCTAGTGGCTAATTTCCTGACCTACAGCAACCACAAAGAGGTTGGACTTTACTTTAACTTTTAATTGTTTTATTCACGAGGCTGAGGAGAAGCATGTCACATAATAATCATGAGAAAAACATTTACTAAACAAAGTTCACTGAGGGTTTATAGAAGTTGTTGGTGAATAATGAATGTTCTGATAATGTTGCTAAAAATCTTTCTTTGAACTTTTCTAGTGAGTGATGTTAAAATAGAAACCATTGTGTAAACATAGCAAGACTTTCCTATCATTATTATTTATGCTGAGGTGGACAGAATTTTTCATAACTTTAACTGAACATTCCAGGAACTTTTTGTAGAAAATCTCAAATCAGCTATTTCTTGGAACAAATGTACACGTGTTAACTGGAATGAACATCGTCTTGGCTTGTTTGAAGCTGCTCTTGTGAAACTAAAAACTGCAGAGGCTACGACCATATACCTTTAAAACAAATGCAACTAATTCAAGTTTTGTAGACATTTTTTTCTAAAGACATAATTCAGGCTGAAACATTTTTTTCTTGGCTGAATTCTGTTGAATTATGAGTTGGCTGAATAAACATCTTTTCATTGAGTTCTCAGTGACTGTTGTTGACAGGATCAAAAAGTACTTTGTGTCGAGCTGTGTCGGTGATGCCTTGAGCAAATAAAAGAAATGTTCATTGACTCAGTTTTAGGAAGGACAAAATGGAATTTCTGTGGAACTTTTCAAAAACAATTGTACATTGAGTCAAGAATGCTATGTGTGTGTGTGTAGAAATGACTCTAGAAATAATTAGCATACTCAGCTTCATTGACTGATCTCAATGACTCATCTTTTAACAAATAATCCAGACTGTCGTACTACACGTCCAGCCACGTTGTACTTCCACTGACAGCTCCCCTAGTTCACTATGCTTGCCACATGTGCTTGTTTTTCTAGGCTAAATTCTGTTAGTGTAAACATTATTTACAAGCATCACTTATTTCTCTATATATAGTGACAGTAAGAATTGAGTATACAATGTTGTTAGTAACATGTGAACTGCGTCAGATGTATTTTGGTTCTTCAGATTCAGAATACTCTCATTTTGCAACATGTAAACAACTCTCTGCGGAAATTGGGCATACTGCATTTGACTTTCAAATAGCAAAATAGTATTGACTCCTCACGCTATCGCTTCGTTTCAGATACTCCTGTTAGGTCAAGAGAGAGGACAGGTGGCCTTCCCTTAAAGAACAGAAGGCTAGGGTAAGAAACCGAATGTGTAGTTGTGGAGTAAATTCGGTACTGAATTGCCAGCTAAATTGTGTAATTACTTTTTAATTCAGGTACTGCTGTGGTCTATGAAGGCTCAGAAGTCATCTTTTCAGAAGAAGCAACTTGGCGAGAAATGTGATATTGACTTATAAAGGAAGTAGACGTGTGCAAGTTACAATAATGGTAGACAATGTTTTTTGTTGTTGTTCTAAATGTACAAAGATGGCTCTAAGACTAGCTACTTTAATAATTTATGACAGAACACGGTAATTTGTAAACAATCCTTTAATCAATGTGCTGGTTAACATTCCTCAGTAAATTATTCTTTTGACTCATTGCATTTCACACATTCTTGTATAAATAAATGATCGCTGTGGATTTCCTTTGTACAAAAACATACAAAAAAACTGATTTACAGTCTGCCTTAAGATTTGAGGCAAAAGTGAGAAACGCAGACTTCTTGAACAGTAGCTGCATCCCATATCTAGAATATGAACGGTTCAACTTCATTTCTGATTTGTTCCCTCTTCATTGAAAATCAGAATAAATCTTCTTCGGTACATAACAATTCACTCGGCTTTCTTAGTCAAGCACTACACTTTAATAAGAGCAATTCAAGTGGAAACTCTTGTAATTGAGTATAACGAGAACATATTTCTCTGTTCTCTCAAATTAATCTCAAGAACAATGAAAGGTTTTCAAAAGAATTTCACAGGAGCTTATTGTTTAACTGCTCAATAACATCTAAGTTTACTTTTAGCTTTTAGTTCATCAGAGCAGAACACAGCAAACATCCACACGGGTTTCTATTTGAATATTTCCAGCGAATCCACAGGGATACGGTTTTACCAAAGCGTATTGCCATCAAACTAAATCCACAATCTTCCCTTGATGAGTTTCAAGATCCCCCCAAAATTACGATATTATATATAAAAAAAACATTTGACCAAGATTATAAAACATCTAAGCAGTTTTAGTTCAAACCACAAATGTTAAAGTGATAGTGCAACGTGCTCAAAACACAACAGTGGTTTGTTGTAGGAAAATATTTAAGGTTTATATTTCATATCCTTTATTACAGTAATAAAGTGTACATTTGTACACGCTTATGTGATTTCTAAAAGAAACACGCTAAAAAGCTGTCCATTTGTGAGAGCTTTCAGTTGAATATTTTCTCTGCGTGTATGTTTTACTCCCACATCAATAAAAAATCCCTTCTTTGTTGCTTTGTTCCACCACAAAATCAGTTTAAACCAGGCTTTGTTAAGAAGTCAGAGATTACTGGTCACTTTCTTCATACTAATCAAATTTACTTCACAGTGTCTAAGGTAGCATTTTCCATAGAATTATCCAAAAGGAATTCCTATTTATCCCAACTTAGGTGTTTATGAAGCAGCTTTAAAGAAAACTATATAAAACAATTTGATTGATTGAGGTGAATTGTTTCTTGTTTTCTTAAACAGCAACACATAAGAAGAGAGTGAAATTATCTAAACATTTTGAGTAGAAATATTATAAAAAGTAGGTAAGGATTGGTCTTTGATGAGATATATAAATATAATAATAATTTTAAATACAATAATCATTTTCTGCCAGATATCTTATCCAAATTGAAGGTCACTTATTGGAATATAACCCTCTCATCATCCTGCTGCTTGCGCAAACCATTATTATGTGACAGTGGAACACAAAGACAAAAAGGTTCAAATAAATCATCATTTGAGTCTTTAAAAAACAAGAGGTGGTAGCACTTTAAATTCAAGTAGAAAAGGTCCCTCCGTGTCTTCTCTCTCTTCTATCTTAGCGCTAACTAAACCAACAAGATTAACAAGAGCACAAACCCCTGGAGATCTTCTTTTTAACATCAAAGCTCAAATCAATTCTAGATGCATAAACACCTTCGCAGTCACACTCTAGTCAATTAATTAAACCATTGTGTGCTCTGTAAATCCAGCATTTCTCAGCTTGCATGCTTCCCAGCGGGTCAGCACTCATCTACAAGCTCTCGAAACCTCTCAGCATGAAGAAAAAAAAAAGAACGCTATTTATTTGCATGAGCTTTTGCTGTTAGTGTGCCAGCAAGCGGAATTGTGAAGACTAATTTAACTTTTTTGAATCTGGGGAGGAGTAGAATGGGGTTTTGTACAAGTTGAAGGACTCACTCCTGGTAAACGTTTCAATGTAATGTAAGGTATGCACCGTTCTATTTGGCAGAGGGCTGTTTGAAGTGAACAGACAGGAGCTTTAATGATAAATGCATGTGATTCCTCTGCAGCAGAGAAGAGGCACTATTTGAATGGATTAAAAGGCAAAAATCAAGGCCACTTTTTGTACAGCTTTGCTGCTGAACCAAGCAACGTGTGCATGTGATTAGAGAGTTTAAACACAACTCCGCTTGATTATATAGGGTTACGAATAAATGAAAATTACATTAAAAAACAATTATCAAAAATGCTTCATTACGGTTAAGGCAAGCGCAAGACTCAAAGTCTTAAATATCATTCCAACCAATCACTCACTTTCTTATATTTATATATTTTTCATTTTTCAAAACGACTCCAAAAATTTACCAGATTGAAAATATATTGTGCTCATCTTCAGATAGTGGAACATAGAGCCTTCTGAAAAGTTATTTTGAATGTCTCAATAAAAAAAGCAGACGGTAGCTAAAGCTTCTCGATCAGATCTTCTGATGATTGTTTGTCCTCGTCCTGTGCTTCCACCTTCTCCTCGTCTCTAGCTTCTGCTTGATCCGCGTCAGGCGCATCGAGGTCTTTCAGGTTACTGGGTTGTGGGGGCTCGTAGCGGTACTTGTAGCCAAAGGCACGTAAATGGTATGTGTAATATTCAAGCAGGTACATGTGAGACGCATCCACATAGTGGAAAGAAACAGCCAGGTCTGAACAACACTGTGGGCCCTGCGGGAGAGAAAGATGCAAGTTTAAGCTTTTATAGAAAATATAACCTTGTGATGTTTGAGAATAGTCTGTACAGCTTATAATAATGATGAAACAACAAAGAGTGAAAACGTGACCACTCATTTGTTAGTATTTCAACTAAAAGTAGTGTTAATAAAAGAACAACAGTGAGTGATGGAATATTTTGCTAAAATCTAAGCGGACTAACATTGGTTCGATCCCTTAATAAAATATATTTAACATTACCTTTGCTATTTATTTATACATACATATAGCCAGTGGGATTTAACGTACAGAAATTTGGCTAAAGACGCATGTCAATAGAGGGAATCTTGGCAGCAGATGCAAGTTGGTTATTCACACACCAGGTTGTCTACCGCTACTTGTTCTCAAAAATGCCCGGGGTTGAAATAAATATTTGCCAAGCCTTTACTAATATTGTTTCTTAAAATTCAATTAACATGGAACCATTTGAAAGATTTTAATTTGGTCTTGAAAAAGAAAGTTTTGGCATTAAATAAAGTTTATGTTGAAGAACAAACTTTTTGCCATTGCAAAAAATCCCAAAACATTTAGGCTTTGTAAAGACCTGAAAGGATATTCAGAATTAATAAACACCTACCAGCCAATCAGACAGTATTCAGACAGACCATGGAATAAACTAAAAAATAAATATGGAGCGAGTTGGAATGATCAGAACATTTATTTCTTGAATGGAAATGTAAGTAAACCGTAGTACACTTGTTTTAGATACTAAATTGTGTACATGGTCTCTGTCCGCTGATGAGCGTAATTTCAAGTGTATTCGAAGGACCCCTATTAAATAAAATGTATTACAAAAAATAATAACATTCTACCGCATAATCCAATAATCTGATTGTCAAAAAGTACTGCCTGTCTTCTGGGTATTGTATGCTAACTTCTCTCACTTCAACCAATCATTTGTGTTTGTTCGCTTCAACAGCAGGTTACTCGGGTAATATTAACTGAAAATGTAAATGGAAGTCTTGCAATAATGGAAAAAGTAATCTAATTATTTTGGATTTGCCAGATATATTTGTATTATTTCAGCAAATCAGTTAATTTTTATTTTCTTATATAATCATCTTGCTGAATATAGATTTTTTGTTAACAACATATTTATTTTTGAAATGAAAATAACCAGTTGGCCAGACATTGGGACTTACCCCAAATAAGATTTTCTATATGCTTCTATTGAGTTGAATAAACACGGTTTATGTATGATGTGTTATTTTGAATTTCCTCATTCTGAGTTATATTTGAGCAGGATGTATGCCTAAGCTTACACACTCATGGGGTTCTCTAAATCTAAATATTATCAGACCCATCAGTCACTTTTTTTTTCCTCCCACAATGTTTGACTTTGCTTATGGAAATTTCTATGTGTAATGCAAAGTGAAACACAAAAGATGAAAAAGTGACTGACTGGCTTTCACTCAATAAAAATTTTTATACAGTTTCACATCAGTAGCGAGATGGAATATCAAGTTAGCTTATCCTTTAAGTCTCCCCTAGATAACTAGCAGTGCTTTACCATTTTCACTCAGTGTCTAGAAAACATAATGTGTTGTTAGATTTATTAAATTAGATACCAGTAGTACTTTCACTCCAGTAACATAAATGAACATAAAGTTTCCATAATTTGGGCTCTTCTATTCCAATAGAAAATTAAAAGTTGACATTTATAATACAGTGTAATAAACTAGGGGCTTTGCTTTAGTCACATGAGCATGCGGATACCATATAGCTAAAGAAAATCTTATTTGATCAAAGAAACAAGTTTTATATTGAAAAACATGTCAAAAATAGTTGTTAAGGAAGCTGTAATCACTGGCACAAAATGCTACTGTTCTAATCTGATTCAATGACCTATGCTACGCTAAAAGTACTATTGTCAGCTTGTACAGATTCTAAAATATCTCAGGGAAACTTGGAGGAGGAGTGTTCTTTAAACACAATAATTAAGAGTAGGAGATACCCAACATTCATTAAAATCATAAAAACAAAAATGATTTGTAGATTGCCTCACCTGTACAATGGGATAGTAACAGTAGTTCCAGTACCAGAAGGTCTTTGGAAAGGTGCCAGTGAGATGGGATTCAGGTACAAAGGGATGGAAGGTTTCTCTTTGTAAACTATCTCTGGAGTCTCCAGCCACAACGCCTACCTTCTCCATGCACTGACCCATAGCCAGGTCCTCCACTGAGCTGGTGTGAGTACACACTTTGGTGCGAAAGCCCTCCACAAACCTCTTCAGAGCCTCTTTGCTGAGCACATAGCCAGCTCCACCACTCATGTAGCCCTGTTTTACATAAGGTTTAAAGCGACGGCCAAAATAGACTGGGTCCTCTGGAGAATGGTTGACCAGAAGCCAGCGGAGGTTGTCAACGATCATGTATGTATCGTCGTCTGCTTTGAGAAACCAGTCCGCTTCGTCCCCATGCTTCTCCAGCACATAATGGAAAGCACGGATGGTCTTCCAGTAAAGCTGATCCCGGCCTTCTTTTGTGTTCAACCCTACTGTGGGAAAATCAACGTTGTCCACGGAGCTTATGAAGACAACAATGTTGCAGTGACGACTCCATGTAGCCTTCACGTGCCGAGCTTTCTTCTCAAGGTTATCAGGGCCTGTCATAACCCAACAAAGAATGCGAACTTGCTTATAGAGACCGTCTGCAAGTTTGCCATCCTCTCCTGTAAAATAAATAAATGTTAGTGAAATAACAATGATCTCTTAATGAGTTAAGGCATCTCTGACTCTTTCGCCATGTGATAAGAATACACACACACATATGCTGAAAACTGAAAACTTCCTCATTTACATACTCAAATACATGTAATGTAATAAACCGCATTTACGCTTTTACTTTAAAGAAGATCAGCTAAGACGATTGGGTTCAGTGCTTAAATGGGGCTTGAACTGACCGACCATAGCGAGGTCCCCCTTCATGCTTGTTGATTACGAAAAAGAAAGCCAATTCAGAAGTTGACAT
This sequence comes from Danionella dracula, assembly GCA_900490495.1. Classification (NCBI taxonomy): domain Eukaryota; kingdom Metazoa; phylum Chordata; class Actinopteri; order Cypriniformes; family Danionidae; genus Danionella; species Danionella dracula. Next base: position 5,375,933 of record UELW01000234.1, on the reverse strand, counting down.
GATTACAAGGTTTCTGGATTGTTCAGTGACTTTCATGTGATTAGTTTACTGACTATACTAAAGTTTCCCTTTACGTGTCACAACCGGAGCTTTCCACGCCCCAATGTGACACAGGCTGTGGTGCACTGGGATCATTTCCCTCATACTATAGGGGCAGGTAAATAGTTAAATTAAACAAAAAAGGCTGTGTCATGTAAAAGACAGTCTTAGTATGAATGAATTACTACACAAATCCTATCTTTGGATGACTGTCAGCAAATAATGAAACGTCACAATGTTCAATGTTGTTATTCACAAACTCAAAATACAGTAACTAAAATTCAACAGAGCTTCCACTTTGAAGTAGCAAGAGCTGCTGCTGAAATGAACGCAGTGGCTAGCATCAAATTCTTATTCCGAGAAATCTGAATAATAATAATAAGAGAAAAGACAAACGGTCTTATTTTAATGCTGATTCCTTAACAAACATTATGAATTAGGCAAACACATTCTGACAGGAAACATTTGAACTAATGTCAGATGTAACAAAAAAGACATTTACATAACCAAGCCCAATAACTTTCATCCTATGAGTTCTCATTTCATCAAAAGAGTTTTACATTTTTAAGTGTCCTTCTCAAATATTTTTCCCGGTGCACACTAAAACCACTTTAAATAATTTTTTTTAAAGAGTAAACACTTTTTTATGGCTTTAAACTAAACAATTTCAATTTAATGTAACTTCAAATGAAAGAAAACTTTTATTTGATGAAAAAATTTTTATTTGACAGCTGTCTGAACTTTGACTTTAAGTACAAAGTTAAGTAATTTATTACAAAGTAAGTAATCGGCCAACAATTATTTTTAAGTTTACTCATCACATTCACTTTTTTGTACACTTTAACATTGATTTTTACCCTTCTTAATGTGTACACAAACTGAGAGCAAAGTCCTCTCCCAGGAAAAAAAATCTAACACATATCTAAAACACAAACCTTCAATCCAACTTTAATGGATTGGATCAACAACAGAGTAAAAAGTTTTATAAAGAGTTGCACATCAGGAAAATGGTGACAAACTACAGCATATTGACAGTGCTTATGTGTTTACAGAGCTTTACACTGGTTTTATGGTAGCGCTTCAGTGAACCATTAACCCTGACAGACTGGGAACGGCTGTCCTGAACAAGATTCCTACCCTTTCAAAAACACAGCTATCCTTAAAGTATAGATTTTAAAACAAAAACTATGCGCATGGCCTTCCGAAGCTTTTGTTTTTAAAACTTGGTCTCAGCTCACCTAACTCGCCAGAGCTTCCAAACTTGAAAAACCTGACTTTTATTACCTACCTTTCAAACAATGTCACCCAGTTAATCCTGTTACTTGTTTTTAAATCCTGAACAGCTTTGAGAAAATGATTTAGATAAACTGGTAGTAATTAAGGAACCAATGTTGATTAATTCCGCTTCTGGCATTAAAAGATGATAATGACTGTGTTTTACAAATATTATATTCAATAGAAAAGGACACAATCTACATATTTAGCATTTTGACAATATTTGCAAGGCATTTAAACAATATCAGAATATCAAATACTTGTTTGACTCGTAAAATCAATGTTTCTTTACAGTATGTCTTTGGTAAAGCTGTGGACAATTGTAGTTTAGTATCACACCTAATTTATGTGAGTTACGGTAGCTTACCCTCTAGTGTAGCATCGATTCAAGAATTACCTGTATGGTGAGGATGATTGAGGTTGAAGAGAGCCGACCTCTCTTTCTTCCAGTTCTTGTTGTCTTCTTCAATTATGTCCAGCAGGTTTTGTACACGGACCTCTGGCTCAGGAGAGACAGTGGTCTGTGAAAACCCAACCTGGCGGAGGAACATGTAAAGGCTGCATGTTCCCACCAGAAAGCCCAAGTAGAAGGCAGAGCGGGCCCCCAGAGCCATCATCTCAAGCTCTATGAGAAGAGACTATCACCTATGAGAGACTGGATGGAAGGAAAATAAGATTCATGTCAGCGATCCGGAAATTAAACTCATATAGGATATGTTCAAACAGACATTGTCAAAAGTTTACGAACAGCCACACTCCTCTGAATTTACACATAAAAAAAATCACTACAAAAGCAATAATTGTGGCATGTAGTTGGACAAATTTATTATTTCTACATTAGAGAAAAATAATACCTAAATAGTGTGACACAAACCCTTTATCATAGTCAAACGGTGGGTGGAAGGTCTATATTCTAAAGAAAATAATCGTCATAATGTAAAGTTAACTCAACTGTTGCTTTGAAACACTCAAAACATTCAGTAAAATACGTCATCACCAGCTTTTTAATTTGAACAAGTTTCAAAGAATTCAAGGCAAACACACTGATAGTAAAACTTGATAAGACATGGAAGCAAACATTATTATAAAATAGAGTTAAAATCTTACCAGACAGATGGCTTCCTGGCGAAAGATTCGACTCTGAGGCCATTTCTCCACAACTCACAGAACTAGCTTTACAGCGGGCATCGCTTTAAGTTAAATAAATACATTTGATTGCTTAATCACTTAAAGTAACACCAGACCACATCATCCCAAATTCCACAACATCAAAATATGGGTTTGTCCTTATCTTTACTTGAAGCTAACTAGCAGCGTTCTTCCCATCTCGCTCACAACGCGGGGTTGCTTCAGTTACGCATCGTAAGCGCCCAAACTTTACTACCTGACGTTCGTTTAGTGAACAGTGACGCACCTATCTCTTAACGTTATGACGATTTTATTTGATGAAACAAGATGATCTATTTCCACCAGCCCCGCGTCCAACCCCTGAACGCCTGCACAAACTGCTTGCGTCACTCTTGACTGGGGATACACGGAAGCGGATTTGATTGGAGGAGCGATCGGTCAGTCTTACTTTGCGTGAAACTGAGAGTATTCATTGGATGACATGCTACAACTTGTGAGCGTTTCAACACTGAGCCAAAAATAATACTTCAAGGAAAGTTTTACTATCGTGTTCCATCAGGTTTGTTTTGGCGGTGTTTATAATGCATTGTACCAAGGGAGGAGATCCAAAATAAAACAATTATGTCTCAATAATGAAAACGTTCTCTCAGTTTGAGTGACATGTTTAAGCCTTAAAATGAATGAAGACTAATAATGTTCAATACTATTCTGTAATGCCCAAATAATGCCAAGGTATCACTGTCAGACTTTTATTGCAGTCTCCAAATACATTTCTATGAATAAATCGAAGTTTTATTTGAATACCAATAAGGAACGACATCAACAGTGTAGAGCTGTTACTTGTGGTCTGTGATTTTCTGAGACCCTTATCACCTCCCTGCATTCCCTACTGACTAAGATAATCAACCAATCCCGCAGCTGCTCACATGTTTAAATGAGATGGAAACATTTGACCTTACTCACAAGAATACTTTGAACAAGTGCGAATCTGAAAATTAATAATTAAAACAATCAAACTCACATCATATGATGTCTGAAGTTGTATTGTTTATTGTCTTTCCCAATATGATTGCTGAATAGAAAAAGTACAGTTTTTTTTATTTCTCACGATATTGTGTACCGAACAGAACTGTAAGCTTTAAATACAATTGTTGGTTTTCTACATTCCTTATTCCCTGATCAAATACAGCCAAAGTCCGCAGAAATAAAAGTACCGTTTTGTTCGGCGGACCTTTCACAGATTTCACAGAAAGAATGTTTCAGTTCCTGTTTCTGTGTAATCAGGTTACTTTTGCTCTTGTGACAAAACGTGTCCATACAGACAGCAGAAACAGAAATGCTTGGCATAAATTACTCACATGAAGCAATATCAAACCTACAAACAGTTACCTAAACATGTCAATCAATCAAACCCCTTTTAGCAAAAAAGCCCTTAACTGTAGTCAACAAATGGCCGAATAATGGATCACAAACCAAATTTATGTTTTAACCAAGTAAAACAGGAATTCTTTCTTTGTTTTGTAATAACAAACTTCGTAAAAGAACTGTAACTTACAAAAAAGTGGCTGAACACTGACTCGCTTTACATTCGGATCATGTCAATCATTAAAGCAATGTTGACTGCAACCAGTTTTTCCTGGCTTTCAGGAGAAATCAAACAGAGAAAATATTGACACAGACTGAAATTTACTGAATATTGACAAGCAAACTATCTGTACATGAGAAAGGACAATGGTTATGAAGCAGAACACAACTAAACAAGAAGTCTTGGTCTTAAAATCTCTGAATAAAGCTGGTAAATATCAACTCAAAGGAGTGAACTCAACCCCTCAAAGGGCTCACGTAACTGGAATAATCTGAGTCAGTTGTCAGTTTGTTTACCACACCCTGAAGCAATGACCAAAAGTTCAGAAAAGCTGGCTGCTCTTCAAGTTAACAGTCCTTGAGAGAAGAGTGAAGGTTTACAAGTCTGCGTCATCTGAATCACTGGTTCCTGTGGACTGACTTTCATCCTGCCGTTCACCCCAGACAAACTTGTAGTTATTCTCCAACTCCTGCTGACGCTTCTGCTCTTTATACACTTCTTCTGTACCTCCTGTCTGCACACAGACAAAAAGAGCTTTAAATGAATCAACAAGCCACAATAATACTTGTCAAATCGAAACGATTGTACGTTTTGTTACCTTCAAGTCCACTGCCTGGAAGTTAGGAGATCATTTAATTCTACACCATAAATAATGTTTCACTGTCGGTCAGACTGACATAAATAAATGGATGCTTTGGTTCAAGTGATTTCGAGATCATGTTGGCAGTGATCATCCCAGTAGGGCTGCAACTATCGAATATTTTAGTAATGGGGTATTCTACTGAAAAGTTAATTCATTAACCGTTCGAGCAATTGGATAAAACGTGTGCGATACCATGCGTCACTTCCTGTGCCTGCGCTCTGATCGCTCATAGTAGAAGGTGCTGAAACTTGGATTATTACTACAGAAACGCTTTAAATCCATTTGAAATCAAGCAGGGCATAATGTTTTATAATGTGCTAAAATAAACATTAGAGCCAAAGCTAATACATTTATAAAGTGGACTGTGCTGTTCTGGAGAGCAAGTTAGAGGAGAAACCTCGAAAAATGGTGTTTATACCTTTAACTTTCGTTCCTGAAAATTAGTAGTTTCCACTTTATAAGCATAGTTTTTGTCCTGTTTACCAACACTTACATAATTAAGTTATTATTAATGGGTTCATGCCATGGGGAGCCTTTTGTGAGTTTTATAGGGATTTATAAGAGTAGATTGAATAAAAAAAATCTAACCATGGTTGTTCCCAAACAAAAACGGATTTGCTTCTTTTAAAAACTGGTTTTATTTGCGCTATTGATGACTAAAGCTAGTTATTATCTAAAAAGAGCAATAAAAGAGTGAAACAATACAGCTGAAGGTTTTTCCAGTCAGCCTACATTGCTTTCACTACGCAGACAAAAGTTGTGCAGACATTTAAATGTTGTGATGTCTCAATGTTCGGCGTGGATTATGCGGTTTATACCATTATCTTTGGCCAACATTAACAGATTAAAGATAGTAACATGAATGAAACAGGAGAATGCCAATTTGAAGCTCCTGGTTTTTAAATTGTGAATATATAAAAGAAAAGGACAGTGTAACAATCCATGCTCTGCATTTCCTGAATGATGCTTTACTCATCTCTCTTCAGGAAGGAATGTTTCTCTGTTTCAATCTAGTGGAGTTTTACAAACAGCAGTTGGTGAAAAACAAAAAAACAAAAAACAAAAAAAAAAACAAGCCGTAAAACTTAAATAATAGAACCGCTAAAAGAATCCAAGTTGAGCGACCCTGTGCACAGGGGCCTCGCATGGAGTGTACAGTCACCGTGAAGAATGGCTGTTTGTCAATATCTCGCTCAAGGATACATGGAGTTAACAAACAGACCTCGGTTAACACCTGCCAGCCAATCAGAACGCGGTATTGAGACAGACCACGGAATAAAAAGAATTAATAGAGGCTTCGAGATGGAGGATTTTGCCTTGAGTAACTCGAGGAATCGTTTCCGCTCAACATCAACATCAGTGTTTTTTTTTATCTCAAAACATTTTACAGACTAGGCCATGCAATCTATTTCAGATAAAACTTGGCGCTGGGAATGATTGACTTTTGCAAGTAAGTGCGAAGTGGCATTGTTTCTTGGATTGGGCTTGGAACACTTCAAGCTCTCCAGGACAGGACGGACAAGACATTTTCTCCTACAGAAACTTGTTGCCCTGCTACTCGTGTCCATTCAAACATGGTTTTAATCCATCACCATTATTTTTTTCACACCATAAAAATTTTCGTCATACTGTTCTTTATGAAGGATACGCCAGATTTAGCAATGGCTACCTGGCATTCAAATGATGCCTGCCTTAGTCAGTCAACAGAGAGGAAAATTTGAATGGCCTGTGTTGTAGAACTTCAATAATTTGCAATTTTCCTTCCTTTTTAAACTTTATTTTATAGGTATTGTAGTACTAATCCAAAGTGTTTTAAAGTTATATGGTTAGAAATGAATTTAAAAAGAGATGTAGGGTAAAAGTCAGCTGATATTTGTGTTTGATCTCAAATCTCTAAAATCTTTTTGAGGTCTGTTTTTAGTAAGCATTTTATTTTATGTTGCGTCTGACCTAGACAGGGCAATGACAAAACACTATATTATACCCTCATTTTTACATTTCACAAGTGATCATTTGCTTTATTTTGAGTTGAAACTCCTACCAGAAGATTGATGAGAAGCTCTCTAAATGATTTTGTATCTTCCTCTGTGAGCCACTGCTCTCCTGACTCTTCCGCTGTTTTACGGGTTAAAATCTTCACTTCAATCTTTCCTATTAAAAAAATCACACACATTAATTACAATGACAAGTCATCTCTTAATTGTACATTTAAATAGTTAATGTTCAGAAAAGAAAGACAGAACTCCCCCTTACACACACACACACGCACACTCCCACACAGATGACCATTGACAGGATGCATGCAAATATGAAATGGAGGGCAGCTTCGGGAAGGATAAATTAAGACCTAAATCTTTACACTTTATCACCCTGAATCTGACCCCTATAACAGAACCAGATGAACCAACAACCTTTTCTGTTTAAAATGTGTGTGCAGGAAAGCTAAAGTGATAGAAAGCTCATTTTAAGGATTTTAGAGTTTATATTGCAGCCATGCGTAAGCCAGCATCAAGGACAACCATAATGAAGCAGATTCAAAACAAGCAACCTCCATGAAAAGATCGGTTAAAGATTTGAGAATGAAAGATAAAGTCTTCACTCAGAGACAGACACAGGGAACAGTGCTCAGAGTTGTGAGTGTTGGTGTGTTCTAGCCTACCTTCGGCCTTGATGCCGGCTCTCTCTAGCTGTTCTTTGACCACTTCCTGAATCTGCTTCCACTGGGGGTCGCCCTCGCCCAGTTCCTGCACCTTCACACCCCCCTCATCCTCATCATCATCACCATCACCACCACCACCACCGGTGCCCCTGGCAACTGCTCCAGCAGCTGCTCCTCCGCCCACCTTATACTTAGTCACCCTGACTTTTACCTGCTCGCCACTGCTGCTCTCTTGCGTGAGACAGAGGGAAGGGGAGGTTATCGTGCAAACTACAAAAAAAAACTCCCCCTTCCCCTTTTATGAATGACATTCTCTCTTAAACAACATCTTGAAGCATGTAAGACGAGCTGAGAACAACAGTACCGTGCAGAATTGGGTTAGAAATGATGCTATGAGGAAAATCATATGTTCATATAATGTATTTAAAACAGAAAATAATAAAAATATGAAACCATGCATAAAGTTATTAACAGAATCTAAGGCTCAATTTTAATTGCTGCAAAAGTAGTTACGTCTTAGTAAGTATAATATGTTACATTTAAACTATTTACAAGATGACGGCAAAGAAATATTATTTTCTTTTTCATCCTCATTTTATCAGATTTCACTTTCTGTGGTAATATAACATAAGGGTTTTGTCCTTAAAGCTATTCATAATATAGCTTTAAAACTAATCAGTCTTACTTTACAACTAATGGAATAGCTCTCCTTTAGGTCAATAATCTGTTATGAGGAAACTTGAGGTTTCTTTTCAAAAGATTTCCCTTTTTTAAGAAAATGAATGCTAATAATTTAGCAATAATTGAATGCATGTACAGGGAATGGACAGAGAAACTGAAACTTGTTGGCGCCTGTTGAGGTTATAGCAGAGTGGTTCGAGCCGATAAAAAGGTAACAGTAACTCATTACAACAGAGGTATGCAGAAGAGCGTCTCTGATCACACAGCACAAGAACAGGAAACTGAGTCAACAATTAGCACAGGTTCACCTAAATTCGATAATAGATTTTGGGAAAATGGCTGCCTGCTTGTCTGATGAGTCTCGATTTCCGCTGCAACATTCAGAATGTATGCTCAGAATTTTTTTTACTTCCACATAAAAGCATGGCTCCATCCTGCCTTGTATCAATGGTTCAGGCTGGTGGTGGTGGGGTAATGGTGAGGGGGATGTTTTCTTGACACACTTTGGGTCCATTAGTACCAACTGAGCATCATGTAAACACCACAGCCTACAAACATTGTTGCATCTCTCTTTGAACACATCTTCTGATGCTACTTCAAGAAGGATAATACACCATGCAAGAAGTCCCAATCATCTCTGGTTTCTTTAACATGCCAATGTACAATGTACTCAAATGGTCTCCACAGTCATCAGATCTCAAATCACTAGAGCATGTTTGAAAGTGGTGGAATGTGAGCTTTGGAGCTGACAAATATGCAGCAACTGTGTGATGCCATCATTTAATATGGACCACACGCTCTGAGGAATATTTCCAGTACACTGAAGGCAAAAGTGGGCTCAACCTGGTACTAGCAAGGTATTCCTAAAAAAGTAATAAAGTACAATGAGTGTACGTCTGAGCTCAAGGGTCTATGGATGGAAAACTATTTGTTAAAAGTCTGAAAACATTTATTTCTCACCAATTTCATCCTAACAAGATCTAAGGCTTCAGATTCAAATCTCTGCTAGAGTCGTACAATTCCTTATCGCATTCATGGTCTGATGATGCAATTATTAACTATGTATAAACAATCATGACCTTGGACCTCTCCGGGATTGTCAGAATCTAAATCAGACATCCAGAGACTCTAGAGGACAGTAAAAAGATCACGAGAGCTCCCTTACCCTCACTTCAAGAACTGTACAACTCCAGAATGGGAAAGAAGAAGGCTCTCAAAATCACCACCACAAAGGCAACCACCTCTTCCAGCTCTTACCCTCCGGTTGGCGCTTCAGAGCCCCAAACATCAGGATAGCCTGGCACAAACACAGTTTCTTCCCTCAGGCCATTCAGCTCCTGAACACATAACTTTCCCCACCAACACTCTCAAATATATCCATTAAATATTACACTAAGCAACGGGACTCTGATGTGGACTCTTAGCACATTTCCAGTCGCTCCACATTCTGTTCTTCTGTTGCTGCACTTTATTTTTACTTTGGTCTGCACATTACCTCCAAAGCACATCTCTTAAGCACCTTAGACTTCTGATATAGTTCTATTACTTTACATTTTGACTACCTCTACTTCTAGAATATTACTATATTCTAGTTACTTTAAACTACAGTTATTTACTTTTATAACTTGTGTTACTGGGCAACCTTTTTGTGTCATTTTTGTGTCAACACTGGAGAATACCTGAGTACCACAACAATTTCCATGTGTGTGCACATGCACACTTGGCAATAAACATCTTTTATTCTCATTCTGATTGTTTTGGAAAATTCAAGGTGCACCCAAGTTCTCGTGATCAAAGTCCAGGTGTCTCAGTTTCATTGTCCACCCCCTATATACACATTTGGCACACTTTCACAGACTATTCCTGAATAAAATACTTTTAAAAAACACTAATGAATGTCTAGGGAACAGAGATGGAAACTGCAAGCAAAATAATGAGCTATTCATTCTGCCATCAGTTCATTCACACAGGTCATTTGCTATGTATTTTTACCTGGAGTTTTAGGAACGAGATTTGGCTTTTCAGATGAGGCTCCTTCATTCTTAAGTGTGGATTGTCTACTTTTATCCGCTTCAGTATGTTTTTGTGTGTCTGGGACGCTCTTGTCTTCAAGACGGTCCAGGAGTTTCCCCAATGTATTTTCAAGAGTTTGGGTAGCTTGAGAGCGATCGAATTCCCCCTTCAGACCCTCATTTTCTAACTCCTGTTGAGCCTGGACATGAAAACACAATAAGTGAAACCATCAGTAGAGCCGAGAGGCTTTCAGCAGAAAGAATTCGTACTTCTTCTATGATGTTGTCAAACTCTTTCTGCATCTCTTCTTTTATCTCCTCTATCTTGGTAGAGGAAACGGACAGATCCGCCATCTCATCTTCAAACTCCTGCAGCAGTTTCTCATCCTCATCCCCTTCTTCAAAATCAGTCTGTTCTCTTTTACCCTCCTCCTCTTCCTCCTTTCTTTTGTCTAACGACAGCTGGTTTGCTTTTTCCAGCTCAGCTTTTCTGTTCTGAACACAGCGCACAAAAATTATGAATTCAAGTTAACTGGACAGAATATTTGAGATACTCAATCACAGGAAATGCCTATTAAAACCAATCTCAATTTCAGTTACATGTTCCAAGCAGTGACGTGCAGTGAGGTTTATGTCTGGTGTCAGATTTATAACTATATAAGCCCTGCATAGTAACTTATTCAACATTTGATCCGCAACGTTTAACTCGTTTTGTTTAAAATTTTATCAGAAATTATTATATACACAAACTGTAGAATAGAAAAAAAGAATGAAAAACATGTTATCGTTATTACATTGATTTTTTTCTGTGTTGGTTTTCCTTTAATTAGTATATCATGCTTTGATTAAAAATCCAGTTCAGAGAAATCTTTTAGTTTAGATATGTTATCTTCCATTTTGAATTATGAATAACTGACTTGCTAACTGTTTATACTGTAACATACTAATGCCATCATTAATTCTATTGGTTGACAACCAGGGAGAAGTAAGAAGAATCCCTGGGATCCCTATCGCCCCCTGCCATGAGACAGGAGTACTGCGTGCCACTATGCAGCTCTGGCAGCAGCTTTATGGCCACTCGGCACAACAATACGTTACACATATACAGTTGTTGATAATGAAATTAAACACTGCATTATACACCAGCAGAAATCATTAAATCTAATTCATGTAGTTTCAATAGCAACATGCAGATGGAGAGCAACTCACTGCATAGCATACTGTCACAGCAAAGTGATCATGCAATCCACTCGGCTCAGCGATGAACGCCTCTTCTTAATATTTGAATGTTAAATGTGAAAATTAAGATTTTGAAATCGAAAACAACTCCAAAAATTGTGAAATTAAATGTAAAAAAAATGTTACCACTGAATAAATACATTTATACTTTAAATACATTTTTTTTTACATTTTTTAAATACATTTATACAGTGTGTACTTTATACTTTCATCGTGACAGTTGAGGCTGTGCCTCCCTTGCCTCCCCTGACTGCATGTCACTGGTTCTAAGTTACTAAATGCTGGTTATTGACTTAACACATTACTTACTTTTTCGTTGCTCTCTCGAAGGTGCTGCACAAACTTCATAAGGTCTGCTGGGTCTGTGATGATTTTAAAATTAAACTTTTCTTCTGTAAATACTGGAGAGAGAGAGAGAGAGAGAGAGAGAGAGAGAGAGAGAGAGAGAGAGAGAGAACATATAAAAACTCATAGATTTCAGGACAATTTGGTAATTTCCCTAATTACAAAAACACAATATTTTTGTAAAAAAAAAAAACATGGCTAAAGGCATTATTACTTTTGCAATCTCTCAAAAGATGTCATACACATATTAAGACTTACTTATCACCAAATTGGAGGAAAAGCAGTTTTGGAAGAACTAGCATTTTTTTTTGCCAAGAATGACAAGTAATTATTGCGGGAACAGTGAATTCTGGCAATTAAAGGATAAGCTTATTGTGGTTTTCCATTACATTGTAATTAGTCAAATTAACACTTTTACTGAGACAGGGTAAGCAGAAGGCCAAGAAAGACTTTAAGCTCAGGGCAGGCATCCACAAAAAATATGCTCCCTGCTGTGTCAGAGCATCAGGGCATCCCAGTTAGTGCGCTATCTGTACTTTTAAGGGTGAAAATGACTTTTATTGTGTCCCAAGTCATAGTATGATTAAAAACTAATTCTGAACGATGCCTGTATGTATAGTTTTTGGGTTACATTCTAAACAATAAATAGGTGAACCCACAATCCACCGTGCTGGTGGAGTTTACCCTTATGATCTCGTACAGGATGTGCGTAATGATATATTCAACTTCTGACACAATACGTTTTAGACCCTGACCATGTAAACTCACGTCTTGCAAAATAAAAGGTATGTGCACATATAAAATACCTTAAGTATTTTTCCGAATTAATTGTTTTTAACCAATACTTTAAATAGATAAAATGCAGTATGTAAAGAAAATTTTTTTGAATGAAATTCAAGTCTTTTAAGGGCACACCAAAGTGGTTAACGTGTTTCAGATTAAATTAAACATGATCATACAGATTTCAGATTATGAAAACTAACCATAGCATTTTAGATGACTGTTGATATCTCTTGATTAAAAATAGCTCCAAATATTTAAAGTGAAGACCTTATAAAGGTGCTTAGAAATTCAATACAGCATAGCACATCAGACAGCGCTTCCAGGAGCTACTACAGTTAAACTCCCTTTTGACCTCAGAGGAGCATGTCAGGGCCGAATATCATCATTGGCTATTATTTTGGGGTGGTTGAGACTCCGTTCAAGTACTCAAGTGAAACTAACACGTCCTCTAACACGCCCTGGCTTGGGTAACAGCGTATTTAAAAAAAAGAAATGAATGCATATAATCGCCTTACTATCATTTTCACGCATCTGGTTGTCTTGGGTGGTCTGTAAAGAAGATTCAAATACAATTACAACTAAAAATGATTCAATTTAAATCAGATCTGATTCATTTAAATTGTTTATGTAAAAACAGTGTTTATGTTAAGTTAAGAGTAACAGTTATGAGAAGCTCTAAATGAGACCGTACCTCTGAGTCAAGTGTTTCCGACTCTGGTTTTGTGACTCCATTCCAAAAGTCTGAGTCCTCTGGCTCTTCAATGGCAGACTCCCTCTCAGCTGCTTTATTATCTGCCAATAAACACAGATTTACAGTTTGTTAGATTACATCATAGAAAACATGATGGTTCTCACTTTTACAGTACCTTTTGGTTCAAATCAAAGTGACTGGTCTCGTCATTGTGTTTTTAATGTTTCATGCAATGTTGACTTCAGGACACAACATGCCTTCTACAGCACCATCTTAAATCTGCAGCTGTAACTGGAGGATGTTGGTGTACACTCTGAGCTTGTGTCTACATGTAGCCAGGTATATACTAAAAATACATTAAGTTTTTTTTACTCTGTTAAAAAATAAAAAACATCAAGTATGGGTAAGAAAATAAAACTGTAATAAAACACAAAGTTGCTGAAATGCCACTTAAAAGCTGTAATAAGCAATAAATGGCAGCGGACTCCTAAACCCTGAGGTTATATCGACCAATCAAAACTGACTGTTTGACCAAACTAGTTTAACTTTTGAGTCCTTTTAGTGTTTTTTTCTTCAAAGCCTGGGAAAAGCCGGTCTCACAAAGATAGTACCGAACTTTGATCAATTTAACTTCTCTCGCCAGTTTTAACTATTTATTTCTCAAATCTCTCCCATTTATTTGAGACTGTTTGCATCCATGTCGAGTGAGCAACAATGAGCACATTACCAATATGGAGCTGCATATTGTCGCAGTTTAACATGTCCATTGCTTTGATTAATATGTTATTAAATATGATAAATGTGCACATAGTCGCATAATTTCAAAACTGCAACACAATTCATCGCGCATCCAAAAGAATCTCCATCCTTGACAAACTCTGCCTACAACCTAAAAACTGAGTGTACACTGTTCATATTGCATAAGTGCACCTGACGTTTAAAAAAAAAAAAAACCTTGGTAGGGATTTTCACAAATACCCGGTTAACCAAACACTGCTCTGTCTTAAGGCTGAACGCTAAATAATTGAACTGGAATAACTTTCAATTAAAATTATGATCGTGATTTACAATGTGACTTACTATTTACCTTTTTTTTACCATATTACCACACCCGTGCATTGCATTAAGAACTGATTGATGTTATGAGACAAGTAAAAGTAATTTTTTCCTGTCTATTAAACCCTCACTTGACTGTGTGTTGCGATTCGAAAATCGAATTAATTCCTATTGCGAATTAATTTCAAAAGCAATTTATTATTCAGCTCTACTCCTTGTATATGTGGGCACAAACAATGCATCAAAGAGACATTGTGAATTGGATGTTTACAAAGCTCTAACCTGTAATTTCTGAAGCAGCATGTGAAGAGACTACATGCTCCTCATCCATATTGTCCAGCAGCCCCGTGTTCTTATCATCCTTGTTCAGAATTTCATCCAGGTTCTTTAACTCCTCTGAGATCTGCTCAACTTTACGTTTAGTGTCAGCTGTGAGATAAAAAAAAAAAACTATGAGAATTCCTTGAGCTAAAAATAACACATCTATTAGAGAATGGAGCACGGTTTAAAATGAGGTTGACTCCATCCCTGGAGACCACATACAACAAGGCCTCACCCGACTGCAGGATTACGAGTTATATACTAGCTGGCTAAGATAGTCTATAGACAGCCATGAAGTAGACCAAACAGTTCAGAACATGGATTATTATTAAATATAGATTTCTAATTTACATAGTACACAGTTTAAACAAGGACTCAAAATGCTTGTTTCTCATTGTGTTATAAATTGGGCACTTCAAAACAAAATATTTAGTTGATATTTTGCATCTGCAGCACAAGAAATTGAAATGCATGCGCGGAATAATGAATTGAGAGCTCACGGTCAAAGAAAGCAGGCGCACTGAAACTTAGATTGTTGGTGCGAAATGAAAAACTGTGGAGTCACGTGCCAGATTTGTGATTTCGTGGTTATAAATAATGCTTTGGCAATTGTTATTCGGATGTCTTTGAATTGATATTTCATTTTTGCGCAGTAAAAGATTACATTTCTTTTCAAAACTGAAGTTTACGCATATTTTTTTAAACCCACTCAAACGATCATTAAGAAGGGAAAATGACCTCATAGTTTCAACTCCAACTTAAAGCAACACTATGAAACTTTTGCTGTTTTTACTTACAAGGTTAGCCTACATTCAAGGAACGACAATGTGGTTTAACCTTGTGTAAAAAAAAAAAATTAAATAAAAAATAAGATAAATTGTACTTACAGACTTGAGCCTTAACATAATCCATGTACTGCTGGGCACTGAGAGCTGGTTGGCACACAATGCCCTGTGGCTTGGCAGTGGATGGCGGGCGCAGAAGGGGGTGCTGACATGTGCGAGAGGTGTGTACAGTCAAGACGTAGCGGCAGGACTGAGGTTCATCTACGCGTGCAATGAAGTCAGTAGACCCCTCTTCACAAACAAACTGTTAACCAAAAGAAAACACTGTTATCTTAACCTCCATCTTCCCAGAATAACTTTGATAGTGGCTGCTGTGAACTCTTACTCTGACTTCCGTCTCTCTGGGACTGCCGTTTAGGTCACATTTCGAGCCATTGACGTACGATTGACTATGATACCTCTTCAACTTGTGCTGCTTAGATGCCTAAAACATTTTTAAGTCAGTTCCTCATTGTAAATTGTTGTACAACTTCAAGAATGTGCAATTTTTTACCTTTATTTTATGCCTATTATGTAACAGATATATTACTTGAAAGTGGGATAAAATTATCTGCAGAGAAAAGTATTTAAACTGCATTTATAAAGTAGAGGAAAGGTCAGATATGTAGGGTAAATGTCAGCTATGGACATCTGTGAGACTGCCTGATGGACAGAGGGGGCTCTAGTGAGCAACCCACGAAGTTGCCATACCCAGTGCATGCACCCGCAACGTGAATAGCGGTTGGAGCAGAAGCCAACAAACTCCTGAGTTCAGACTGCGTCATAAGGGGTTTAAAAGATGAAGACAAAGTTTGCATAGAGACAATAAACGATGCAGCAGCCAGTTGATGATGAACGACAAGACCTTTGAGAGGAGAAAAGACTTATGAGTACTATTTTACTTTAAGATAGATATTATGTTTTGGAATATATTTAAAAAGTGATGAATTGAAAGACATTTTTGCAATTACTGACTTTCCAGTTTTTGTTTTAAAATGTTTGAGTTACAAAAGCTTTGAGATAACAGATATCAAAGGATTCTTCTGACCAAGTGTTAAGCAACTAAATGTTTATGACTTTGGGTAGATTCGACTTAACCTAACCGGAGAACAATGAAGGTTGAAGATGTAAAGGATTAACTGAACACCATAAAATAAACTCCAAATAAAATTGACGCGCACATCACAAGGGATAAACAGTGAACCCGGAATGAATTTCTAGATCCCCGTAAGTCAATAGATTTGTGCTGTTATGAAAGGCATTCAAAACTAATCTCTTTTGAGCTTAATGTAAACTTTAGAAAGCAATTAAAACACAAAGCCCAAAAATTCAAACACTGTTTTTCTATCATGTGCAAGGGGTGATCTTTGAGAGTTTCAAGTGGGCTTTTCTGTCTTTTTGGCAGCTCCAACCATGTACACAAGACCAAATACAAAACAAGGGGAGATTTCAATATGTTGAACTATGAAACCGTAAAACATTTTCATACAACAATAGTGCAGTGGATTTGTGTAGGGCCTCCTTTTGCACCCAAAACAACATAAATTCCTAGCTCTTGTGCATAGCCATGAGCTATTCAGCTTCTGAATGCTTCAACTTTGAAACTCTGATGTTAACATTGCACTGAATCTTCCATTAAACTTTCAGTTTCATTGTCCAACACAACGATATGTCTATATGAGAATCGACGCATCCAAGAATGTGGTATTTCTTAATACATAAATACTTATTACTCTAAGAATAAAATTAAGTGACTAAAAAGTCTTCCTCACATCCCTCACATTAAAGACAACCATTCTCCAACATCAATTTATTTGAACAAAAATAACACAAAAAAAGCCAATGGCATGAAGTTACACTTTTTTTTAATCTATGAATTTTTTTTAAATAAATTGATTCAAGCACATTGAGCTTCGGTGTTACCTTTGCAGTTTCATTTGTCCAGTCAAACTCTGATTCATAGTATCCCAAAAAGAGCACATCACCCTTGATTTCTGATTCTGAAAGCACAGTCACAGAACTTATTTTCAGTTTAAACATGCATCTAAATTGTCTGTCTAAAAATACTTTAGCATTAACCCGCAAGATGACTGCCTTACCTTCTAAGTGGTATTGTCGGACATGCTGAGCGTAGCAGAACTCATAGGTCCACCAGTCTTTGGTCTGCAAAGAGATCAAAAAGCAGTTTAAACAGTTTTTGTTTATTTAGTGTTTAAGCCTTGACAGCATCTTTGGCCATTTCATGGCTACAAAGAAATATCATCTCACACAAATATATACATATGTACCTGCAAGTAAGCACAGTCCAACTCCAATTTCATTTCACAGTTACAGAGACTTTTTATAGTGTTTTTCCACGATTTGTTTAAACTAGAAATTTTAAAAGTCTTTCAGGGTCATTATAAATGTCTGGCCCATCAAACGTCTCCTCATACCATCACATACTGGACCATCCACCAGCATGTGCTTTACTGATGGCCGTAGTTGATCGTGTTCACAATTTCGTGGCATTTTTCTTTTTAGTAAAAAAAAATTATGAGTCAGTCTGGTGTGCTATTAATGTTGTAATAGCACTTTAAGAACTCATCTTGGGAAAAAAAAAATAAATAAATAAAAAATATATATTATATAATGTTATATATTTTCCCAGCGATGGGTTGCGACTGGAAGGGCATCTGGCATGTAAAACATATGCCAGAGAGTTGGTGGTTCATTCCGCTGTGGCGACCCCGAAAGGGAAGAAAGCCAACATGAAGATGAATGAATGAATGTTATATATCTATTAGGGGACCTGGGTCTATGCTACGCAGCTTGATGTTTGGAGCGAATGTACAGAGAGTCTCCGTACCTGTGTTTATGCCTAATGTGAAATTGCTGCATCAAACGTGATGTGCTAACATGAAATCAGCCATGCGCGGGATTTACACCGGCTCCATGTCCGGGAAATCTGTCCGTAAGGGCTGCATCATGAGAGCGGACCTGCGGAGCGCGCAGCTCATCTGCTTTCACACAGCCCACGTTTTCAGCCTGTGTGTCGACGGAGTGACCAACAAAGTGTACATGCAAATCCTAATACATTTCTTGATTAAACACGTATATGGCATTTGTTTTAAAGCTTTAACCTTATTAAAAGTTTTTATGACTAATCTAAACTCTTATTAGAGCTTATTAGGGCACATCATAAGCATTGTTGATTTAAAAGCCAGATAGGACACATAAAATAAAAAAATTTTGCCCATAAAAATGTAAATACAATTGCTAATGCTACATTGTCAAAAAAGGCATATAAAACTGTAGATCTCTTTACATTTGATATGCAATGTTCTCAACTGTGTATGGATATAATTAAAAACACTTAAATGAATGGTAAATTCATCAATATCAACATATTTTTAAAAAAGCTAAATCTATTCTAACTTTATGTAAAGTTAACTTGGAGTTTTCTCGAGCTCTCAATAACAGATAAAAAAACAAATAGCTTCCTTCATTACCGACAGCCTCAACGACTCGATCCCAAACTCTGTCCTCAGCAAAAAAAAGTGTTTTGGGTTTAAAAATTACTTTTTGTTACGGTAATTTGAAGATGAGGCGAGTCTCATCCATCGCAGTTGTTAGTAACATCTGTTTGGGGTCCTGTGTGTGAAGTCACATCCTGCACCAACATCATATATCTACAATTCACAGCTTTGTCTTTAAAAGAACTAAAAGTACTTGTTTCCATTGTGAGGATTTTAGCTACCCCTAAAACTTATAAATTGCTTACACTCTTGCGTAACCGTTTAAAATAGCATTTTTTTTTATTTGCCCAACTTAGTCATTTTATTTTGCTTGACAATTTATGGGCAATTACTGTCAGTACATGAAGTGCATCAAAAAATGGAGCTGGTTCCTAAACAGCTGTTATTCAAAATGGAATCTCTGAAAATTAGTTGTCCCATGTTTTTTCAGGGGATAACAATAACAGAACTTAAATCATTCACCTTAAATTTAGAAGTTATGTTCATTTTTAAAAAAAGAATAGCTTTTTTATTCAATTTCTTGGGGCCAGTGTTGAAAGTTAAAATTAAACTACACCAAATCATTTAGCTCACATAGCTCCTGTTGATTGGGTGGAATATTGTTTTGCTGCTACTGACATCACCAAATAAGATTTATACTTTTTATATACTAGTTTATACTAATTTGAATATTTCTGTGAACAGCACACAGCTAGAAGACTCGTGTGACAAATGTGTAAAGCGTTGGATTGCTTGTAGAGTAATCACAATATATAAATATTTTGTTTCCGAACATCAGTTTCCACTTCATAAACAATGTTATTTTGTCCTGTTTATGCCATGTTTTTTTTTCAACACTTGCAAAACTAAGTTATTATTTTTAAGTTATTACTATCTGCATAAAAGAATGGAACAAAACAGCTGAAGATTTTTCCTGTCAGTCTACATCTTGCTGTGACTACGCTGACAAAAATAGTGCGCACGTTTAATGTTGTGATGTTTTAACGTTTGTCATGGATCATGGGGATATACCATTATCTTTGGCCAACTTTAACATATAAAAGATGCTATTAATATTTGCGCCATGAGACACGCTTCTCATAGCAGGCACTGTAATATTAACGCTAACAAAGTCATCTTTCACAAAAATCTCAAAAAGTAGTGTTAAGATATTATCAATGAAAACAGGAGAATTCCAATGTTTCTGAGTGTCAGGTCCAGGTTATGTTCAGGATTAGAGATCGCAAGCTTAAATTAGTCCAATCAGCAGTTTTAAAAGGAACTTTTAAGTTATGTAACACACCAGCGTCTGTAACAATGGTTTCACTTTTTCTTCCCAATCCTGATTTCGGTGCAAATTGTTTTTAGGGACAGAAAAAATCCCTTAGTCTTTCCCGACATGTATTGCATGAAAGATACAGGTTCTCCACAGAAGGAATAGCTTACATTTGTAAGCTTCTTCGATCGCACATGCAAAATCTGACAGGTAGAAGTCACACCCTTACTTGTTAAACTTGTATAAAACCCCAGACGGTGTTTTATACCTGCTCCAGACCTTCATTTTTACCTGCTGATATGATTGTTTGGCATTTGGGATTACATCTTCCAAGAAAGAAAAAGGAATAAGAATTATATAGACATTCCCCTTTTAAATTTAAACATACATTTAGACAAATAAGTAGTTACTTTATTTTGTAATACAATCATAAATATGCTAACATTACAATAATAATGACATAAATTAACAAAAAAATAAGCTACCGTTATCAAACGCATAGCACGCATGATAATCAAATTTACTTTAATACAGAATGAGCTTCTTTCTGCCAACAATCTTGTCTGGTCTTGGCAGTATCTCGTCGTGCTTTGCAACTATATTCTCTTGCTCCTGCGCAGAAAAATTAAATAATCTGTTTCCATGTTCATCGTGATTGTTATTTGGTGCCTATGTCATACTTTTCTGTGCATGGTGCCTAAGAACTAATCAAGGCTTGACTAAGTAAGTTGATGAGCAGCTTCAAGGTACAAACTAAGCACGATTGAAACGATCGTCTATGTGTGTTCAACTGAAATGAAATTGAGCAGAGCTGTGACACTCCAGAAACGGACTTTGACACATGTAATCTTCCATCAACACTGCCAATTGTGCTTGCAGGATGGATAAAAGATCGTTTTCATTGCAAAAAAAAAGTAATAATATTAATTAAAAAAAATAAAAATAAATAAATAATTTTATATATATATATATATATATATATATATATATATATATATATATATATATATATATATATATATATATATATATACATAGTCACCTTAGTCAGGCAGGGTGCTGACTGCATGGGTTTGAGGAGCTCTGGGATTCCGGGGCCAGTGTAGCCCTGCACCTCAGGTTCCGATACAGGGTCCTGATGGAACCGCACTGCCTGAGCTGGCAAACGACACTCATACAACTGCTTGTATTTATTAGAAACCAGCATTGCATCTTCCATCTGAAAACAGGAACATAAAAAGACACATATGACACCATAATAACCAACAATTGAATACAATCTTTTGGATTATTGGTATCATCCAACTTGGAGCTTTTTACGATAGCATTTTTTGTTCATCTGACAACTACGAGAAATACATCATTATTTCACGAGAAAAAAAAATGTAACGTAACAATATTGTCTAAATGTATCAAGCAAGCATGATCAAATAAAGCTCGACGTTATCTGTCAAATAGCTAATTCCCAACCGTCCACAGCTTTGCTGTTTCTTTGGTAACAAGGACACAGTCATGTTGTTTTCATAGTCTGCTACATCAAGTTGTCCAAGAAGCTAACAACAGCTGTATTTAGCATATAAACAAAGCTAGCTTCATCCAAGAACAATCCTACCTGTCCCATGATAACAGGGTCGGGGAGAATCTGTATTCCATATTTCATTTCGTTTAATTCTTCTAAATTCAAAAACGCAAAGACAGAGAATAGACATGTTAAGAAAAACACATATAATCCTCTTAACCACTTAATCAAGGAGGAAGCCATAGTTCTCTCATATCGCAAACTAGCGTTGTCAAATGACTTGTTATTAGGTGCTCAGCAATGAGCCTTGTAGAACTCGGATTGGACAGCGGTGAGAAAAGTGAGCAAGGCATTGGATAATATTGCTGTCGCTTAAACACAGAACGTGTGTGCATTGGTTCGCAGGCTGCAAGGCCCACCCCTCTTCCACGAATATTAAATCTATTGGCGCAGCCAAGGACGTGGACATTAACATCATTGACCGAAGAAGTCGCTGTTGCGCAGTTTAATTGAGTATTAATCTGTTAAATACAGTCGATGGTAGAAAAACTTTGCTTTTTATTTATCTTTTCGAAATTAAATGTAATTGATATTTTTTTTATTATAAATTCATAAAATTAAAATAGCATATACTATGCTATAATTATATAGTAGAATATAATTACTAATAGATAGAAATTAATATAGTAGAATTTATATACAATCAATTGCTTATATTATCAGATATAAATGTGATTGATAAAAAACAGATATACATCACATTTATACTTGAAAAGATAAATAAAAAGCAAAATATTCTACCGTATGTAACAGATTCTACTAAATTAAAATGTGCAACAGCAATTTATATTAAGCAACACACCATTAAGAAAACTGAATGAAGATGGATGACAGTTTTAATCGCACAGCCATAACATATTTTAGTTTAGAATTTATTGTAATACATTAAATGTAAAATTCCGTCTAATTATAGATAGTCCATTGATTTAAATTAAGCTAAATTTTGAGCTCTGGCAGTTGCCAATCAATCAAGTACTTATTCCACAGCTATTAAACCAGTTTCTTTTCAGGAATTGTGGGCAAGTACCAAACCTGCTGAGATTTGAAATGGTCACCTTTAATAATCTTGCCTCCGGCAGGACATGCTTCAAAATATACATTTACATCACATTTACATTTATGCATTTAGCAGACGCCAAAGCGACTTACATTGGTGGAGAGACAAGATACAATTTGTTACACAGTCAAAGGCTAACTCAGGTCGCTCGTAGTAGAAGTTGAATTAAATGGGTTTTTTGTTACAATTACAGTTTGTTGTCACATACCGCTATAATTGTTTCTCACTCTTCGTAAAAACCTTGACTAAAGCTTGACTTCAGTCATCTAGATAAAGCCTTCCGAAGCCTAGATCCCCTCCACCTCTATTCATCACGTGGTACTGTCCAGCTTGCATTCTGTGGTGTCGTCCCATTAAAATTTGCAGAACAGGAGCCAAGTCAGTTATTTTACTCACTTTAGCACCCCTAAAAAATACCATTATATATTACCCATTAGAGAAATTGAACCAATGCTTTGGATGTAGTTCTGAAGCACAGTCCCAGCTGAGCTCATTTCAATATCTGCTCATTTACAGATCACTTGGAAAGTTTTCATATAAAAAAAAACAGGTAATTAGGGTTTTAGATGTTGAATATTGAATAAAAATGTAAGTTTAAAGAGTTTTTATAATAGTTTAGGAGGACAAGACTATGTCAAAAGATTTAATGTCTACTTAATTATTCATTCATTCATCTTCATGTTGGCTTTCTTCCCTTTCAGGGTCGCCACAGCGGAATGAACCACCAACTCACTGGCATATGTTTTATGCGGCGGATGCCCTTCCCTGCCGCAACCCATCACTGGGAAACATTCACACTCAAACACTATGGACAATCGTTCTTACTCAATTCACTTATACCGCATGACTTTGGACTTGTGGGGGAACCGGAGCACCCGGAGAAAACCCACGCGATCACGAGGAGAACATGCAAACTCCACACAGAAATGCCACCTGCCCCAGCGGAGCCTAGAACCAGTGACCTTCTTGCTGTGAGACGACCGTGCTACCCACTGCGCCACCGTGACGTCTTCTACTTAATTATATGTAAGCCTAATATACTTTTATGTTATCTTTCAAATAAAGTGAAATTAAAAGCCAAACAAACAATCTATATTGATTTATCATTGCGTGATAACGGTTTCCTCTAAATGGCTTGATTTGCACAACCAAACGTTTCACATCACATTTACCTCTTATTTGATTACTTTTGTTATTAAAACTATGAATGGTTATTTTTCAATTGAATAAACTTGCAACCAATAGAATAAACTATGAAATAGTTCGGTGTTCAGCTGAAATTTTTTTCAGGCCTTTATTTAACCCTTAAAATGCACCGGATTTAAGCATTTAACCTGAAACCCCCTGAACCAACTTAAAAACTGCACGCGTGTAAAATTGCATGGGGAACTATTTTAAAAACACTTGAGTGGTTTCAATACATTATTTTAAATCATTTTGATATAAATAGATAAAATGAATGATATAATCTGGCTTTAAGTATGGCATGATGTGCGATTAATCCCTGACAGATCTGATAAATCGATCAGTATTATTTTTATGAAACTCCCTGATCAATGTTGGGGGGAGCATGGAGACAAGAAAATTTCTACCAAAACATTTCTAGGTCACACATGACCATGTTTAACAACATAACATCATACACATAACACAAATTAGTATATTATCATGTCCACAATCTTCTAAACCTGAAGAACAAAAAATGAAAAAAAATTAATTGCCAGTTAATGGAGTTGAACGTGTTCTCTCTCTCTCTCTCTCTCTCTCTCTCTCTCTCTCTCTCTCTCTCTCTCTCTCTCTCTCTCTCTCTCTCTCTCTCTCTCTCGCTCTCTCTCTCTCTCTCTGAACGAGCCCCATCCTCCTCCTCCTCCTCGCCTCTCTCCTCCAAACGTTCAAGGGGTGGATGCCCATCTCCATCTCCATCTCTATCACCAGGTTTCCTCATTGAAAGCCTCATCTCTGCGCGTGTGTTCTCATGAGAGTGGCGCCGGGGGTTTCTCTGAGCCTAGGAAACCCCTCTTGGAGGTGGCATCACAGGTAAGATAACGTTCATCTTGAGCGTGCGCGGCCGCTCCTCACCCCGCAGGATGGGTTTAGCTCTGGGACCACCTTCTCGGTTCGTTTAACCGCGCGCTGGACTAAAGGCGAAGAAATAACGTGCGTTTCTCGGGGTGAATGGTCCTTCAGAGGGCTCTTGATTGTGTGTGCCTAATGGAATTTGAGAGATGCTACGACATATGGCTACAAGAGGCCCGTGTTCTTCCGGCACCTCGGTTTGCTGCTGCGCTGAAGGGAGGATGACTTAATAGGACGGATGTTGTGATTAGCGTAGGATGCTTAAACGCCGGGATGGCTCGCGTCTCTTTCGCCGGTCAGCGGCGGCTGTGTCAGAGAGCGGTAACGTTCCGGTCAAGGACTCTGTGCTGGGAGATGCTAGGGTTCCTCGCTGTAATATTGAGGTAATGATGGAAGTTCCGAGCATATTTAGCACCGCAGACACACAGGGGGGGCCGGCAGCACGTGACCCGGAGAGATTCGGTTATCCACGGTCTGCAGGCGAAAACGTTATAGAAGGGCCATTAACTTAGATTTTTTATATTTGCAGTTTAATATACTGCAGAACGTGCACAGTTAATTCTAGAGAGAAAATTTACTCTGTTCTGAGTCAAGAACATTATGGTTCATTTTAAATAAGGTTGAGTTTTTGTTTTACATTGAAAAGGTGATATCTATATACAAAATATTTTTAATTTTTTTTAAGAGCTCACCTTAAGTTTCTCCTGTTTCCACCATATCTCCATTTCCTCTTACCTGTTTACCCCTTACCAGAAAAGAGGCACTCACGGTCACCACTTGATTCCTCGAACACTCCCTTCTTACTGAGACTTCATTTCTCTATCTCCTAGAAGGTTACTATGAGATCTCCCTGTACCTCGAGTTGGATGTCTTTTTACCCCAGGGCCCTGGCTGAACTCATACCCGTTGAAGTTTTACCCTGCCGTATTTTCCCTGGAGACGCCTGGTGGACAATTATTCACCTGGACAGTTCTGCACTAACATATAATGACCCCCGTCGACCACCTGTGTGGTACGATGTGGAGACGTACCATCCTGTAACTCTCCTTTGGTGTGCAATAAACTCTTTTGTTGTTGTCCGAGCTTGTATTGTCACACCACAATCATTACACATACATACCAACTTTCATAACTCATTGTATTCATTAAATCAAGATTTATTCTACTTTGACAAACCAGATATATGATGTGTCTTTTTGTAATATGTATTACAAATTAATATTTCAGTTAAGATTGACAAAAGTATTATGCAACTTTAAAAGTAACTTTAAACTTTAAAACATGGCCGTTGATTTCCTAAAAACGTTGAGTGAGTGAATGTGTCCCTGCACTGTCCTAAGAAGTCAGGAAAACCCTTTCTTGAAGCATGCCTGACTTTATTAAAACAGTGAAAAACTGTAAATTGGCAGTAGTTTTCTTTTATGAAGCTTTAAAAATGTATTAATGTAAAACATTCGTTCTTTGCTATAAGCAATAGATTTAGTCAAATTAAAGGTAAAACCAGTGAAAGCAATGAGCGTAGCCCAGTGTAGAGTCTAACACAAACTTCCATCAGAATTCAGGACCATTTCCAGCTTATTATGTTTTAAAAGCGAGCTAAAAACCAATCTTTTCATGCTCATGAATATGTGATGACACAGAGCCTGGTGTTTACATTTCCTTAATTCCAAAATCGCTACAACAATAAAGTTTTGATTGGTTGGTTGATTGATTGAAAACCATAATAATTGCATTAGGAATTACTGT
This sequence comes from Danionella dracula, assembly GCA_900490495.1. NCBI lineage: Eukaryota > Metazoa > Chordata > Actinopteri > Cypriniformes > Danionidae > Danionella > Danionella dracula. The sequence goes on along the minus strand of UELW01000234.1, from coordinate 5,349,421 downwards.
TTAAATATTCTCTATGTGACAAAAACTCCATAATAACCATAACATTGTATAATATAACTTACAACATAACATTACAGTTTATTTTAAAGTGTAGCCCACTTTTAAATTTCATTTTGTCCACATAAAAGAGTCTTTAGGAGTACTAAATGTTAGACAGGCTGTATTTAACACTCAAAAGCAGTTCCTCTAACAGCTGTGGAAGACGGGCCATGACTTTCCCACAATTAATTAACTGCAATCAAACTATATCCGAAACACTTATCTACAACGGCAGTAAAAGGTCCAAACAGTTTGATAAACTTTTTAAAGTTTCTTCTCAAGTGAACGCATTTGTAGGCGTATGTTCACAGAGATAAATATACACAGCAGTCACTGAGTGCATTGCATTGGAACCAAGAAGCCCATTAGTGTATGTTCTTTTTATTTCTAGCTCAGCAGATCAGATGGAGAGAGCCCTCCAACAGCCTCATCAGCAGCGGTCAGTCACTGCTCAATCAAGATTGAGTTAATCTGTACCATGGACACTTAGGAGCAGGAATGGGAGCTTGCAGCACCTTTCGCTCTGACTGGATACAGTGAGTACATTATCAATTATTAGTGAGCATGTAGTTCTGTCTAAAATGTCTTTATTTTTATGACAAATGGATATTAACTTTAACCATTCATTTAAAAAAAGTTACATGATCTTTCTGGTTATTTTTGTTCATTTAGTTGATGAGAAGCCTAATACGATTTACAATTTCTTACTGATGTTTCAACACTGTGTGTGTATGTTGCAGCTTGTAGTATGCGTTCCCTTCGTAAGACTGTGCTGCTGGCTCTGGTAGCATCAGTAGTGCTGGTTCTCGCTGTGCTTCATTCCTGGCCCACGCGGCTCTACAGCACTGTAGATATCCGGTATAGGCCCGGACCCGTTCCTGGAGCTGAGAGGCTTCTTGAAGATAGACTTCCTGACCCTGACCCCAGCGCAGAGAGCATTCCTTTCCATGTCAGGGAGAGCGTGGCCAGGTCAGAGACACTAGAGTCAGATGAGAAAACTGAGATGTTCCTTTATGTCAGAAATGTTAATGTGAGCGTCGTGTGTCCTCTTCAGGCTTCTGGCTCGTAATGGCTGTGTTTGTGAAGGAGAGAGTCGAGGGCTTAACCTGCCCTTTGCTCAGCTGTTGTTCCCTAGAGTTTCAGCTCATCCCTTGCACACAGCTTTCCAGGCCTCTCAGCTCCACCAGATGAAAAAACGCAGAGCCAAAGAGTATCAGAGCTTCCAACTGAGGTGAGATTAATCAATATTGAGTGTATATTTATAGATTATTTAGCTAGTGTACACATTCTATTCTGTAAAAGATTTTTGCAATATTATATTTTTGTTTTAATTAATCGCTAAATAATTCATGTGTTGGGTTCAGTTATTTTTTATTTCGACATTGTATTTCCTTTCTAAATGGATGTCATTTTTTAATCTGTTGAGTATTAACCCTGCTGTGTGCTTGCTGTAGGTCACAGACCCCCTCCGATCTGCTGATTGTAGCTGAAGCAAACAGTCCCCTGCAGTTCCCGACACAGGGTGTTGAGGTTCGGCCTCTCAAAACTGTCCTAATACCAGGTAGCATGATTTTCTCAGTTTTATAAGCAGTTCAATTGAAAACTTAACTAAAGCATCATACACTCACACACACGCACGCACACACACACGCACGCACACACGCACGCACGCACGCACGCACACACACGCGCGCACACGCACACACACACACACACACACACGCACACACACACACATAACGTTGAACAAAACTTTCCATTACTCAGGGACAACAGCTACACACGGGCTGTTTATAATCTTTATTGAACAACTCTTGATGGTTATGGAATAAAATTGGGGTCAAAAGCTTTTGAGAAAGCGCAAATGAAAAGGCAAACGCAAAAAGAAATTTTCAGCCGCTCAACATTTGCAACTCAAATTTTTATTTGCGTTTCAGTCGACTTTTGCACTTGCGATTCAATTTTTTGCTTGCGCTTCTGTTTTTTTACGCGCGCAGAGTTTTGTCCCCTTTTTGCCACGGAGGGAGGAGCTAAGAGAACAGACCCTCTTTGGCAGTCTCTTCCTCTGCTGCTCATCTCGTAGTTCTCTGGTGTTATTTTCTTGTTGTGAGATTGAAGCGGGAGTGTGTATCGGGGTCATCTTTCGGCTTTTTCATTTCATTTTCACATCATCAAAACAACCGGCTTTTATTGGTTGTTCTCTTGCGAAAACTCGATCCGTTATGGCAGAGCTGAGCTCTTGTTCGATCGCACCAATTTCTCAGACAGATGTGTGATGTGCCATTGGCGCCCGTGCTTTTGCTCACGCACTTAACACTTTGTGTGATTTAATTTAATGAAACAAAAAGGTGTTACAACCTGCTTGTTAAGAAACATAAAAGGGGACAAGGACATAAGGGGTTCCCAAAAATATTTGAGAATTTTTTAAAATGTATTAAACAAAAGAATAGCAGTTCTTTTAAGTGTAGGGTTGTCCAACCGAATAAACAGTTTTTATTGAGGAAAAACAATCAATATACAATAACAGAGGGTAAAATAAACAGAATAGTAATCAGCATAATTAGTTACAAAGGCTGTAAAACTACCGAGTGCATTAAATATTCTTCACGATGAAGTGTAACAGTTTAAACTAAATTTTGGACAAAAGTGTTTTCTTAAAGGAAGAAAAAGGTCATTACAGAGAGATTTAATGTCTTGACTTCAAATTAAAAATTGGACTCACCATTTTCAAAAGGAAGTAAATTTAATTCAAGAACAAATATTTGTTGCATTGAATGCTCAACAAATAACAAACAACTAACATGAGTCAATAGTTTAGAGCTGTTCTGATCTTTTGGCACAGTTTGGAGTGAACACGTGTACATTGTTTTTCAGGTTTGGCCTTAAAGGAGCTCCCCAGAGATATGTACACAGTGAGTGAAGCTGTGAATAATTGATATCAATTTCCTGTGCTGGTGGGTCCCTTGAAGCTTATTGTTTTTGTTCTCTGAAGCTGAACTTCTCAGCATCTCTCGGCACATTTAATGTGGCTGCAGACGTGGAGGGTGTTAGGATCAGGGGGGACGGCGAGGGGCATATGTCCCTGAGCAGCAGTCTTTTGTCCAATTTCAATCGACAGCTCCAGTTTATCACTTACACCAACACCCTGTTTCACCCCAGCACAGCTGACACAGGTATGCACATCTAAGCCATGAAATACGTCTCAGATTTTTAACACAAAAGTAGATAGTGCTTGTACTGTATAACATGCTTGTGGATCATGTGCTTGTGATTCAGTGCAGTTAGACACAGACGGACATCAGGCTCTTTTCACCATCAAGATCCGTCATGGAGCCACGCCCAAACTCTACAACACAGGCTCTGATGCTGATAAAGGTGCGATTAACAACACTAACTATGTTGAGTAGCGCAGCAGTGTGTCAAAGTAGGGTTTTATCTGCAAAATTATTATAAAAACACAACACAAAGTGCCCTTTGTGAAGGTAAAATGTGATAAATAAATGAATGAAAGCTCACTGAAAATGTGTGAGGCATAGCTGTGTTAGCTCCCAGCACCATCTGAATCTTTTCTGTAAGTAATCTGATTATAAAAGGTCGAGAGAGTATGAGAAATGTACTCATTTAATGGATAAAGTAGTAACTGGAGTCTTTTGCTGAACAGGAGTGTAGAGTATTTCTAAAATTCCTTCAAACTGTAAGCAATTTATATAAACTACACACTACAAATCATTATTTTGGAATGAGCAAATAATTAATAATTTATAAAGCATTGTTTCTATGTTAATACACATTCGTAAGAGTCTAAATTTAATTTCAAATGCTATGTTCCTGGATTATAAGCATGTGTATAGTATGCTTAATAAAATTAATTTCTTGTTTTATTGGGAATCAGTTATTCATTTATAAATTAAACTTTTCAATATATAAAAACAAGTTTGTTATCATGTGTTATAGAGTCATGAGATTATTTAGAATGATAAAATAATGACATTAAACTAGTCTTAATACAAAAAACAAGACAAATTTATTAGGAAAAAGCCATAATATTTCTTTTTACATTTTCGACAAAAAAGTCTGAGGAGTGATTAAAGCTAAAAAATGTGTCTGTTTTATGCAATGTTTAATTACCAGAAAGTAATACAATTAGCTAAAAGAATGATCTGACAACAGAACTGGAAATTAGACAAGTAAAATAAAAACAAAAAACAGATAAACACACCTTATCTTAAAGACTCCACAGATGTCTTAAAACCAGCCTAAAAAGATGAAAAACAAGGACATTTCTTAAGCAACAGCCATAACATATGATTTTTTGGGAGCTCATTTGTGAAGACTTTTTATACCTTGTAAAGCATTTGATATGAGATTTAAAGGCTCAGTTATATTCTCAAAGCACAGAGGGGATAGTAACTGTTACTATAAGTCTAAATAATAAGATGTGTGAATGTGCATTTAAATAAAATTAGTACAGTAATCATTTTTAAATGGTAAAAAGTTTTATTTAGAAATGATCCTCAGTAAGGCATGTAATTAAAGTTAGTAAACATATTATATAGTTGCTCATAAACTAAGAATAAAGCACTTAACGTTATTTTATAAACTGTTTACAAATGTTTATCAACATAGAAACAATGCTTTATAAATTAATGAACTATTTGCTAGCATTGATCCGTAGCCTTTAGTTTTTATAAAGTGGTACCAAAATATCTTTTTAAAATTTGATCAAAAAAAGTAAAAAGAGCGAGGGGAAGTGCTACGATTTATAAAAGCCTCTTAAAAAGGCTATAATCAAAGTCTCAGACCGTATCCATTAAAGCTTATCAATAAACCCTTGTAAGCAGACCACTCGTAATAATTTATTGATAATTAAACCACAACTCACACGATCTTTAGGTATTTGCACGACTAGTACAGAGGGTTAATCACAGTCTTTATAATGCAGTTTCTATAAATGCTCATTTTGGGGGGGTTCAAACTAATCTGAAGGGTCTAAAAATTTAACGAGTGCCTCTGACAGTATTTACTAAAGTATGAGAAAAAGTTGAATCTAATGTATAACAAATACAATTGTCCTAGTCAAGTATGAAACATTCTAAGGGAGCCATCCAAGGCAAGGCTCATCTAAGGTTAAGCTAACGCTGTATTCTCTGTTTGTTTCTTTTCAGAGTATAACATCAGTGCTCTTGTGACCATTGCAACCAAAACCTTCCTGCGCTACGACAAGCTTCAGAATTTGATTGACAGCATCCGACAGTACTACCCAACAGTTACAATAGTTATAGCTGACGACAGCGAAAACCCCAAAACAGTGTCAGGTCCATACATCGAACATTACATCATGCCCTTTGGAAAGGTATTTCACCAAGCTTTAACACACAAATCTGTAAATGTTTGAGGAGACGTTGTTATTTTAGTTTTTGTGTCCCAGGGCTGGTTTGCTGGACGTAATCTAGCCGTGTCACAGGTCACCACCAAGTATGTGCTCTGGGTGGATGATGACTTTATCTTTACTGCCAACACAAAGCTGGAGAAACTGGTGGATGTGCTGGAGAAAACCACTCTTGACCTGGTGAGAAAATATTTTAAGAATGTTATAGTTCCAGGATGCTGCATAATTATAAGTGTTGCATACCATAAGTATCTAGGTTGATCTGTACAAAAGCTGTTTTAAGAGACACATAAGTCGCTTCAAACAAGCCAAGAGGAGCTTATTTAATAGGTTTTGGATGTGTTGCAGCTACATTGTGCAGGGGAGCATCCCACCTCTGATCTATTCAACAGGTTTTTATTACAAATCTTCAATGTGATGTGAGAATGTAGTCGAACATAACGGATACTCTTTGGGGGTTTTAAAAAAACTAACCCAAATATAAAGCCCAGACTGGGCCATGGTTAAATTTTACATTTATGTTTTTATTTTTATTTTTAAGGAAAATTACATGAGAGAGAAATTAATTCTTTACTTTAAAAAATATCAAATTATACAAGTGCAAAGGTTGAGGTTATAATTGTTTGGTAAGTGTGATATGAGCTGAATTAATCATTCATCAATGCTGTAGTGTGAAATACATTTCAATTGATTTGAATATTTTTGAATATGTTTCAGACAATTTGATGTTTGCTCTTATACACATTAGGTAAAAGTGTGCCATTTGCAACTCCTGAACTAAAATCAGTTTGACTTTCTTGGTTTTGATTAATCAATCTGATTTACCTCCATCGTGTCCCACTTAATTTTTTGTCAAAATAGATTTATTATCTTCTAAAAGTCTTTACCAAATCATATTCCCACATCAATGTTTATTGTGATTTCATAAAGTTTTTGAAAAAGGCATATTTTGGGCCCTTAAAAAGTTTTTTAAAATAGAAACAATGAGTGGGACAACAATATGCTTGTAGTGATTTTCTAAAGTTTTTGAAAAAGGGTGTATTAGGGCCATTTAAAAGTTAAAATCGTTTACTACCACTTATCTATTTAAAAACAAAAATGTTTTTAAATAGAAAAGTGAATGGAAAAATGGTTTGCTTGTTTAATTCTCAGAATTTTCAGTGCTAAAAGAAAATTCACGAATCAAAATCACCCAAACTGTTTAGTTTCAGCCTGATTAATGATTAATGATCCAGTACCTCTACATTGTATTTTTTATAAGAACATACGTTTCAAAATGTGCATTTATTTCATTTTCAGCATGTTCTTGCACTTTTTTACATTTATTAAATGGAAAATGTTAAAAGATAGTGATTGCTTCAGGCTACACAAAGGGTTCTGGCTGCAATAGGGTTTGTCTCTGGATTGAAATCAGGAAAACTTAATATATAGGGTGCTAGAATGTTGAAAATGATCTTGTGTTTTGATTATAAAGACAACCTTCAACCCTAAACATTAAATTCATTCAATATATTTGCTATTCAGGTCAATTAAAGTTATGTGTCTTTGGAAAGCATGTCCAAACATATGATTGTTATGAATCAAAGCGGCAAAATCTCTTGAAGCCCTTTTCCATCACACTTTATGTGTTTTTTTAGGTTCTTTTTGAGCTGAGAATTATGCCCCACTGGAGCAATTAAGCATGGTACTGTTTACCAATCGCACATTATTCAAGTCAAATGGAAAACAGTATGTTTTATTTTTCTATATGGACTTGCACACATGCACGCACACACACAAATCGTTTGGGTCAATGAATCAATGTTATTCTTGGATTACTGTCTCACTAATGGCTAGTAAACGAAAAGCTTTCATCTCCATTTTGAGTAGTAAGTGGATGAAAGTGGCATCAGGAGAGGATGAAAATAGGATTTTGGATAAAAGAGGGCTAAAAAACTCATCCTTTTGAATATGAAAAGTCCCCTCACTCCCCTTGTCTTAATTTTGAATAGAACAGTCAAGCCATTTTTCTATTTAAGTCCTTGTTCAGAACAAAGAGGATGATTGTCCACAAGAACTAAAATAGGTTAACTTTTCAATATTTTGTCCTAATGGTTTTTAAAAATCTCTTTAGCCAATGATATAGTTTTTTTTAATCAGTTTAGGCCAAACTATTGCTGTCTACATTCAGAACTGATTTTAAAGAATGAACGAGTGTATAATTCAGAATGTATAAATGTATTTAGAGTAATGTGTTGTAGGGGGGACTGGTATGAGGCAGTCATGTGAATGAGTCCTCTGTGCACACAAATTCCCAGACAAAGAGACATTTTCATGGGTGGATTTCTCCTGAAACACTATGTTCAAGCTGTCTATGCTTGTTTAGGTTGGAGGCGCAGTGCGAGAAGCGACGGGCTACACTGCCACCTACAGACAGACCATCTCAATTGAACCTGGAGAGGAGGATGGAGATTGTCTGCACATGCGCAGGGGCTTCCATCACTTCATTCAGGGGTTTCCCCACTGTGTAATAACTGATGGAGTCATAAATTTCTTCCTCGCCAGGACAGACAAAGTGCAGCAGGTTGGCTTTGACCCTCGGCTGGCTCGTGTTGCACATCTGGGTGAGTTTTGTATGAGATGAAAACATACACACTTCAGATGAACTGTTTTTCTGTCATTTGTTTATGGGTTATCTTGTTTATTAGTGCTTTGTACACCTTTTGTAAGTGCTTTTTGTAATTCTGGCTTTTTTTGGTATTTTTATTTCACCAGTCATGTGAGCTCTATTTAGGCACATGACTGGTAGCTTTCTCCATCTTCCATTTTCAGTTTGTTTGACGCACACAGCAGCTTTGCACCATGTGATTTGTCTGTCCTGGTTGTTACTGTGTTTTTAGTTCATTACTCGCACATGTCTCTTAGTTGTGGTCTGGTGGATAAGGAGATCGACTTGTGATCAGAAGGTTGCCAGTTCCATCCTCAGATCCACCGAGTTGAAGGTGGTGTGAGTGATGAAACACTTGCTCTGCATCTTCAACAACCACAGCTGTGGGGCCCTTGAGCGAGCACCAGTTTCCCGACTGCTCCCTGGGCCCCGCAGCCATGGCTCCCCACTGCTCCGGGTGAGTGCTCACGGTGTGTTTGTTCACTGAAAATGGGGTAATGGGATGGGGTAAAGCAGAGCACAGTTTTTGGATATGGGTCAGTCCATATCTGACCAACTGGTCACTTTCACTTCACTTATGTTCGATATGTTCTGTTCTGTCGTCTTTGTGAAGTTTAGTAGTGTAGGGATTTTCTATTCTTGCCTTTAAGGTTTTTAGGGCTTCTTTATGTCTTTTAGCAACATGTAACAAAAGGCCCCTCTACCACTTGCTTGGGAAATATTGTTAATCCCAATCCTGGCAGATTTTCTTCCAAGCCAAAACATTTGCACTATGTAAGTGAAAGTGACCAGTTATGGAGTGACCCACACCTGGAATTTGTGCTCTGCATGTAACCCATCCCAGTGTACACACACAGCAGTGAACAAACACACCGTGAACACTCACCCGGAGCAGAGGCCAGCCATGGCTGTGGCGCCCGGGGAGCAGTCGGGGAACTGGTGCTTGATCCAGGGCTCCAAAACTGTGGTTGCTGAAGATGGAAAGCAAGCGTTTCATCATTCACTCCACCGTCAACTCGGTGGATCTGGGGATCGAACCTGCGACTTTCAGATCACAAGTCGATCTCCTAATCCAACAGACCACAATTGCTGGACAAGATGTAGGATGCACTAATAATACATATCCCTGAAAATCTAACAAGCTTTATTGTAAAATATTTATAAGAATTAGTAAGACATACAAGTAAACTCAAAGGATTTTATGGCAACAATTGTGTTGTACAAAATATTCTTGCATTGGATAATTTTTGGCCAGCTTTAGGTTTAATACTGACAGTAATCTTTATTAACCCTTTATTGGCCAACCGTAAATATTCTCATTGTCAATTCCTCCTTAATCGTGTCTCTATTTTGTTTTCCCAGAGTTTTTCATTGATGGGCTTGGTTCCCTCCATGTGGGGTCATGTGATGATGTCATCGTGAACCATGCCACTAAAATCAAGCTCCCATGGGGGCAATCAGAAAGTGACAAAACGTACGCAAAGTTCCGTTACCCTCCTGCATCATCTGATGCAACACACACAAAAAATGGCCTGTTGTACTTCAAAAACCGCTTCCAATGTCTAACACGCAACTAAACTGAACACGTCCAGACTATGCCTTCTTCCCTCTCTTTCATACTCCCTCAGAAGAACGTTCTCATCCTGAGAAGCTAAAGGCGCAGTGAAGACATTGCTAATTCCTGCCCTAAGTGACAATAAGGAATTTCAGTCGGGCCTCCATGGAAGGAGTCCTGCTGAGATAAAGCTTGAATGACGGATGAGATGCACGATGATGGCGCATCGCTAGTTTTTGATACCTGAAGATGTCGTATTTTTGTGTCTCTTTTCTTCAGCTTTATTTTTGTTGAGAAGAGTTCTTTGCAAGGATTATGCATTTCCCCGGCTCTCTTAACCATGTTCCAGAATTAAGATTTTAGGGGTTAGTGTAGATGAAAATGAAAGGAAATTTAAAGGGAGATGTGACCACTGGGAGATGTGTCACATAAGATCCTGCTCTGTATATCTGTGTATTTGGGTTATTTTATTTTTTATTTATTTTGAGGGTCATCTCTCTGTATTTTTGCACTAAAACAAATGGACTTGAATTAAAGAGACTTGACCCTCAATGTTGCTAAAAGACAGAACAGATCAGTCGTCACTTACACTCATTTGTCATAGATTCTCTCGCTTTCTCTTTAGCACCTAATACATAACGTATAACATATTATACCATAACATTCATCATCTAATAACATACTTTTTTTTTGTCGTTTGCTCTCAAACGGTTTCTACTGTACCCTTTTCTCCGTTAAACCATTGATTAGATCATACACCCACTCTTTTTTTTCTCATTCTTCCCTTGCTCTCATAAAGTCATATGCTTTTTATCGTATACACTAATGCATATTGAAAATTAGGCCAGTTTGTCTGGCACATCTGGCGTTCAGCAAGCCATGTCATTTGGTGCATTAGCCAGACATGGCTTGAGTCTTAACAAAAGTGGAGTCATTTTTATCGTGACACACAAGCCATGGTCCAAGGATATGTTTATTTTTAAATAGGCTGAAGCTTGGGCCAGTTATGGCCTATGTGTACCCATCTTTGGCCCTTGTTTAGATCAAGACTCCTTCCAGGTGTAGCTAACCAGTTTGGTATTTGGGCACAGCAAAATTACTTGAGATGTGATGGTGTACTTTGCAATGTGGGGTTATATCTCTAATATGCTAATTGACTCTCTCTATACCTCTCTTTTCTCTTATACACACACCCTCTTATACACTTCTAATCATGCTCTTTATCTCCTACCCTTTAGTAATCATCATAATTGTTCTGCTCTTAAGAATGGCTGTGCCAAAGGCTTGATCACTGTCCAGACATAATATACAAGTAATGTTTTTTAAAGAAGGCATCCCCCTGTTCTGCCATGCATGCAGCCTGGTTTATAAAACAGATTTATTGCAACAAAACAATTTTTTACATTTAGTTGTAGAGCTGAATTACTATTAATATTTTTTGTAGGGTTTTAGTGGAAAGGGTAAGTCCCTGTGCAGGCTATGCAGAATGGATGAGGCTACGACACCATTGTGGAATTTTAAAACAATGTGGGATTATCACATTAAAGCTACTTAAAAAATGACAAAATTATCTCAAATAAATGTTTTTGAAATCACCATATCAATACAAAAACTATAGTTAACTTTCCTAAAAAAAACTAACATTTTTGACACACTGTAATTATGATAACAACTATCCCACACCCATTGATATACATTTTGTGATCTCTTAAGCTGGGCTCATCTGCCAACCATGTGTCATTCTAAACAAATGTTAGTAGTAAAAAAAAACTTTTGTAAAAAAGGATTTAAAATGTATAGTGAAATGTCTAACAAATCTAGAATAGAAACATGTCAGTTCTCTTCTATTTCATCTTTAACTTTAGTTTGTCAGCATGAGAAAACTCATTTAACTAACAGCCTCATGAACTCTTGAACCACAAATTCTTCAAATAAGGTTGGATAAATATTTGAATAAATATTTACAGATTTGACAGCATTTTGGGTGGATATTAATTAACAGGTTTCTGGCCTAATAAGGTGCCATAAATCCCCAAAATGCCTTTATGCAGAAGAACAATGCAAACATGATCCTGAAAGTGTTTGCACAAAAACACTGAATCCATCAATGTTAAATGGTGCAATATTCACTTTTTAAGTTTAAGTCCAAATGACACGTTAAAAAATATATTTACAATGTCGTTTGACAAGTCCTTTAGATCTGCCTTACTGTACATACACCTGTTTAACTGTAGGCCAATCAGGGATCAATTAGATGCATTGTTTTCAAGGAAGTTATTTCTTTTGGGTTGTTGTTGATATTCTTACAACAAAAAATGAACCGTTTACTGCTGGTTCAGTGGTGTTAAACTTTTTTTTTTGGTTCCAAACCTATTTAAAGAGAGCCATGAGTAACATTTAGCAAGCCAAGAGACGCTTAGTTAGAGGAGTCAGGTGTGTTCAGTTAAAGTTAGCCCAAAACTATGCAGGGCTGCGGCCCTCAAGGATTTGAGTTTGATGCCTGTGTGCTTGATGAACATTACCAGAAAAAGCAGAAGGGCATGTGGAACTTGCAGAAAATAGTGAATGAAGGAAGATTTAGTGCTTTTTGAATTAAATAACTTTAAAACAAGCATATTGAGATTGAATGCTTCCTTCACGATTCTCTCATCTGAGTTCTCTCTGCATCTGCATGTCACATTATTTTTGTTGTTGCAGATAAGAATGCTTGGAAACCGATTCCCTTCTCCCACCAAAAAAATTGACAGCATTCTGGTCATTTTTAAAAAACACAATAGAGTATGCAAAAGGCCCATAAGCATCAGGATTTTTTTGATTTGTGAAAAAGCATTTGTTGTTGAATGAAATGAGATTGGTGATAACATCTAGTTCCATGTCTTCTGTTTTTCTTGAGGAACAATATGGATCTTTTCAGAAATGTATCTAGAGCAAGGGTCTCAAACTCAACTTCTGGGAGGCCACAGCCCTGCACAGTTTAACTTCAACCTTAACTTAGCACACCTGATTCCAATAATTAAGCTCCTCTTGACTTGAACAAAAAGCAGCGACTCTCTAGGAATTGAGTTTGCGACACCTACTCTAGTGTTATTTTAGTGTACTCTATGAACACTTATTGGGAACAATGCACCTAACCCACAGTATGATGCATGTTGATATTATGTCCACGAAATGATTATCCCAAAATTAAACCAAAGTAAATTAAAATGTGAATCTAATAATACCATTTAATTACAACGTATTGATGCACAGACAAGTGATTGAATTGAAACTGTTTCAATGTTTAAAATTATCCTTCTGAAATATAACTATATAAGGTCTGTCACATGACAATAAAATATAATTTAAGGCTCATCCATTCAACCCAGTTTAGAAAGCTTAGATTGTTAGTCTCATTTGATTTGTATTTAAAAATAAATCAACCACCCACTTGTGGCACATCTTTGGTACTGCAGATATTTAATTTATGCTGCTTAACTTGCTTTTAAACAAGGATATAAGTAAATAACAAGTGTTTTGAAATTGATGTTAATTAGGGTCAATTGTTTAATAAGTTGAATTATTGTTATTTTAACACAGAATACGTCCTTACAATTTGTCAAAATGTCTAAATGAAGCAATTACTGCACTGGGTGAAAGCGTCACGGTGGCGCAGTGGGTAGCACGGTCGTCTCACAGCAAGAAGGTCGCTGGTTCTAGGCTCGGCTGGGGCAGGTGGCATTTCTGTGTGGAGTTTGCATGTTCTCCCCGTGATCGCGTGGGTTTTCTCCGGGTGCTCCGGTTTCCCCACAAGTCCAAAGACATGCGGAATAAGTGAATTGAATAAGAACGATTGCCCATAGTGTTAATGTTTCCCAGCGATGGGTTGCGGCAAAGAAGGGCATCTGCTGCGTAAAACATATGCCAGTGAGTTGGCGGTTCATTCCGCTGTGGCGACCCCGAAAGGGAATAAAGCCGACATGAAGATGGATGGATGGATGGATGCACTGGGTGAGGCTGGCAATTAATGATGCTTAAACCTATTGGATTAGTGAGTATTTTAATGTTAGTAGGTGCACAGTGATAAATTACAGTTTGTTAAAATGTTTATGGCTTTTTATTTATGTTTTGGAACCCTTGCTTCTAAGTGTGAGTGTGTTGTAAAAATATTTTTCCTTGCACAAACCACACCAGACACCTGTTTATAACCATTTATTGCATACTGCCCCCTGCTGGTAACAGCCCAAAGCAATATGATTTACATCATTGTTTACTTTTTTAAAAATACCATCACCTCAGAACAAATACTGTATGAAATGAACATTTTAAAGTGTTTTTGGGGGATCTTAATGAGATTTTGGTTATTTTAAATCTTAACCAACACTAAATCATTCTCAAAGAATATACACAAACATATACGCATTGATTTACAATAAATCATATGCAACCACTTTGAGCCCAAAGATGCCTTAACTACTGCACAAAATTGCACAAATGAGGAAATATGTTACAGTTATATTTTCAAAGCAACTAGTAGTTTTAAACTTGGAATGTTTAACAAGTTTAAGTATCATATATGTGTTTTCTTTATTTCACAAGTTAAGGAGAGGTATGTGATCTTGGGATCTGATACTGATATCAAAACAAAAAACATAACTCTAATAATAATATCATGTAAGCATTGCAAACAATGCTCAAGTGTTAGCAGCTCGATATGATTCCCAGCTTGGATGTGTCGGGTTCCATGTTAGTGAATTTTTCCTTTTATAGAGCTTTAGGGGCTTTACCTGGAGCTCTCCTGCTGGAGAAAGAACATCTAGGTTCTGGACCTGAATCAAACTTTTCTGCAGCAAGCTGATGATGTGAGCGCTGCAGATATTCACAGAGCAGAACTCCGGAGCTCACAGGACAAAACATTGGAACGTGTATGCAGGCTTTGAACCTCTGTTATTTTGGAAAATTTAATGTTAATGTCTTCAGTCATTTTTCTCGCTCAACTACAATGCAGACTTGAAAGATACTCAGTCTACCTTCATGCTCATATATATATATATATATATATATATATATATATATATATATATATATATATATATATTTAAACACAAAGCACTCTAGTATTCTTTAGTTTCATTTTGAGAACATGTCACTGTAGTACATGTAATAATATTTTTTTATCTACAGTGACAAATTAACCAAGACTGACCATTCAGAGACATCCAGATGCTTGTGAGGGAGTCAAACATGACAGGCCGGTGTTGAGTGAGGTTGAGCTCCTCATGGTTCTTCCCAGGCTGAGGGATTTGATCTCTTTCCTCTGGAATTCAATCGGAGACTGCAGAGCTGGAAGAGACCAAACACAACTGTGTACATGAGGAATCCTGACCTATAGAAAGATCAGCAGAGGGTCATGACAAAAGATACCATTTAAGAAGTTGCGCTGAGTTTCCAGCATCTGCAGGATGTCGTTGGCCCAGGACGTTCTGATTTGAGGAGATGAAGCTTGCAGAATAAACCGAATAATGCTACCATCTATGTTGCGAGAGGTTAAGACTAGACGACAAGGGTCATCGGGACAGCCCTCCTCGATGCCCAAGCAACTGATCTGTTGAAAAGAAAAGAAAATTTTGGCTGTCTTTCAGCTAATGATGCTAAAACACAATTATAAACAAGTCTAGGAATTAAAAAAAAGAATACATGAATATTTAAATGCAAAGAAGGGACTGCAATCTATTTTGAATTTGGGGAATTTAGTTTTTTTCCTTAGTGGTAATAATAATAATTATTAATAATAATAATAATAATAATAATAATAATATAAGGTAACACAGATATAATGAAACAGTTGAAACTATTTTATTTTTTTAAGGATATTCTCTTTCGATACCGAATTAAAATACTGATTTTTTTCCAGCCTTCTAATCGATAACTGTATTTTTGCCGTTTTGTCGTTTGTTACCTTGATGCTGTTTTTGAAGATGTACCCTGGCAGGCAAAAGTCCTTCTTGCGGTCCATTGGCTCACTGAGGACGACAAGCTGTTCGAACAGGAAGACGTGTCTCTCTTTGGGACGGGAGAGTATGCTGTTCTCATTCTCGATAAATATGAAAGTGTCCTGTTGCAAGAGGTTCCCCTGCGCTCTCAGTTGGCCCTGTCGACCCAAACAACCATTGATTTTACAGTTTGGCATATTTAGCAGAAAGCAGAAGTAAGCCTGCAGTTTATTTGTTCCTCATTTACCTCAAAACCTTGTAGCCTCCCAAAATTCATCATGTCGTTACATCGCTTTGGAACATAACACATGACCTCCACTGCACTCTGTGAGAAGAAGAGAAAATTTGTCAGAATACCAAACCAGCTGATCAGTTATGTGACAATGAAGTTGATTTCTTCAATTGAGAATGAGGCTGCTGTACCTCAAGATCTTCTGTCTGTCGTCCTGCTTTGATGTAGTACTTCAAGAAATCCTATGAGTGGACACAGAGCACAGGTTATGGGTTAAAATAATCAACAGAATTCACGTCAAAATTCGTAGTTGTCCAAAGTCAGTTTTTGTTATTAAGCACATTTTATCAGGATTCTGTCATTAGCTCAGAGAAAGCTCTGTAAAGCTTGCTGGTTCAATCTCAACAATCACTAAACTGTGGTTTTTTTGGTGTTCGTGTTTTTGGGTACATGGCTTTGTTCTATTTTATTGTGCCATGTGCTCTTCTGTCTTGTTTCATTTAATTCATCTGCTGTGTCATTAACGCTTTTTTGGTTCTACATATGTTCAGTTTGTGTTGTTACACATTTTTACATTTCTGCCCTGTTGGTTTTGTATTTAGAGACTTTGTAAACTATTTCTGCAGTGTTATAAAAAGCCAAGCTTTGTTTTGTTGCCTAATGTATTTAATTTAATTTCATCTTGAAAAAGGTTCATGTATCTTGTGTTTATTCAAGAATAAATAGAATTGTGAGAGAGTTTGTTTCACAAGCCGGGACAGTGAAGGAGAAAGTTCTGGTGAGGGATTCTCTGATTTTCTGAAACCACAAGAAACTGTACCTTCTCTGAAGGCAAGTTTTTGGAGGCCATGTTTGCAAGAGCTTGTTAAAGAAGCCGGGAACAGATCTAGTGATATACTTTACACAATTACATTTAAGACTTTTGTTTAGCTTTTTGAAACAATTTATACTTTTAAAGATCTTAATTTTTTAAAATAAATTGATTACTTTTAACAGTTCTCAAGACTCTACAATACCTCCCTATATGATTGCCGGAAATAGAATCTGCATGCAGATCTTAACATTTTTCTGTGCTCATTTTAAGAAAATCTATGTGAATAAAAGGTATCCCTGCTCACACCTTCAGGAGCAGTTGATATTTCATTATCCTTTGCACTGGTTTGATAAGAAGATCATTTAACTGCAGTCTGTGTCCCAGCTGCTGTCTCAGCTCCTAAACACAGGATCAACATGGAATAAAAAAAAGAGATAAAAGAGAACAGCGGTCAATATGCAGAGATCTGAGTCTAAATCACCTCAAAATAGGTTTCGATGTACTCTGAGACGATATGCTCTGATTTGGGCATGTTCTGACAGTAGACGACATACATGTTGAGCCTCCTCTCCTGTAAAACATTGCAGTGTAAAACCTGCTTATGCAATCGATATATGACATTCTACATAAATTCAAAGGATGAATGATAATTACATTTTTGATAAAGAGCTTTGCGAGAAGGTCAGGCTCAGAAACACATTTCTCCAGTTCTCCAAGGAAAAAGCTGTTTGAAGTGAAATAAAGTGTTTTTGTAAATGTTATATTTACTCTGAGGTCATTAGAGGACTCTCACAAGCAGGTGACCTACTTTCTATGCCAGTCATGGATCTGTCGAATATTCCCAAAAACTATTTTATGCTTTCCTTCCAAATACTCAGGCACCCCATCACTCATCATTTTGGCCATGTAACCCTGATGGATGGAGTAAAAAGAGTTAAAAGTGTTCAAGAACCCATCAAGAACATTTTGTTTGCTGTACTATATGTGCTACCTCTACCACAAGCCCCAGATCGTCAACATACAGCTTCTCGGTCTCCACCAGTTCTGTCAGCACGTATCTGTGAGGGAGAGACAAAGCATTTAGGAAATTACTAGAGGTCACCCTCAAACTGTTGTATAACTTCAGGATTTTGCAATTCTCCTTCCTTTTTCATCTTTAGTTTGAGGTATATTTTAAGAATTTTACAAATACTATTGCACTAATCTAAATCAAGAAGTGAATTTAAACTGCATTCACACGAGATGGAAAGGCCAGATATGTGGGCGAAAAGTCAACTATGGATATCTGTGAGACTGCCTGATGGACAGAGGGGGCTTTAGAGAGAAAACCCATGATCTTGGCATATTCCTGATATGCAGCTACTGTATGGACAGTAGTTGAAGCAGAAGCCAATGAACTCTTGAGTTCAGACTGCATCATAAGGGGGTATAAATGATGAAGACATAGAGTTTGCATTGAGACAAGGGAGGATGCAGCAACTCGTCTCCGGTGACAGAGATGCCAACTGATGATGAACGACAAGAACAATGAGAGGAGAAAAGACAACAAGCTTATTCTCCATTGGTTGAGTACTGTTTTACTTTATAATGAATAGTATGTCTTGTAAAATATTTAAAAAGCAATGGATTGGAAGAAATGTAATTGATTGCATTTACTGACTATTGAGTTTTTTATTTAAAATGTTTCAAGACTAGGAGACACAAAAACTTTGAGAGAACAGACTCCAAAGGGGTCTTCTGACAAAGTGTTCTGACTTAGGGTAGAATAATAATTAATTGAACACCATAAAACAAAACAAATACCAACATGCTTTTCTCTAAGGCAGCTCTTATAACGTATTCTTCATCTTCCAGACTCTGTCCTTGCTCCTGTGGCTCTTCGGTAACAGATGGATGTCTTTCATAAGATACATTGCGAGAGGGATGACTCTGCAAAGTAAATTCATCAGTCACCACATGTGGCACTGTGTTAAAATGTATTCAATACCACAATTCAGTGTTCGCTTTGTTTTACCTGCAAAAGATCATTGAAGTAGCTTGGGTAGTAGAGATTGTCAGGAGTTGTTGGTTCTGAAAATTCAAAGTTTTCCTTGGAAACAACAAAAGAAAACATGTGATTATAATTCAGATAGATCAGCTTGGGTCTTTGGAGCTGCTAAAAAGCGTAAATGCTCCAAAGAGTTACAGCTTCTAGGTCTGAGATGTCTTTAAATGGGAAATTAGATGCAAAGTTCACACAACCAGATCTGAATCTATGGTAAAATGTGGTATTTATGAAGAGTCTAAGTAAGGTTACTCCTCTTAAAAAAACTGTGCTGTTGAGTTGTTGAAGCCTGCCACTAACACAATGTTAACCCCGCCTCTTTCTGATGTTCTGCTTCATCTTTACCAATTTAGAGACAATTACAGACCCTGTGCCTGAAGGGTTGCTATATTACTGAGCAATGTTAACATAAAGCAAACTGCTCAAAGCAAAACCTCATCTGTCACAGTGTTGTTCATTTCATCTGTATAAGGTCTGTTGGTGTTTTCAAGAAATCGACATTTCAACAAATGGTCACAGTTCTAGAGGAGCTTGGCTGATAATTGATCCTCCAATCGTTTGGTCTCGCCTATAGTATTCCAATTAACAACATACTACCTAAAGGGACAATATCAACATTGTGCAAGCTATCCTTCCTCTTGGCCATTTGTGATACTAGGCAATTACAAACAAGAGCAAACTTATGAAAAGGGTAAAGTTAATTTAAATAGGCGTCACGGTTGCGCAGTGGGTAGCACGGTCATCTCACAGCAAGAAGGTTGTTCGTTCGAGCCTTGGCTGGGTCGGTTGGCATTTCTGTGTGGAGTTCTCATGTTCTCCCTGTGATCATGTGGGGTTTTTCCGGGTGCTCCGGTTTCCCCACAAGTCCAAAGACATGCGGTATAAGTGAATTGAGTAAGAACGATTGTCCATAGTGTGAATGAATGAATGAATGAATGAGTGTATGTGTGTGTGTGAATGTTTCCCAGCGATGGGCATCCGCTGCATAAAACATATGCCAGAGAGTTGGCGGTTCATTACGCTGTGGCGACCCTGAAAGGGAAAAAGCTGACATGAAGATGAATGAATGATATATGATGGGTGGGATTAATGCTAAAGAAGCAGGAGGAACCTACAGACATATGACCTATTTAACAGGAACTGGTCATCATTTCCAGACGGCATTAAAGAGTTCTTACAGTTGTAAAAAAGTGCCTGGTTGACATTTGATCAAGTTTGGAGGTGGAGGGCAATTAGGTATACAATTATAATCAGTGGAAGTTACAGCAAATTAAGACAGTGAATGGTACAGAACCATCAAGCACAAGATGAAAACAGTACAAAATACATACAGTTGACTGAAAAGACATGAAAAGGAACCTTGCAAGTGACCTAGCATGTTTTTAGGACATAGTAATACAGCAAACTCAGGTATTGCTTAAAATTAAGTTTTTCAAATAAAGGGCTTTCTTATTACATTTAAGGGTTCATTTTAAACCTTTAATTGTTGTCTTTGGTAAATAAATGTAATTGTTTAGATTTTTAATAGCTTCCTGTTTTGAAATATATATCAACCTGTATTTAATGCTCTCTATATATTTAATACTGTATACACATACCAGAGATCTGTAGGAGGAGTGAGACAGTTTTCTGGGTTTCTCTGTCAATGGAGTTTGCTCTGGTGCAAGAGGAACAAACACACTGCAGGAATCCTCGGGACTCTGAGTGTTCTTTGAGCTCTTGCCTCCTGCCACCAGACTCAGCCTCCGCACTGGGGTGCTCAACCATCTCCTGAAAGCCTTGAGAGAGGGACTGGGGGTGGCAGATGAACGTCTGCTGGGAGAAGCTGGAAAGAGCTCATCAGTGGAGACCGAGGTTGATGGAGGATCATGAGACAAACAGACATCGCTGAGTCCAGTCAAAGTGTAGTCTGGAAAAAGAGTAACAAATAAAATCTGGTAAATTACACATTAACTTCAGACTTTAAACATTTTAAAAAAATTCAGTGTTTATTGGCACCAAAAGATGTTTTTGTCATCAACAAGCTCCATGCCCCACAAACCAACACTGCTGCAGCGGCTTCCAGACTGATGAGAAAAAACGGCTGCTGCTATGTTATCGTGTAGGAGATTCAGTCACTCATTGCAAAATCTCTCTTTTTCACCCTTTTGAGCGTGGTTTTAAAATACAGGGAACATTCTAAGTAACCGACACATCAGCATTTTTTTCAGTAAGTGGATTATAGACACCAGATGTGGCCAAATAACAAATTCATACAAAGAAATCAGAACATTTCAGTACATCACCATTTATTGACTCATAATAAATGAAGTGTTTTGAAGAGGACACAGAGAATACCTTTTGAATACTTAAAGGTAACAAGGTGTAAACTGGCATAGAAAGCCAGAAATATATCTCAAATTAGTCAGCATTGATAGCAAGAACCCCCACCTCCATCGTTTCTAGCTGATATCAGCTGCTTTAGTCATAATTGGTAAAGTTTCTAATTGAAGTGTCAAAAATCTTATTGTATTTTCACATCGAGGGACAATTACTCTTTGAGTTTGAGCCATTTATGGACATTTTTCCACATCGTTGTGAAGTAGTCTGTAAAAATAGCTGGCATCCCATGGAAGAGATTCTGCCTTATAAGCAGATGATGCAGCTTAAAAACAGCTTGTCTTTTATCTGATTTTAGAAGCTTTGCAGACAAACATGGCGGAAAACTGGCCTAACTGAAGGACAAACAAGAGGAAAAGTGTAATGCAACCGAAACTAAGCTGACTTTAGCAATTCTTTTAAGAACAAAACAGACATTTTACACGAAACAGATGTTTTGTTCAGTCCTTCTATTGAACAACTATAACCAAAAACAACTTTAATATTACATGATTATCTTTGCAAAACCACATTATCAAATCAAAGAGGGTATATCAGATCATTTATGCAAACAATTGACACCACAATGACTTAGCTGTAAAGGAAATTCATGATCAACTAATACACATAAAAGGAAAAGTCAAAGCTATTTTCTAAAGACAGCAATAGGGAAGAAACAGAAACAGAAACCTTACCTTTCTGTGTGAAGCATGATTCAGACAAACCTTTTAGACAGGATAGGGCACAGCCAGAGACTCTATGCCCCTGATGCCCCTTCATTCCCGCACAGCTCAGTGAATCCCTGCCACCCTGCAGCATGGTTCTGGGAATATGCTTGCAAAGGGAGCCGTACTACTCTCAGTTCATGTCCAGAGGTAATCCCCGAGCTCTGAATTCTCATGTAACATCTGTATAATCCCCGGACAGTTATCCACTTCCCATATGACATCATGCAAGGGTTCACTTTGAGGCAAAGAGGATGCTGAATTAAGACGTGAAGGGTAAAAATACGTGGCATCCACCGTTCCTGGTATTTTGTCTTCAACTGCTTCACTTGAGTCCGTTGTTGCTCTCATTTCTGGACCTAGACTAAAATATTCACTCCAAAAGGTGTTTTAGCGGTTTTAAAGCTTCCTCTTCACTACAAAACATATTTACAAGGAGGGCTTGCTAAGGTGTAGATCATAGTGTGAAATTAATAAGTAAGTTTTTTGTGTTCTTCTAAATTAACAGAAGGTACATATTTTAGAGTATAGGCGTACCACACACTAGTAGTCACTTTATAGATATCTACATACCACACATACACACACACGCACGCACACGCGCACGCACCCACACACACGTGTGCGCGAGCGCACGCACGCACGCACAAGAGAGGACAAGTAACACCCTTTTTGTACATTTTGTTTTGCAGTAGAGTTCTTGGTTCTGTTGTTTGTGATGATTACTGGTGGGTGAATTGCTGTCTTGATGTAAGACTTATTTCTTGTGACCTTTATTTAGTGTTTTTACAAGCTCTTCAGTTTTCATTCAGCCACGATGATTTTAATTTCTTTTAGAGTCTGGATCTCTTTAATTAGCTTGTTCAGCCATGTGCCAGTGTCAAGCAAACAGAACAAATTCATCTTTTTTTCCGATTTGTTTAAAGTTATCTTCATTGAAGAAAAACTAAATTTTGAAAGAGTGTCAGTTTGCGCTGACGCAGTAGCTCACGGTGGCACTGTCAGAAAAAAAATGTGTAGAAAGGAAATGCAGGTGCAGCTGTTTTAAACCTCTGGGAATTTCCAGCTTCTCCTCAACTTCTGACAAAATCTTGTTCATGTTGTTTTCATATTGGACAGGTAAAAGATGCTCAATGCTAAGTTTCAGACAACAAATCAGCACTACAATGCAAAAAACGGAATCGAAGCAAAGCTAAAAATGCTTAAAATTAAACTGCAATTCTTGATTTTTGCATTTTGGGAAGAATTTTCTAGTTCATAGTTTTCGGATATAGACTTAGCTTATTTTGAGAAAATATCCCTTACATTTTCTTGAGGAGGAAAAAAAGTGCTTACTCTGGTCATTTATTTTTCTGAATGAAGAATCTTTTTGAAACAAGTTGTTGATCTCAAAACAAGAATCTTAAAACAAGAAGTTTTGACTCAACATATTGTTATTTCAAGAATGTTAATGACTATTTATTTTAAGAAAGCAATACTAAATACTAGTAAAAACACACATCTTGGAACAAGAAAAAAATCTTAAATCTAGCTCTAGTCTTCTTAGATCAAGTAAAATATCTGACAATGGGGTAAGAATTTTTAGTCTTGAATTAAGTCTCAAATTCTTGTTAAAAGAAAACATAATAAATAAATAAAAAAAATAAATAAATAAAAAAATAAAATAAATAAACAAACAAATAAATAAATAAATAAATAATCAATACCCTTAACCTTAATACCCCATCCAGCTGTGTTCTAACTTTGATGGAAGAGATCTATACTTAAAAAAATGCATTCTTGAAACAATAAAAAAAATCCTTAAATAAAACTCAACATAGTAGATTGTCTAGTTTTAAGACCTCTATTGACTAGATACAATTTGAAATATTCTAGTTTCAGAGCAGTTGCACAGCTTGGAAAGACTTGTTTTGAGAGTTTTTGTCTATTTTTAAGATCCAACAGCATTTGTTATCAGCTAGACATTTTTGCTAATTTTAAGAATTCTTGCCAAGTCAAATTTGCTTACTTCATTTGAGTTTTTTTCTTGTTCCAAGGGTGCATTTTTTTGCTGTGTGTTAGTTCAAAGTTCATCATGTTTTACACATCATCGGTCTTAAAGTAAGACTACAGTAATATTCCTGGATCATTATTAACTCTCCATTCCAATTTAATGAATATTTTTAAACATTCTCTTGCAAGAGCCTTTTTTAGCAGCCACACATGTTGAAATAGGGATCATATGTGAAAAGCTATTCACCTTTTTGTCCTACTTTATTTTGTTGGATTTACTTTGGTTGATTTAAAATGTATGAAAACGTTGTTTTGGGGCCTATACCTCATCTCTCATCTACATACACATTCAAATTGTTCAAAACACATGCTGGTGTTCATGACGCAGAGAAACTCGTTTATTGAAGGTTAAACATCAGTTCAGGGAATGGTTGACCCCTCACCTTTGCTCTCAGGTTCGTGTTTGGCTGTTTTTGTCAAGCTTTGTTGATTCGGCGCTTGTTCCTTTTCCTCTTGTGAACAAGTTTGCTCCCCCTTCAGTAAACGATGCTCATTTGTAGTGTTTTGAACCTGAAAACGGTCATAAAGTTGGTGTTGGAGCTCTGACAATACAGTGAACCACACCGCACCACCCCAAAAAACTATATAAATGATCTATATCTAATAAGACACTCAATGCAATAGTTTCTGGGATATTAGTACCATGAATGTGAAAACGTGGTTTTGACCTCTTTAATAAAGAAGGATGTGTGCAAATGTATTGTTGCAATTAAAGTCTGAAGTATTTTTCAGACTCTACGTTCTGGACAAAGCTAAAAAGTGTAAAAACATAATAATGCACATAAGTGATTGCACCAAGTAGCGGTGTGGCTTTGAGGTCGTTCTTTAGCTTCAAACATTCTTCCTTGCACTAAAAGATTGACAAGTCGTATACTTGGAGGAACAGCAGGATTGAGCAAGTGACTAGTTGTGACAAGTTTGGCAGATTTTTGCTGAGAGCTTTAGGCTTAACTTTAAACGACAAATACTAGAAAGTCAAAGAAGGTTCAAAAGTTCTTTAAAGACAGTAATTAAAAAGACAAAAAGTTGTGCAGTACTTGCTAATTTCAGAGAAACCAAACGCTCTCCCTTAAGGCACAAGCAAAGAAGCACAAACTTCTCTCAATAATTAGTAGCTGACTGTTGAATGGAGTTTGGACACAGTTGCCATTGTAAATTAATTCTGTAATTACATTTACAGCACAGAAACAGAGAACCTGCAAGTGTTTTTGTTTTTTAAATAACTCATTAATTTAAATAATAATCCAGCACTACATTTTCTTTCATGCAGTATATCGTCATTTAACTTGCAGTTACATCAGCTTTCTGGAATTTTTAAATGTAGTTGTGAGTGCATTAATTTCCCAAATTAAAGTAGACTGAATGTGTGTGCTTGCTCACCCAGTGCTGATTATTGAAGGCTAGTGCTGGGATAGTGTTTGAGAAAGACATTAGCTGCTGTTCTGTATTTTCCTGATGATGTTTGGCCAAACTCTTCATCCTCCTCCAGCTCGGTCTCTCTCTCTGCTGGAATCTTTTGGTTGCTTGATCCGCTCTCTCTCTCTCTCTCTCTCTCTCTCTCTCTCTCTCTCTCTCTCAAGGTAGAGTGTTGTCGTCCAGCTCAGTATCGCTCCCAGTGATTGTAGCTCTTCCTGACTCACTGACACACATTCTTCTCTCCTGTCTGATCTTCAACACCCAATCCCTCCCTCTTCTCCAGCACCCTCATGTTCCATCTTGACCCCTGTGGGTCTGAGAGCGAGAGATATTGAGAGAGAGTGACAACAGGATGGTGCAAACCTCTGCCTTTAAATATAATATAATCGCAGAAAATAAAATGCATATACTTTATTTTCATACACTAAATGATTGCAATTTGTTAGAATTTTTTTAAATATCAAATTAATAAAAATATATATTTGTCTGTGTTTATCTTGATTATTCAGTACACTTCAGAGGTTCTTTACTTGCATGATTTAAAAAGCATGTTTTTTGACTGTCAAAAAAAACAGATTCGATTTTCATGTCTTAATATCGACTGTACAAGTTCCTTTGAACCAAAAGCATGTATGTTTATTGAAGCTGGTTCAAAACGCTACAGCTCTGTTTTTATCTATATTATAACACATAAAGTACAGAATGATGAGTACAGAACGTTGCTTTTCCTGTCTGTTTTAAAATGAATTAAAATAATAAAATTTTGAGTATGTATTATATGTGAAACACAGACTAAGATGTTTCAGGTGCACTCAAAACTGGATTAAATTGCTTTAGATTATTAGTTTATCAAAGATTCTCTAGATCATTCTTTTTTAAAACATTTTCGGGGGCTTTTCAATGCCTTCATTAGACATGACAGTTCAGAGAGGAGATGAAAAAAATATTTGGGAGAGATATCTGGGGAGAAGGATTGGCAAAGGACTGGCGTCAAATTCTAACCCCTGTCGCCAGATGCAACTCTACATCATAAGTCAGTGCACTGACCACTAAGCCATCAGTGCTGACCACTAGACCATTCTTAAAGAAGTCAAAGGAGAGAGCAATGGAGAAGTGTGCTAGAGTGTCTGGATATGAAGTGACCTGAAACTCTTCTAAGGGGTGGTAGGCAGGATAGCTTG
This sequence comes from Danionella dracula, assembly GCA_900490495.1. Taxonomy (NCBI): domain Eukaryota; kingdom Metazoa; phylum Chordata; class Actinopteri; order Cypriniformes; family Danionidae; genus Danionella; species Danionella dracula. The sequence continues at coordinate 5,323,000 of UELW01000234.1, read as the reverse complement.
CATATGCACTGAACATTTTTGTTTGGTTACTCACTGAAAATAAGTCATTTATTCGCGGGGAGCTTGGCACTATTGTCCAAAAACTACTAGTTTACAGATCATCTCATTGTTAAATTAAGTGCTCCATATTTATGTTTTTTTATCAGATTCATTTTAATTTTTGTTCTTACAATATTGTTTTAACACACCATCAAGAATTGTAAAAGTTGCAAAATGTTAAGTCTTCCTTTCTCTATCAAGCACTGCTCTTAGTACCGCATGCAAGTTATTTCTTCATTCTAGTTTTTGATTCAAAAGATATTAGTAACTTGTTTGTTTATAAAACGGCGATCCTCTGTACTATGGCCTTTTTAAACAGACCGTGTTTAGACTCAGCTTGTGCAAAATGCAGCTGTGTGGGACACAGAAATATATAACTATCATCTTAGTAACATGGGTGTTGTAGTTCTCTTGGGTTTGCTAGGGCTGTCACAACTATAAATATCTGCAAAGAGACAAAATTTAGATTTTATTTAAGTCTATTGCTCTCTGTCTGTGCACTATTCCCTTCGGAAAAGGCAAATGTGTTAAGGATTGAGTTTTCTGTCATATTTCATTTTCACTCTGCTTTTACAATATTGTTTTAAACAAACAGTAGGCTATACAACAATGATGTGTGTTTCTTCTGTTGTCAATTAGTAATAAGTACTGATGTCTCTGTTAATCACGCGCTTTTATCAAAGCAGATATGGTCGACGCTCATCTGCTTTAAGATATTGGAAACAGACAGAAGTACCAGAAAATCTAGAAATAACTTTTCAATTTGTTCGTTTCTCTGTTTATCTCTCCCGCTCACAACACAGACACGGTAGAGAACAACACACAGACAAACTTAGAGCAGTGTGTTTTATTACACGCAGCTCCTGGTTTGTCGGGTCTGTAAGCGATCTCGTATTGGATTAGCAACGAGCTAAAGTGGAACACCTGATTAGCCATCCAATGAAACATTAGCTCCTCCAAAACTTATGTTGATTAGCTAATTAACAATATTCATTTGAATCTATTATATAGACAGTCAATTCTCTTTTTTTAATTGGAACATTTGGAAATTGTTAAAATACAAATGTGTTGTCTAGCATTATGTATGCCAATAGAACTAAATTTAAATGATTATTTACAAGCTCCTTCTCTATTATACATTTAGGTCATTGCAGTACAGAGAATGATGCTATAGTTAGAAGTATTATGTGTGCCAAATTAAGCCTTTAAACATTTTTTTTACTTGAGAAGAATGATATTTTTCACATTTATGCTTTAGATATTTTTAGATATATTTTAGACATAGTAAATGGATTCAGACAGTGGTTCTCAAACTGTGGTACGCATACCACTAGTGGCACTTGGACAGCTGTTGGTAGTACGCGGTGCCAGTGGCAGCCATTACTGTGTGTGTGGGTGCCAAAACAATCAAGTTCTGAAACATTAATCATGACCCATTGGTTGATTTTTTTTTAAAAACACTAGGCTTGTCCAATGAAATCACAGGCCCCTCCCTCCAGCCTCTGCTAAATTAGCTGTTCGCCTATCTGGAGTAGCGATATCATTTTTGATAACAGAGTAATGTTGCTATACTGTACTCATGTATTTTAATTAAAAAAAAAAGTATAATATAAAAAGATTATTATAAATTATTATATCACACTTCACATATTACTGCACTTCTACTGTGATAAAACACTCAGCATTTGTTTACTGAGCAAAGACAAATCAAAAACTTCACTGGGATAACAAAGGTCACCAAAACCTTTGTAATAAGTGCAACTACAGTGAGAAAGTTTGAATGGGAACATTCTCACCAAAGAGACACAATCGGAGAACATATTGTATTGGTCTGTGTGGGGACGTGAAAGGTGATTACACTCCAAGTGCCTATGTTGGATCCTTTCTGATCCTGAAAGGCATTAGTCAGTCTCATGACCCGAGGTGCACTGATGGATGACGCGTCTGCTCCGTTACAATCACACAACTACAACACATGAAGAGCTGAAGATGATGGCAGTGATGTCTGGGTGCTCAGCGTGGTAGAGGTTTCTGATTATGGATTAGATAATGCCTAAACATGATATTCGCCAAAGGGTTCACTCTACTCCTGAAAGGAAGACTGTGAGTTTTATTTGAGTTATTTTTTGGTTTTATTAAGCAAATGTTACTCAGTATACTGTTCATGGTTATTTGTTCTCTCAATAGTAAACTGAAGGATAGAAGAGATCTGTATATAGCTTTAATGTTAATTGTTTAAGTTATGAAGCTGTAAAACAGACACATGTTTTTTATTATTTAACTTGTTTTAAAAAGTGTTTCAAAATGTTTTGGCTGTTTATTAAATTTGGTAATGTTTTCTAAATTTTCTAATTTTTCCGTATTTTTTACACTAGCTGTTTATCTATTGATGTATTTCTGGTTCAGTCTGAGTTTTTAGAGAATACCGTGTAAGCCTGTTTACAGGTATCCATGTATTTTAAGCCTGATCAGGCCAGATTTAGCACTGACAATTAAAGCACAGCTCTTCCAGGGTAAATCCGGAGCTATTAAAATCCCATATGTCGTCCCCCAGAAGCTTTTGAGATAGGAGAAGATAAAGGCGCCAATCACTGTCAGTTCATACCTTTTTATTGCTTTTCTTTGGAAGGCTTTTGACTTTTCTGTTTACCTCTAAACAGGGGGCGTAATCTGTTTGGGAGTCAACTTCTTCACATCAGGTTGCGGACTTGCTGCAATCATGTTGAGAATCTCTCCTCAAATTCCTGTTAAGAAGGAGTGACTGAATTTATAGGACATGGCAGCTGCTCAGAGCTCTGATATTGAAGACCCAAATTTGGGATCAGGGCCACAAGATGATGAAATTTCATTACTGGAAGAGACAGACTCTGGAAGCTTACTCTCAGATGATTCAGTTCTTCCTGATTATGAACGAGAGGAGAAGGAAAAGGGTACCGCCAACACGCTTTACGAGGCCTGTGTCCAAAATGATCCAGAAGCACTGAAGAGCATGTTGGAACGGGGTGTGACCTGCGGTGAGGTCATGGAAGTTGATGTCAACGGCTGGGTAAGATGCAGGAGATTGGAAATGGAGAAAGTAGTGACTGACCAATCAGAGAGAGGAAAAAATAACCTTATTAAATAATGGGAGATATTAAATTTTTTTTTCATAATACTGAGTCATAACACATTTCTCTTCCTCTACATTAACTATTTTTACAAATATTATGTATTTTGAACATTTTCACATAGAGTTTAATATTGGTTTTAAGCTACTTCGTCATGTTTTTAAATTGTAAACGATGTTCTAGCTTTTTTTAATGGTATGTCAATTAATTGAATATATACTATGCCATATTGAACTCATGCTCTTTACCATTTAAATTGTCTTTGTTGAGATCACAGCAATTTATTATATCATGTTTTTTATAGAATGGACTGATGATGGCTGCATATAAAGGCTTCCTTCCAATAATTTATGAGCTTCATGGGTGCCCACACTTGGATATAAACCATCAAGATAATGAAGGAAACACTGCACTGATGATCGCAGCTCAAGCTGGTCAGTTGAAAGTTGTTAAGAAATTTAAAAAGAACAATACTAGCAAGGAAAAGAAAAATACTATCAAGTAAAGTTATCAGGATAATTGGTTAGAATTAGAACTCAGTTTCTCATAAGCCAAGGGTCCAAGATAAAGTACACTTTAAAAAAGAAACATGTGTGATATCAACTAATGCAGTGACAAGGAATTAAAGGTAGGCAATATGCCTCGATCACACTATGAAATCAGCTCCATTCATTTTAATGGGATTGCAAACAACGGTGCGAAACAGGAAGTTCCGGTCTACGCGGTGAAATTTCGGATTTAGCTCCAATAAAAGTTCAACCAAATTTAACTTTGACCTGCGATACCGCATCACGTGATATGACTAACTAGGACAGATTAGAGAGGTTAGAGCACGTGTTCACTAAAATCTTGTTTTAAAGTTAGATTTTATTTTTTAGGGCTTCAGTGTTTATTAGACTGAAACCTGCTACTGTTTGGACCGTGTATATTTAGAGCTTGTTTAAAAAAAACATATTACATGCTCTGCGGGGTCTACGCTGCCGCCCGGCCATACGGCGGCATTCGGATCTCTCAAATGCTAATCTCACCGAGGCATTATAAAGGAAGCTTTTTCAGGAGTTAACAAACTGGGGCAGGTGCAGCGACTTATTTCCTGGTCAGCAACTGAAACTAACAAGATGGCTTAAAAGCCTAATCAAGACACAGACCAACATAAAGAGACTAAACCAACAATAGATTCAGCGAAAACACAAAAGTAATGACAGGGTTCAAAATAATAAAATGGTTGTAAATAATAAAACATAGAACCCTGAAAAAGTGTTTTCTGAATTGTGATCAGAGCTGGAGTTTTCAAACACAATGGTGAACGCACAATAACATAAGAATTAAATATGGAGCAATCTCCAGGTCTCCCAGTCGTTGTGAAATATAAAGTTTGCAAATCTTAAAACTGCCTACATTGGCACTAAAAAAATTTTTCCACCCCTGGCACTGCAATGTTTTTTTATTCAGATTGCTAGTTCTGATCTTCATGAACACTCTGAAAGGGGTGAATAATTTTTTTTACATTTATTTATTTAAGATATATTAAGATTTAAACCTTCTGCCAATCAGACGTCTGTGCTAGGCCTATGCCCCTCTTGACCAATTTTTGGTTACCTGGAAGTGATGATTTTGATCATTGGCTATGAATATTCTGAACATCCTTTACCTTTCATATGAAACATCATGCCACATATCTCCATGTTATATACAGTCAATGGTATTAAATGCCATCTGTGTTGTGCTGTACTCTCTTACAAAGGACATATTTCGTATAAGACCCAGGTGGTAGGGAGTTTAACACATTAGTCATAGTTAATGGGAATATTGCAACTGCAACAAGTAAAGAACTAGCTAGCTTTTAAAGAAAGGGAACAGAGGGGAATGTAAGGAGTCCTGAATGGGTCGAAATCTGTTTCAAATAATTTCTTGAAATCTTTCTCTATCCAGGCCATGTTTCCATATGCAATTACATCTTGAATTACTTCCCTGGAGCGGAAACAGAAATTCGAGATCACAGAGGATTCACTGCACTTATTAAAGCTGCCATGCAGGGCAGGAGTGATGTGGTAGCAGCTCTTGTGATGCATGGTTAGTATTTGATCTGAATTTTTGCTACATGAAATATGCATTACAAAAATTGAATGACCTATACATACTGGTTTTTACAGGTGCTTCACAATGCCCTTGGTACTCAAACAATGCAAAAAGATGTAGAAAAAAAATCTGACACATTAAGCAGTCCTAGTGGAAAAAGATTTTGGGTGGAAATCAGGTGTTCCTCATGCCGAAATTAGCATTAACTACAATAGCTTATTACCAATGTTGTATTTTTAGAGAATGATTACATTATGTGAATAAAAACATAATTCTTAGACGAAGAAGATTCTCAAAGCAGATCTTTACTCAAGATTTTAGAAAAGTAGGAGGAACTGTGAGAGAACATAACTTCCAAAAGCCTAGCTATGAGCTTTTTTCCTCCGCTAATATCAGCTCTGAAGCGCCCAGGGAAGCACTAACATGTCTTATAGAAATTCAAATAGCATTTTTGAGATGAACTTGAATGTGTTTTTGCAGCACGGTGACTATCAAAAGACTTGTAGTGCATTTGTTAATAAATAGGTGTTTATTGGGATAAAATGAGTTGCCATGTCATAAGTCATTTGGTCACTGAACAATTCAGAACTTTTTGTGATATTTTACTTTTACCAATTGTTTTCTTTTATCACGTTTCTGAGAGTTTCTCACGTATTTTGTCCAGGTAATTAGCATATGTTATGAATTGTTTTGACTTCCAATGGCATTGTAATCCACCCCTAAATCATTTGTGATGGGCGAGAAAGTGCTTTACAAAATCATAAAGAGCTTGATTAACAAACAGCTCGAAAGTTTTTAAAATGTTTTAACTGTATTAAATTGATGACTAATTTATACCACTCTAAAATGTGTGTTTGCTCTGTTCATCCATCATGGCCTGTGATTTTGTATCATCATTAATGGAATAATAATAAATGGAAAATAGTGTACTGTAAAGTCTATCTTAAATTAAAAGATGTCCCTAAAATCTCTATCTGGGGTTCAAAGTCAATTCTTGGAAGGCTGCAGCCATTGATGATTTTTTGCAACCCTGCGTCCCTCCAGGAATCTAAATAATTTCTAGACATATTCTGCATGGGTTTAAATCTAAGTTCTAATTTTGGTGGATAGTCTCATACGGTATTGTTCTCTCTCAGGTGCTGATGTAAACGCTGTTGACTCAAACCGTGGTAAATGTGCTCGTGACTGGGCGCTCAAGACAGGCCGTTTTGACACACTGAGTCGACTGCGTCACCTTGCCCGACACCCCAAAGCTGATCAGTTCTGCGAGAGCTACGTCCCAGAGTGGCCCAAACTTAAGGAGCTTGTGAGCAAAGCCACAGCCAGTAAAAGTCCCGGCCAGAAACTGTCTCATCACCTCAAGAGTAAGTTCAGTTTCAGTTTCCCTCGTGACCCTCAGGAAAATGGTGTCATGGATCACATGGTGCGGATGACCACCAGTCTCCACAGCCCCTTAATAGCCACATCCACCCACCCACTGTGCCCAAGCAGCCCTCCGGAGATGGGTAAGCGCCGGCTGGCTGTGGGTGAGCTGATGCAGAACCCCTCTGAGACGCTCCTGGTGGAGAGTTGTTTACTGTCTAATCGAAATAGCTCCATCTCCTTCACTTCTCAATCTCTCCACTCAGCTGAGTCTGTGTCAGTTTCCTGCTGTGCTGACACAGAGAGACGAGGCAGTGTTCTGTCTATCGGGATGCGCACCTTCATTCCTCGAGGCGTAGCATCAAGGCGTAATAGCGTTTTCCCCTCAGGCTGTATCCCACAGATTAGAGTCACCAAGTCCTCCGAGCCGACGCCAAAGAAAGAGAAGAAAAAGAAAAAGGATAAGGGTTACCTGGAGCCTCCAAGGTGGAAGTATAAGGAAGCTAAGGAAGAGAAGAAAAAAGAGAAAAAAGCTCTGAAGGAAAAGGAAGAGAAAGAAAAGGATGAGAAAGACAAGAAGCGGAAGGAGAAAAGAAGAAAAGAAAAAGCTTGATGATTTTTTCCTGATGCTTCACACTTACACTTTTAAATCGTCCATCTGAGGAAGTTTGGTTTTAAAGATTTGTATGTGTCTGTCATCTTACAAGTGATGTGATGTGAAAGGTTTCAAGCCTGCACTCTTTGGTGACTGCAACCTAAAGTTTTTAAAACCTTGAGAAGCAATTGCTCTCATTGGGGTCGTAGATCCCCGTATTGCAAAATGGTGCAATATGTAATGTCAGAAGCACTGAAGCAATTCAGGCAGCCCTGAAAAGAGGAATAACATTCTGAATCTCTCTAAATCACTTCCTTAGCTGGAGTGCAAAAGCGTCTTTCTGAACACATTACTGTAAGCAGCGGAACAGAGCATTTTAGAGCCGGCTCCAGCAGAGACTCGGTGTTATGAACAAGAAAAATCTAACGGGAAGAAATGTTTGCATTTATTGGGATTTTGCTTTAAGAATAACTTCAATAACAAATTCAGGCTTGTCAATTTGCCTCATTGGATCCTTCACTTAGGGCACGCAGTTCAATTCCTTGAGGGCCATAACTTTAACGTAACTTTATCTGAAAACCGAAGATTCAGCTGTGTTTGAAAGTGTACGTCTGCTTGTATTGAAGCACTGAATTGTGTCTGGCACCTCTGATGTACGGAGGACCAAAAGCAAACAGTTTAAAATGTGTAATAATTACGTTCCAAAGCCTCAGGGTATTTTTATTGCTACTTTCAGGTGAACGTTTCTTTAGCCCACTGTAATATTTGACTTGACAATTGAATGTCAACCACATTTTTCTGTGGTTTAAAACAGAAAACTCTCTTTATGCCCACCAATCAAGCAACCATAAATAGGCGTTAATATTCCGTCTATGTGACGTCTTTGTTCAGAAATAGTCAAATTTACGTTAACTGCTCAGGGGGTGAATATATCTACACAAAAACACATGCAAGAGCTGAAATGATCGTTTGATTTTCTTTCTGTAGTCAGACATGTGCACATTTTAATCAGAAATGCCTAAATATGCTTATTTTATAAGCAATTGGTGATGGTAAAAGATGCAATTTGCAGTTTGGAATGTGTATAAAAGCTAAATGTACTGTGTTTGTACATTTGTGCAAGATATTGTAAAATTGTTTTAATAAAAAGATATTCAGTAGTACTAAAAGAGTAGTGTCTTTAACAGGAGTTAAAAGAGGTTATATACATGAATCTAAACAGTCAATAATCTGCTCTCTCTCAGTTATGCAACACGGTCACGCTGAGAGCAGGAGTAAAGCCGTGCCAGATTAGAGATAGAACCAGGTCGCTCGGGGCAAGCCGGGGGCTCTGGCTAAGTTTGGGATTTTCAGCCATGGATTCAAAAGGACTAATTTAGACCTTTTTAGACAGCGAGTTGGACTTCAGTGGTTGTAGCGAATAAAGGGATAACGGTGAAAAGAAGCCGCAAGGGATGCACAATCAATAAATCCACAGATCAATCAATCAAAAGATAGTTTTATAGTAGGTTTTTTTAGCAGTTGCTTCAAAGCAAAAAATATAATGCTAATGGATAATAGTAGCTATATTCATGGGATATGATTATAAAAATGGAATTATAACTGTATATTGTAACTTGGAAAACATGGGCTTCCTTTTAAAATCTGTAAATGTAATATGTTATTTAATACTTATTTGTTAATTTCCTTGTTCAATCTATGGGAACCAGATTGCATGTTATTTAAACACAATTTAACTTAATTTGTGGGCAATTTAGTAGTAGGTAGGTACGTATATTTATTTACTTTCTTCCAGGAGATGCTGGAGAACTATTTTGAAGATGTTACATTACAGTTATATATTACGTATATTGGACATGTATGGCCAATTATTACCTCCTATTGGTTTTAGTAACGACTTATGCTAAATCCAGTTCTCTTTTCATCATCGCAATTTTGGAATTTTCATCTCAAACATCAAGTTGTCAAAGACTCCACAGCCGTCACCGGAAGCATAGATTCCATTTGGTGTGTTTAGACTCCTCTTTCTTGGTTCAAACTGCACGTTTCATCAACTGTTTCATGGTATTAAATATTACGTATTGGGGGATTCTTTTCATTCTCAAGTGAACTTACACAAGCAGAAAGTGGAGCAGTGTGATTTAATTATAAAAAAAAGACTTAAGAAAAAAGCAAAAAAAGAAAACAACAACAAAAAAAGCCAAGAAATACCAAGAAATGTTATTATTGTTATTATATATATATATATATATTATATATTATTATAATATATACTACATATATATATATATATAATATATAATATATATATCTACATTACATCTATATAAATATCTAGTAGTATATATAATATATATCTAGATATCCCTTATATATATCCATATCTATATATATATATATATATATATTATCATATATATCTATCGCTATAGATATACGTCTCTCTATCTCTATCTCTCTCTATATCTTTCATACTCTATAGTCATAACAATAATAACAAATGAATTTATTTGTTTATTTTTAACAATCCAGATTCCCTCAACCAAACGGTTTATTTAAAGTAAATATTAATAGTAGTAAATAAATAATCTTTTAGGGGGTTTGTTGGCTTCCTGTTGATGTTACCCAATGAAGTGTTTCCTGAGTTTTACATTTACACAAGTTCTCTTTTTAGCTCAAACACTTTCTTTCTTCTGACCTTTAAGGATGATTCTCCCGGCTGTTAGAGGTAAGACTTCATATCTGTTGTTTCTAATCACACACATAACTATCTCAGGATTTTATATTCAGTTGAGTTTGTTTTTTTAAAGCCTCAGTTGAAAGCAAGATGTCAAATAAAGTGTTTTATTAAGTGGATTTAGATATGGAGACCTAAACAAGTGTTTATTTTGTCACAGTGCAGCAGATCAACAATCTAAACAATGACTTACAAATCTTTACTAACACATAAACAACATAATATATGATAATATAATTATAAAATAATAATTCCAAAAAATGTATTATTCATTTTGTTTTGAAAATAGAATAGAATATGCTTTATTTTCATTTTACAGTTGCACACAGTAAAAAATATAAATTGAATTAACTCTGAGTCAATTTGTTCTCGCTCTACACAGAGTACAATTGAAGTTTTTAAATTTTAATTTTAATTCAACTTTTTGTTCCAAGGTCCAAGGAGCAAATATACTCTGAATAGAGTTACTTTTGCTTTCAGAATGTTACTGTTTTACAACAAAATTGTGAAGCAACTCCCTGCTAGTGCAGTCACAAGAAGGTTAAAATAGACTGCTGTTTACAATAAGTATAAAAAAAGTTATAAAATTACTAAAATATATATGAACATTAGCAGCAATCTCGATGTTGCACATGTATTAAAATAGTAGTTCAGAAACATGCACCTCGAGTTTGGTATTTTATAGAGTTCATATGGTGATGTCATTTGTTCTACAGTCATCAACAAATAATCAAAATATATTCTCTTAAAAAAATACAAGATTACTGTTTATACTAATATAAATAATATACATTTGTATAATAAAATGAAAACGACTGACCATTATTAAAACATGCTAAAGTATACAAAATATAATGGCTCCTATTTTTTATGTTTTGTTCAGTAATTGTTGGATAAATCTTATTTATTTTATTTTTATGTGTGCATGTACACTCCAATATGAATAAAGTCTTCTTGTGATTTGAAAGTGATATTTATTTATTTGCTTACATGTTTCATAATATGACAAAAAGTGTTTAAGTATATTTGTTTCATACTTGTATGGATAATTACAGGTTTTAATGGATTGTTCACAACGTACTCTAAACATTTCATCCTGTTTCAAGATTTTAACCATTAGTAAATTTGACAAATTAAAATTTAGAAAAAGTTCCCCTAAAATTGTATATTTACCCAATTTTTACTGTCTATGTTTTGGAATTTTATCTATCTATCTATCTATCACAGATATATATTTAGATATAAATATAGATATATATTTCAGAATATTTCTCCAGATTTTACACCAATATTGTGTTGTCTGAATAAGTTAATGTGTTTTCTTAATGTGGAGTGAATTTGAAAAAAATCTTAAACTCAACATTTTAAAACAAAAACAGAAACACTGATTTAACTCCTGAAAGATTTTATGTGTATAATTTTATAATTGTATAATATTATTATGTCTGCTTGGTTCATATTTAACCATATAAAATGAGGAAACACTGCATGCGTTTAGGAAATTGTTGCTTTTCACATCATTGCAATCACTATTTCTCCATAGTGCTAACCGCGGTGTGCTGGATAGTTGGTGTGAAAAACACAGTTTCTCAAGGTAAGAATCTCTACAGGCCAATATCCCTCATATGAACCTGAACACAACCACAAACCTGTTTACAAAGCAATTCATTCAAAAACATATCTATTAGGCTATAATATAAAATCGCTTTATAATGAGAAAAAGTTTAATTAGATCTTTTTCCGTTTTAAATGAATACAATTCAAACACATTAGTTCACTGTAAACTCAAAGTAGTCCAGTTTACACAGAAACGTGGAAAATGGATTGCCTTATTTATCCAAATCAAAATTAGGAGGAAAATCTAGGTAAGTTTAATAATTATATACAGGTAAAAGGAATTAATTATGTTTAATTATGTTCCGTTAACATAATTGCATTTCTCTTGTAAAGTATACTATTTAATTTTACAGCGTACCTTTTTCATCATGTTATGTGATGTTTACAAAAGTTCAGGAGCAGCACGCACCGTGTATCTCGCTATTAAGCTTGTAGCTGCACCCTTCGTAAGACATCAGTCTCACTGAGCGAGCAACAGCAAAAAACCCTCCAGCACCCCTTCGCCTCACTTTCAATCAATCAAGTTTTTTTATATAGCGCTTTTTTAGCAGTCGCTTCACAAAGTCCTAGTGAGGATGAGGTAGAGTAAATAGAAATTTGTTCTGTGAGGCCCCTGGGAGACTTGCTGACTGAGGCAGGTGCTAATCACCTCCCCAGCATAAAGAATATACAAACTTAAGATCCTTCGACGAACAATTTGCCAGACAGCACATGAAAAAACTAAAACAAAACAAAAAACAAAGACAAATCAGAAACGAACAAACGAAAAACAGACAAGAAGCAGGTGAACAGCATCAGCTGCAGGATGAGAGATAAATGATGAGGATAGGTTAGAGAGAAACATTGAACCATATTTTTTCATTGAGACTTTTTTTTTAGAATGCTAGATTAAACAGATATGTTTTTAATTTAGTTTTGAACTTTGTGAGCGTAGCTCACTTCAGGGGGGTCTTCGGGCTTCAATTATTATCAGCTCGCCTAGAATGCTCAATTATAAAATTACAATTATAAACGTCAATTTCTGCTTGCGGTACCAAACTAATTCATGCAAGTGTGCCCTCCTGAAGTGACTGGGATGTTGATAAATATCATAAAACAATAGTCATTTGCATATGACACAGACGTCTTGCTGTTCATGCAAGTGAAGATTACCTACTGTTTTGAAAAAGTAGACTCTAGAAGGAAATATTACTCTCCTTTTGAGGGAAATATTCAATTGAATTGAAATATTCAAATCTAAACCTAAATACAGCAGTAATAGTGTTGTTCAACATAGCTTATATAAAAACGGATGCCCTATTATCAATCCCTAATTGACTCTGTCTCTCCAGCACCTGCTTTCAGGTTACATGGGGTCAATTCAGATAACATCGCCTTAAACTCTCTGGTAGAGTTTTACTGTGACATCCCACGACGAGCTCCATACCCCATAATCGTCTCGATCGGCAAACAGGAGAACGCCTCTCAGACACCAGCGACCACAGTGGCCTGGACCAGCTCAGAAGTTATTCAATCAGGCTCGATGTATTTCACGATCCCAGCAATCAGCCAGTTTGAAGGGAATCTGGTTTGCTGGTACAAATCCACCCAGAGCTCACTGAAGAATCCCTATTCCGTTTTTAGTAACACTGTGAACTTCGTTGTGTGTAAGTGAAATAAAGCATCTGTTTTTCTAGATATAATACCATGGAATTCTTTCTCTGAAATTCATCTCTCTCAAACTCTCTTCACTTTTTTCACAGCGGTCCTCTCTTCACCCAATGTAACCGTGAACCCCGATCCGTTTCTGCTTGGAGAAAATTACACAGTGTATTGTAACACAACCTCCAGCTCACTGACAAACTTCACATTAACCCTGTTTTACCGCATCCTTCCAGTCACTCCAGGAACCAACTGGACCACCCTAGGTTCACACTTTCTTACAGGAAGCAGAAGCATCTATGCAAGGCAGACCAATGTGGCTATCCCCGTAGAGTATGCTTGCAATATAGAGATGCTGTATAATGGAAAACTCTTAAAGTCTCCTCTGGCTATTGAACAAGCCATTCCAGGTATGGACGTGTCATACATATCAGAATGTTGAATTAACCTCTGCAATCAATTTAGATATCTCAAACAACAACAATATAGTTTGAGACTTAGATGCTGCACATTATTAAAGCTTAGATGCTGCACAGATGTGTCAATGTCGACTTTTTTGCATTCTCCCAGAAACGTTCCCTGTTCGGCTTTGGGAGGGCGAGCGTGGAGAGAGCTGTCTGGGAGATTTGGAGATCAAGTATAAACTTGCATGGACTCCTGTTTGTGAAGCCAGCAGCGAAGCTGGTTCTTCATCAGCGGCTGCCACAGCTTCGGTGGTGTGCAGGGAACTGGGATGTGGACAAGTGATGGCATGGGAGAGGCTGGTGAACGTCCAGAGACAATTTGCGAACACCATTGGAAACATCAGCTGCAGTGGGAACGAAAGGAAGATCAAAGATTGCAGAATGAATGCAACTAACGTGTGCAGAGAGAGAAGCACTCTTTATATCATTTGTTCAGGTGAGATTTATTGGTCCAAAAGCATTTTCAAGACAGCATTGCTATGAGATTAGACTAAAATATTGATACGGAGAACAACACAGGGGGGTGAAGTGGGTCGTTTTCATTTCCTCCTTGTGCTTGTTCAGGTTTTCCCGTTTACTCGCACTGTCCAAAAACACTGTTCAGGTGAAATGTCGACTCGAAACTGAGAATGGGACCTTTCGAATATGATCGATTGAGAACTGTCCAAAACTGAGTTTAAATTGCAGAGCTGGAGAGCAGTATCTTGTAAACTGAAGTGTATGGGTTCATGGAAAATATTCATCCATCCATACATTTTCTTGTCGACATTCTTCCCTTTCGGGGTCGCCACAGCGGAATGAACCGCCAACTTGTCTGGCATAAGTTTTGCGCAGCAGATGTCCTTCCAGCTGCATACATCGTGTGGAAAACATTCACACACACTCATTCACACTTAAACTCCATGGACAATCGTTTTTACCCAATTATATTATACCGCACGTCTTTGGACTTGTGGGGAAACTGGAGCACCCGGAGAAAACCCACGCGATCATGGGGAAAACATGAGAACTCCACACAGAAGGAAAATATTCAGTGAATGTAAATTAATGTTTTTGTCTATATAAAAGTTTGCAAAAATATAGCAAATGTGTGCGTGTGCATGTATGCGTGTGCATGTATGCGTGTGTATACGCGCGTGCATGTGTGTGTGTGTGTGTATTTATTTACATTTTTTTATTATTTCAACTGTCTAAGATTGAACTTAGAAATCAAAAACATAACTGTGTTAATGTACTCCAAGTAGCTTAACATTTAAAGGGTCAGACACTTTAAAGAGGTACTTTTGAATCAGTTCTGGGAATTGTAACTATAGTTTGTTACAGACTTTCAGAAATACTCTAAAGATTCAGATTAATGTGTGAGAAATAGAGTCCCCCTGAAAGGAAATCCATTGCCAGTATGCAATTACACAAAAATCAGCTAGGGGTGAAATCCCTCCAAAAAGTCTCTGAAATTTTTCTGAGGATTGTTTTGGACAATGAGAGAAAATCTTAGAGGAAACCCAACATGCTGACCTCTAACTCTGGAAGACAAGGTTCACTTAAATCATTAATTACAAAATGATTAATGAATTAAATTAAATTATTTCATCGTTTCATTATTAAGTGTTTCAATACATTACTTATTATTGAAAGCTATAAATAAGTAAATATGTTGATTGACCAACGTTGATTGTGTAAATTTTGCTATTTAATAAAAAAACCGGTCTTTTGTTGCAGAAAGTCTTGTAGCATTGGTCTTAACTAACTTGGTAAAAGCCATTTTTATTAGGTATTTATATAGGATTTTTTTTAGTGAGAGGCAGAAGTCCTACACACTGTACAGCCTGGCTGGTATTATTTTCTCTCTATCAAATATCTTCATTTGTGTTTTTTTCTCCTTTGTCCCAGACGCATTGCCTCCAACTAAACTGACTGTGGTTTCACATGGTCCTGTCTCAAAACTGTATGTCTCAGAAAAACAAGAAGTGGAAATCTACTGCTCCATTCACTCAAGTCACCTGAAATCAACAGACAATGTTAGAAGCCCTTTCACACGCGCACTCGTAGGAGCTGTTTCACCAAGTACAATAAAACTAACCTAGCTTTTCTGTTTAGGGATACTATATATTGAGGAGAAATGGAAACACTATAAAGGAAACATTTGGTAGATCTGACCAGGCTGGAGTTTTCAAACAATATGCTCCAGTGGATGAAGGACACTATGAATGTGCATTCCAACTCTATTCTTCAAAAAATAAACAAATATCTCCGGCCAGCAACACGGTTCTTATTTACAGTAAGTACCCAACTTGACCAACTTTCAACACGCATAAAAATCGCTCCGTTTCAAGGACTTTGTAATTCAGAATTAGAACTATTATTAAAGTTAAAGCACCAGATGGCAACGTTGAGCTAAAAAGATATATACACATAACAGCCACATAAAAGCCAAATTAGAAGCACTTTTGTTTTTCAAAATAATCTTAATAACTTAAATCATAGGTTCTTTCTTTATTTATTTTTAAATCCGCTTAAATGCTTTCCTCCCTACTTATCACAGCTGTATAGAGTAAGAATATTGGGTTCTTTTGAATATTCTTTCTCGAATTTTATTCCCTTTTAAAATAACCTGCTATAAAATTCTAAAGAAACTATAAAAAGGATCCATTTTATCCTTTTCTTGTGTTATTTTTTATTTAAGAATACAGTATCTGGTAAATATATACATTTTCAGTCAAACTCTCTTATTTTTACTCAATTAAAGCAGAGTAAAGGTAGTCAGAAGTACTTATTACTTATACTGTAAACACTTCTATTTTTCAGTATTTATACTAACATTTCTGTTTCTTTTGCAGTATACAACCCACCAAATCCCGTACCAATTGTTGCTGGTACCCTCACAACTTTATTTGGGGTAGCAATTCTGATGTATATTTGCATCTACAGAACCAGTCCACAACAGGAGCAAACCAGTGCATTTCTGGAACATTCTCAGGACCCCGTAACCAATCCTGAAGCACCGAACAGTGATACGAGCTGCTCTCCTCAACAAATCCAGGCAATGGGGAATTAATGTATTTTTTTATCATTAATTTTATCAATCATAATCCTGGCAATTTTGTTTAAATATATTTAAAGTTAGCTCAATGTTTTTCTAAGATAAAAGGCTTATTTTACCTGTATCAGTGTGTTTAGTGGTGATTTTATTTAGCCAGCTAAGATGAAAAAAAATTTGTAGAGATCAAAAACTCACTTTATGAATGAGTTTTGAATGATCAGAGACAGATAACAATTTTCTTGTAAAATCTATTTTTCACAACAAAAGATCAAGTCTATTGGTTCTGTATTCTAAAAGGTGTAAATTCTATTCCCAGCTCTTTTTCTTATTGGACCAGTTCAATATTAGTATTAAAAAGTTTGGTTGCTGCCACATACATTAAAATAAAATTTTTAAAAAGATATTGATGAAAACTATTTTTGTGGCACACATGTGGAGACTCTCTCAAGTTTATCTGTAATGAAGTGAAAAAATACTTTGGAATTAAACGTTTGTGTTTATTAGAGAACAAGTTCTTATTTAACGTAATTTTTGGTTATTTCCTACTACTGATACTAAAAAAAGACTGCTGATGTTAATACTTGTTAATTTCATTGTCAAAAATTTTTCCCATGCACATTTGTTACAAATCTGAATAAAAGACAAAGCAAAGCTTGTAGTCTCAGATTTATTGTTTTCCACTTTCAAGTTGGTGTCAGATCAACGAACACAAAATAAATCTGGTTGAACATTGTTTCAGTTTTTCTCAGCAGGAAATGCAGAATCTTGAGCTGCTTGAAAAAGGGGGTGGTGTAAAGATGAACATTTGCCATATATAGCTAATAAAGCTCTCAGCTTTTGTCCTGGCAAGTACCCAAGATTAAGGAGGAATGGTCCATAAAATCTCATAGTGCCTGTTTTTTTCACCGTAACAGTTCTCCCTTTAATGTGAGGTAACTGGACACTGGTAGCCCACAGCAATCGTCATCAGTAATAAGTTGACCATCACACTTTTTATACTGACAACCGCTGCATAAAGACCAAAATCTGACTGGTCAAAGATACAGCAGGGAGTTGTAACAGCACAAAACATTCAACTAAGACATTCAGGACCTGCATAGCACACCCCTGATCCAGTGAAACCATGGTACTGCCTGTGGTCATGCTAATGAGGCTTGAATTACTACTGCTGTGGAGAGGCTGAATGGCTTCAGTGGTTTCCATCTTTCACTTTCCCTGTGCATTTCAGTGCAGAAATAAAACATTTCAGATGCTGGGATAACAGATTCTGTGTTACATTCTTCTTGGTCTCGTTTTGGAGTTGGGGTTTTTTTTAAGCGGCAGTGATGCCACCAGACAAGAGATGGTTAAAAACGTATTTTGTGTTTAAGAAATCAATGTCCACATCTCTGAATTAACAAGACACAGCTGTCTGGCTAAACATAGCACCATAGATGGATTGAGATGGAAGGAGGTTCAGAGCGATCTTGTCGGAGGTATGGAAGGTAGGGATCTTGGCTGGATAGAGTTGGGTCGCTTATGCTTAATAGCGTTTACTGCTGACGGTGGTGACACTTGTTTTGCTGATGGAGCCACCATATCCTGAGCCAGAGCCATATCCTGAGCCAGAGCCAAATCCTGAGCTGGAACCATATCCGGCTCCACCACCATAGCCGAATCCACCGCTAGAGTAACCTGCAAGGAAGACAAGATGCAAGGAAGTTATAATGTCCATAAAACCATAATGTGAGAAAACAGGCTGGTTCATTAATTAGAGGAGAAAGAAAATGACTTACCAGAGGACACCCCTCCAGATGACTGCTGAACATGAATGGTAGCTTGGGCTGGCCCACTGGAGAGTCTGAGTGAAAACGAAGTGGCTTTGTTTAGAAGCAGTTTTCAACACCTGGGTGTTTGTTACATCCTACAAATAATTTTGAGAGATCCCACCTGCTCTCCTCTCCCTCCAGCAGCTTTCTGTAGGTGGCGATCTCAATGTCCAGGGCTAGTTTGACGTTCATGAGCTCCTGGTACTCGCGGACCTGGCGGGCCATGTCTTGCTTGGCCCTCTGGAGAGCTTCCTCGAGTTCCCTGATGCGGAGCTTGGCGTCTTTCACTGCCAGCTCGCCGCGCTCCTCAGCCTCGGCAATCTGAGCCTCCAAGTTGACACGCTAAAAACACAAAATGCATTTAAGTTGGGTTTATAAAATTGCATGGGAGATGTTTCTTCATCAACATTTGCTTTGGTTTACCTGTGCCTTGACCGCATCAATCTCGTTCTGCAGACGGGCAATCATGCGGTTGAGCTCAGCAATCTCAGCCTTTGTCGAGCGGAGGTCATCACCGTACTGACCAGCTGAGCTCTGCATCTCCTCAAACTAAAAGAAATTGAGACGATTAAGCACTTGCGAGAAGACTTTGAGGTTTGTTTTTGAAGAGTTGAAGTATGTTTGGCCCACCTTCTGTTTGTACCAGCCTTCTGCTTCAGCACGGCTGCGGTTGGCGATATCCTCATACTGAGCACGAACTTCAGCCACAATGGAGTCCATGTCCAGGTTTCTGCTGTTGTCCATCTCCACAATAACCGATGTGTCTTTGATCTGAGACTGGAGCTCTCTGAGTTCCTGCACATGCAGAACAAACAATCCCTAAGCACAAGCCCTAACAAAAAAGAACTCCTTGAACCAATGCACACTTCCTTGCTAAACAAAAGAGAATTGAACTCACAGCCTCGTAGACTGCCCTGAGGAAGTTAATCTCATCCTGAAGAGCATCAACCCTGGCCTCAAGCTCAACCTTGTTCATGTAGGCTGCATCAACATCCTGAAAGTGAACCAGAGGACATTACACCCTGTTTCTGTTTGAAAAACACCAACAATCCATGGAGAAAGTGTTCATACCTTCTTGAGCAGGACAAACTCATTCTCTACAGAGGCACGCTTGTTGATTTCATCCTCGTACCTGTGAATAGAAGCAAAATTGTAAGTACAGTTTACGGTGTGGTGAAGCAAAAAATATTTGGATGATATAGAACTAACTTGTTCTTGAAGTCCTCAACCAGGCCCTGCATGTTTTTCAGCTCTCCCTCCAGCTTGATCTTCTCATTTCCAAGTCCATCAAACTGTCTGCGCAGGTTGGAAATGTAGGCCTCAAACATAGCATCGATGTTGGAGCGGGTGGTGGTCTGTTCTTGGAGGAGACTCCACTTGGTCTCGAGCATCTTGTTCTGCTGTTCCAGGAATCGCACCTGGGAGGGAAGAAGACAGAAAACTGTCTATAATTTTCCATTTTGATCATCATTAAAGTGCATCCCATTGGAGAACTGAAAGGATGAAATGTGGTTTCATCTGGGTTGTTTCACAAGTTTCTTTGTGCCTACTCTCTGGAGGCATTGTTTAAGGAAAACAAGTGAGCATGAGTCACTTCAGCAGGCATTTTTCTGCAGGGTGGAGAGAGGGAAGGGGAGGGGAAGGTGAAAGTGGACTGACTGGGTGTGGCTGTGTAGAACGAAATCTTGATTGTGGAAAAAATGTCCAGTAATGGCCTCACCCCATACCTGCATTGCTTCACAGATAAAACAGTGGCTATGTAAAATAAGACATAGCTGCCACGCCCTCGGGCAGGTTTGGTGTGTGGTTTTGGTGTGTGATCATCCATGTTTGACAGCAGCAGTCAATCTTTTTTTTCCAGCAAGAATTTAACCGTGCCACTTTTCAAGATTATGCAATTCTCTAACAATCATTTACAGAACATCTGAAACTTCAAATGGATTCAAAGGCATTTATGGGCAGTTTTGACCTGCAGCCTGCTAGCAAGCTGTAAAGGGGATGGCTACGGGTAGAGATGACTCATCCTGCTTACACACAGCTTACTGACAATTTTCCCACAGGCGCTGAAAAATAAAGGTGTGTGTGTGTATGTGTGGACAGGATAGCCTTTAGGGTGTGTCTTCTGTACACAAGTTGTGAAGTGTTTGTTTGCTAATCATGGGTGTAATACAATCAATAAAGTTCGAAATAAAAAGTAGACTCAGAGGTTAAATTTTATATGCTGTATCTGTTGCAATGTAGTCTAGACTTTGGACTGCACAAATCTTCCCTGGACTGCTCTCTTATGTGTCTATGACTCACATGGTTGCTACGTTAATAAACTCCACCTATATCTGGGTAGCCTCCAACAATTATAGTTTAAGGACTTTTTCCAGACATTCCGAAAGATCTTGCGCAACAGTTTTTTAAGTCTCAGTATTTCCATGGCATCTTGCATAATGTTCTCTCCTCTTATTAAAGCCTTCTGTCGGATGACAAAACTTTTCAACTGATCTCATTCCTTTGATAAAAAGCCTAGCTTGCAGATATGCTTTTAAAGAATCCAGTTTCGCAAGTGAAATCACTCTCACCCTGTACTCCCACTTCATTTTTTTTTTACAGCTGGAAGTTATTATGTGATGTTGTAATGCTTAAGGTATCCAGTTTTGAAAGTCAGTGGTTTAAAGGTCAGACTGAAATTTAGTGATGTTAAAGCATAATTAAGAGATGTGAAATAAACCAAACTTACTTTGTCAATGAAGGAGGCGAAACGGTTGTTGAGGGTCTTGATCTGCTCTTTCTCCTGAGTGCGGACAGCCTGAATTGAGGGGTCAATTTCCAGGTTGAGGGGGGCAAGCAGGCTCTGGTTGACTGTCACAGCAGTGATGGGAGGTGGAACGAAGCCCATGCCACCACCAAGACCGCTACCGTATCCTCCACCCATGCTGCTGCTGCTGAAGCCATAGCTGCTGCCGCCGCTGCCTCCTGCACCAAAGCCTGCACCGAAGCCTGCGCTCGATCCCACTCCAGACCTCCTGACGGTGGTCACTGAGCTGACCCTGCTAGAGCCTGCAGGAGCTGCATAGGCTGACTGGCTGGAGTAGCCCTTCCTCATGGAGCCACCGCTGCCACTGCTCATGCTGTAGCTGATAGACCTTGTGCTTGCCATGGTGTCTGTCTTTGAGTTTCTGAGATGGAGGTACGAAAGTGCTTTCTGAGAGGAGTGGAGAGGAGGAGGTTGCTCACAAAGGAGAGTCAAAGTCCCTCTGCGTGCCTCTCTGCAGCTGGCTGACCAGATTTATACTCACTCCAAGGGGGCGGAGCAGGCTGCCTTTACACTCATGCACTCACACACAGATGCTCTCTCACACACACCTTACCTGTTAGACAGGTACAGAGAGAAAGTGCTAAGATAAACGGTGTCACACCCAGCCCCAAGCTTTGTCGCAGGTGGAGTGAAAACTTGTGAGAAAAGGCAGAGACTTGAGGAGAAACATTCCTGTTTTAACTCTGAAAATACAGCGAGCTTTCAGCGCCTGCCAGCGGGTGTGTTTCTACCTCTGTATCTGGTTGGCTGGACAGCCGTAGAGAGCGAGTTAATCTCTGCTCTTTTCATCTGGGTGGGGCGCACTGCTACTTTCACATTTATGAATGGCTTTTTTCCATCTTGTTATGCCAGTGGTAGGAACTTGCAGGCTATTTTCCCCTCAGATTAAGAAGTTGCAGTGTTTAGATTTACATGGAAGCACAGGACGCAGTTTCCATGTGCATTGATGCTGGAAAAAGAGCTCACACAGAAGTACTCAAGCCGGAAAAAGCTAATGCTTTATGGCTCTTAATGGCAGAGTTTGAGTGTGATTGAGGTTGGGAGCAAATCAGTGGGACAACAACAGAAACCCTCATGAAACCAAACCAGTTGCATCACAGAAAACTTCTAAATGTTGTATTAACTCAGTCTCATTACAAACGACACAGACTACAGTTTAGATGAGGAAAAAACAAAGTATTTGTTGTTATCAGTTTTTCATTTTCCCTATAGCATTTCACTGTCAGAGCAGGCAGTGATGAGTATTTCTAAGCATAGCACAATCGTCTTTAACCATCATCATATAAAGCTGGTTTGAAAGGTGTGAGATCATGTTATGGCAAACATCAGTTTGGGTTGAGTAATCCATTTAACTACTATGTGCATATTTCCATTACAAAAAGAGGAATCAGACACAAAAGGGAAAAGAAAGACAAGAAAATGCATGTTCAGGCTGGATCTCCAGGACATTGTGGATAAGGGTTTCTGAAGTAGCTCATCGCTACTCTAAATGAAAAACGAGTTTGGGTGGAGATAGTTACTAGTCTGCAAAAATCCCTAAACACATTTAAAATTGGCATAGTTTAGTATTCATCTGGCACTAGCACACAAGGCCTATTGTATTTAATGTGGTGCACAAGGCATGGGCCAAACATAAATTTTAAGGTAAATTTGGCTGAAGATTGGGCCGGTCGTTTGCCAACTGTGGCCCATATTTGGCCCTAATCAGGAATATGGATTTTTTCCGGTCATATACCGTAATTCATTGTGGTACTTCAGCCAAGCAAATGACCTGAGGAAGCCAGAGCTGGGCCAAGTAAAAAACGCTATCTTTTTTAAAGGACGGCAACAATCAATTGGTCACTGACACTCATTTCAATACAATTTTTACATTTTAAACAATGGTAACAATCTTTACATTTAGAGTATTTTTTCATTGCGTTTTCTTGACAGCTTGTCATTATTTAAAAGTATATGCAGTAAGTGTCCATTCAGCAATATAATTGAAGAAGTGAAATGTAAATATCGTATTTGAAGACAGATATGTGCAGAAACATACATTTATAGACATGCAAATAGCTGTTATATGCAAATAGCTGTTATATGCAAATAACGTCACATGTCTAATTACATGAGATAAAGATCTGGAGCATCTGGCACATTCCATAAAACAGGGGACTGAGTTCTGAATTAACATTTCACTAAAAGACTGTTGTTATAAAAATCTCAAATCAAAAGATTTTTAAACACACAAATTCATATCGATCACAAAGACACCCTAGCAGGTATGCTGTCAGGGCAGCTGTCACATACAATCACCTGAGATAAGAATCACTTATCCATCCATAACAATGCAATACAGACTTTTCTTTCTAAATGGCATGTACAGTGTCTCATTTAAAATGTTGATTTTAAAATAAAATTACTAGGTCACTTAATGGGACTAACGAGAAAGCTGACACTATTCAGTTGTGTGCAAAGCAAACTGATTGCTCGAGGGGCTCGTGTACGTGTATTTATGTGTTCGAAGATGCCTTGAAGCCACAAGGCCTGAATCAATCTTGCTGTTTCATAAGCAAAACTACCAACAACTAGAGAATAAAGTTTCTATTATAAGATTTCTGCTTATTGAAACCTGCCAGGCCTGCTTTACAGACTTACAGATCACTGTAAGATACTACACACTTCATGTGCATTTAACGTTTCAAAGAGAACATGAAGATTCGAAAAACACCATCAACATTCCATTACCACAAGATTGCAAACCTTAAATTTGAATGATAAGAATATGAAATATATGTGAAATAATGTTAAGCATTGTAAAACTTTTATTGTGCAGCATTGCGCTTTAACTTCAGAAGAAAGACTTTCCATGGAATCTAGGTATTGTGCAACAAGCATGTGGATACACAAGTTCTTAAAACTTTTTGTGAAAGTTGCTTGTGAGTAACATTATTTCTCTGTATGTTGCTTCCTTTAGAACTATTCAATATATTTTTTGCTCATTTGTAACTGAGAGGAAATTCCTAGGAACAAATCAAGCATTGTGTGGACAGCAGAAGAACTACTTTTTACAATGTTACACAGAATTGTAGTGTTTTCTCAAGTCACTTACTTCTAAATCAGCAAGAAAAAAGTTTCACATATATAACATTATATATGCTCTAGTCCAAGTCTCACTAGGAATAGCAAGTGTTTCTGATCGAAACATACTTTAAGTAATAAAAGTTAACTACCAGCGTACAATTCAATTATTATTTATTTTCATTGAGTGTTCAGCAAGTGCCCAATAAAGGTTTAATTTAATCTCAACAGCACTTGACAGCTTGTTATTATTTATGTATTATTTAGCAAGTGCCCACTTGGCAATAAAGTTAACGTGCATGTATAAACACACCAAATAGCAACGTTATATGCAATTTATTCTTTATATTGCGTTATATGACTTCCTAATTTACAATCTTTTAGCCTGAACTTCAAAACGTTTCCCCGGTAGGCTACTGCATGCATGCCAGTGAGCGAATAAACTGAATAAAGAACATTCAAATCCTATAGTATTTTGCTGAATAAAACTGAACACAAGCCCACAAGAATAAAACAGGGGGTGAAAATCAAAATATTCACAATGGGAAAACTCTAGATTTAACTACAAATTAAAACTATACAGACCAGATCATAAACTAGACTTAAAGCTGTAACCTAACACGTACAAGAAATAACTTACAATAAATCCACACCATCCTGATAATACAGAGCATTTAAGGGGGAAAAACTCAGAATTATGGACTAACAGTTAAGCTACTCCATTTATGTCTGAGTGAATAAACTGAATGAAGCATAATCTCTAACACTATCCTTTTCACATTTTACCTTGCATTAAACAATAAAGTAATATCTTAAAAAAAGGGGAAAAAAATCTATAAAAAAAGTGTACTTACACTAGTGCTGGTAAGCAACTCGACTAAGTTGCTTTTCATCTCTAACCAACGTACGCTGAGCTTGCTGTGGTGAATTATGACCCTACATGCCCTGCAGAAGCTCAGAACATCTCACACCAGAACTTTCACCTTCACTGTCCCCGGCTGCTGGAACAACATCCCTGAGTCAGTGAGGAAAGCAGCAACACTAACAACTTTCAAAAAGCTGCTAATAACTCTTCACTTCTGGAAATACTTTATAGAGTGAAAAGAGCATTATAGAATAATTTCACTCTATCATACCCTAGCAACATTCTCCTTTGTGGTTCGCATTAGTTCATAAATCAAGGCAATATTGATCCTCTATGGTTGTTGTCTCTGCTCAGTCCTACTGCTACAGATACAGGTGCGCAGCCCGGAGTCAGAACACCCCCGACAGCTCCTCTTCCAACCTGGGCTTCCGCTGCGCCTCAGATGGAGAATCATAACACTTACATCATCACATTAATCACAGGCATATTGTTCCTATAATTTGCAAATAAAAGCATTTAATAGTTTGGTACAAACTGCTATTTATATTCTTTTTTTTAAGATTTAAATTTAATTTTTTTAAGACACTTTTCCACGGAGGGTTGAACTCTGACTATAAAGGCATGGCTATAGTCACAGGCTAGAATTAAATAAAAATAAACATCATACCATTATACAACCACTATTGCTTGTCTTGATTGATTAATACCCCTACTTTGCAAAAAAAAAAAAAGAATAAATAAATCACTGAGCTTTTGAACCTCTATTGTGTAGCACACTGATTTTGAGTTTGCCTTTGTAACAATTTGCATTTTGTCTCCTCCTCTATTGTATGTCATTTTGAATAAAAGCATCTTTTAAATGCATAAGTGTAAATGTTAATGTTTGATTCGGCACAGGAGAGATTTAAAAAAAAAGATTCAATTAATTCATGGCAGACTAGCAACAAGTAAGAGTAATGTAAAATGTGAAAGAGTGTGACTTCTGTGAGTCTATTAGGACATTTAAAAAGAATTCTTCAATTATCACAATCATTATTTTATTATGATTTTCTTTGCAAAATTAAATCAAAAACATTTTGGACTTTCTCTTTGATTTCATTTTCTCACTCCTTTGTCCAAGGAGTGGGCATTTGCCAATGGTTGTGTCCCAACTTGCCTCTCCTCCTCCTCCCTCTCTATCTCATAACCCGAGCAGTCCTCTTAAAGTGGAAGGGTGTTGGCCCGGAGAGTTTAGAGAACCTCAACCTGCAGTGACTCATTGCTCAAGTTACTAGAAACCGAGTGAAGCAAAACAGAAGAAAATGCTCCAAACAACAATCTGAAAAAAGCCGATCTTCTCTCCAACTTTTGACATTATTTCCCTCTGATTAAAAGGGCTTTCGACATTTATACACTATTTCAAAAGACAGCTGAAACAAAAGAAAGTTAAGCAATGAAATCCGACTGGAAGACAACACATAAAGTTCACTTCACCACCCCACAAAACTACAAGAAAAAGAGAACAAAAAGGAGTGAAAATAACGGGATGAAGATTAGTGGGTGTTTGAAAACAGCTGCTGCCAGGACTAGAAGAGTTTATGAATGAAAGGATTTACTGCAACACAACAGGGAGTGCACTTCAGTGCCAGTAGCTCATGGCCATTTACTACTCGTTCAGATATTGTTGTAACAGACAGCAATTATATCCTTGTTCGACATAATATTGAGCAATTACTCATTCATAAATTCAAGAAGGCAGATTTTCCTTCAATAAAACAGGTTCTGATTTGCTCACAGAATGATGTGTAGTCAAGACAGCCATACAAGACCCAAATGATAATAAATCACAATAGTTTATGGAGAAGCTGTGACGAGTAGACTTGGCAGCTGATGTTAAGCAGACATTTCGAGGCTTGGAGTTACGGCATATTTGGGTTTATGTGTTAGGAGCATATTTTGAGTATATGCTATATATAATGATGCCCAATTGCAACTAAATGTCTAACTAACAACTAAATGTGTGGTGGAAGAGAGAGCCCAAGAGCAAGAAATATTATTTTATGGTATTTTGTTGAATAAAACCGAAACAAAGCACAAGAACAAAACTGAAAATCTAAATATTCATAATGGGAAAAGTCTGGATTCAAACACAAACTAAGACTAGACAGACAAGATCATAACCTCGACAGGTACAAGAAAATACATTCAATGAACCCATCCAGATAACACTATAGCACCTTTTAAATGGGACAAAAAATACAGAATAAAGGAGTAAAAGACGTTATCAAGACTGATTAGGATAAGGAGAAGGCAGGGGTTGAATACTAGACAAAGAAGCATATTTGGGATACAAACAAGGTGTGTCATCAAACAGGAAGTCAGCCATGTTGGAGATATGCCCTGAAAAAAAAAAGTTTTTTCACTGAGGAGTGTTGTTTTGGGGGGCTATCTCAAACATGGCCAACTTCCAGTGAAAACACTCATATTAAAAAAATAAATAAATAAAAATAATAATAATAATAATAATATCCGCCCTAATCAAGACATGCAACAGTGAAATAACTAACTAACTTACAGTTAAATAGAATAAAGACTTAAAATAAAGAATCCAACAAAAAATCTAGACAGCTTGACAGGTGATGGGATTCAACCACCATGTTTTAAAAACAAGAAAAAAACACAAGGTGTGAGCACCTTTAGGGTTATGCCACAAAAAAACATTAACTTACAAAACAAAATATTCACAGATTTTTAGCTAATGTGCTAATGGTCAACAGAAAGTGAGCACTCCTACTCACTCACCCCTACAGATCAGACAAGTGTGACAAGTATAATAACATTGACTGTATTTAAAATTGATGTACATATTGTAAGCGTGATGTTAGCCAAAGGTTGCAGCAGAAAGATAATATGGCTTGGACTTTCTCTTTGTCAAAAAAAGTACAACCAGAGAGTCAGAAATAGCCAAAAAGACAAAGAACGGAATGAAAGAATGGGAAATGACATGAACAAAATCTCACCCCTGATGAGTGAAAAAAAAATGAAATAGAATAATTCGGCAGTTTTTCTTCTCAAAATTCTAAGTATAGTAAACTGCTCTAAAATGCTAGGCTACAAACATGAGTTCTGCAGCTGTTTTGGCATCATCTATTCACTCTTCAAAAAGACTGAGATGTTCATAAGTGAATTTGTGTGTCAGGAAGACACTGCCATATTTATAGAACATTATACTTGCTAATGATTTCTGATTAGACTATTATTCAGAACAAATGTGAAGTGAAAATGGAAGATGCCAAGCAATTTTTGTAATTCTTGTCTGAACCTGTAATGTTTTGGACAGCTTTGGATTTCCATTTTAAAACCTTGCAAGAAAGGTATTTGCAAATCTTTGACAGTAAAGGGTATCCCTGTAAGTGCTGTTCTGTTGTTCTTTTGTTATTTCCAGTCCCTAGCAACAGCTTGAATAGTGACTAATACTTTCACACAGAGTTTGATTCGGATCATGTACTCTACTCAGCAGACTGCCATAAAAAAAACTGCAGCAAATCGACTGTTGATTTTCTTGTACTGTGTTTGAAAAGTGCTCTGTTTCAGTGAGTTGTACACATGGAGAGCATTAGCTAGTCGTAGCTGCGATGTTATATAACTCCGCTCTGTGAGTTGTTCTAGCACATTTCTCTGTTGAGGGAGCTGGTAGTCCTGCTACAACTGCATTCAACAAGTCCACATCTGAAAGGGGCTTTTCACACTGATGCAATAAAATGACTCACCATTAACCCCTTAGAGATCAACTCTTTTTAGCGTTTTAGGTGTGTGAAGATTTGTTTGTTTAACTAAAAACAACTGATCAGTGATTACATTTTGTAATGGGTAAATGTTCTGTTTTGGTGTAAGTACTGAATGAGAGGTTCAAACTAAAGAAACAGGCTTCACAATTATACACAATTCTCACTCTCTCTTCCTCTACAACACATGTAAACTGCTGCTATGGCAACCGATAGCACAACACACAAACGTTAGCGCTCCCTGCTCACTAGCAGAGGGCCATCTGTACTTTGTTATATTGTACTTCTGCTTTTTGCATGAACAGATTTTCTCACCTGCTGTTCTTAATTTCACTCTTCAATTGCACAGTTTGCTATAAAAAGAGCTGAAGGCTTAATTCAATTATGACCTGTCAGTCAAAACTAATGCAAGAATGCTAAATATGGCAACTTATTGTCTCGTGAAGAACTATCTGTCAGCTTTTAAACTTTAGACTTTTTGCAGAAGCTTTACAGCAAAAATCGAGCAGCTAGGGTGTTAATGATAAGTACTATATGAACAGAGTATCCTGGATTTATCTAACGACATAAATGCTTTGCTATGATTTTTATTAATTTTTTTGTTGTCAATTAGTTAGTTGTTTCACCGCTGTGTGCAAACTGCTTGGAGGAAGCCCTTGCAATGATGGAGAGAACATGCATATGCCACGCAGAAAGTTAGCCATCAGGAAATAAAGCAGCAACCTTCTGACTGGGAAGGTTTCCTTTAGTTAATGAATTAATTTAAGTTATTTAAGCAACCTGGAGACTGAAAAACAAGACAAAAAACAACTTTTTTCACCAGCCTTACATTTCATGCCCTATTAAATATATTGCTGGCTGAAAAAAGATTTTGAGAAAAATCTACAAAGATACAAAGAATCTAAAAGATACAGCGTACATTTGCTTTACTGTATAAAAATACAGTTAAATACAGTCAAAATGTTATGTACAATTACATTAAAGATTTAAAGTGCATTTTAAGGATTATTGTGTTGTACAATAGTACAGATGTGCTATGTTGCTATGTTTTAAAAAAAATACATAAACTTTATTCATGTGAGTGAATTTTGATTCATTATATGTATTAAATATATATATATATATATATATATATATATATATATATATATATATATATATATATATATATATATATATATATATATATATATATATATATATATATATATATATACTGATTCATATCTATTAAATGAAAAGTTTTGTTTGGGTTTCACATTTTTTATTCTAGAACCTGTCATAAAGCAGGTGAACGAGGTCAAACTTGAAATATCAATCACACTGTTCACCTTTTAAATATCCCCTCGGTATATTTTAGGCAAGCTGAATGTTAGTTTAAGGATTTAGCTGGATTTACTGTGTGTGTATATGTACAGTGTTTAAATGTACAAAGCTGCATACACAATCCATACAGTAAGACACACTGACAGTCTTGCACCCAGAGCGACAGGTTAGTGAATTTTTAACTCAAGGCCTTGAGGGTGTGGATCATGCCAGGCTCAGGCGTTTCCCTGAACTTATCTCTTTCCCAATCCAGTCTTGCAAACATATAGAACTAATCCATGCTAAAGGGGATTTGATTAACATTTTTAATGCTTCACACTCAAATTGGTTGTTATCATCCCTTGTATTAAATCAGAAGTTTGCTGAAAGAATCAATTTTTTAGCCTCAGAAGAGAATATAGATAGTATCTCCACAAGTTTGCATTAGAGTACACTCCCTCTCATGCTTCTACACCCATACAGGTTCCACTGGCCTCCTTGGGAAACTGGAAGCTTGATCATCTGACAGGACTGAACAATGACCCCTCTGTTTCAGATATAGACAAGAGTGAGGATTTACTGAGATTGGCAGATGCAGAAAAAAGAGCTAGATACTAAATAAGCAGCAACTGTGCTTTGACAACAAAGGAAACAAATTGAGCTGGATTCCACATCCCTTCAGAAACAGATTTCATGCTTCTATGGCCTTATCTGACGTTTCATATGCATCAGAAAATGTGAGTGAATTTCTGATGAATCCAGGATTCATTCAGGCTCACCCATGGAAAAAATGCAATAAAGTCTCATGACTGTAATAAAGATTATGCTGGGAGTGCCTCTATGTGCACCTTGATCTACCCAGCTATCAGATCCCAGGGCTCTCGTAGGCCTGCACCAAAGCATTGAAAATATAACCGTTAACATCTGCAGAGCCTTCACAGGAATATTTGGTATACAGAACACAGCACACCTCACAATCATGCTTAATAAACATGACGTCACAACACTTGATCACATAACTATCGTAGTTTAAAAGGCACCACCAGAGGTCGCATTTTCAAAATCTTTGTTCATATAACAGGGCTAAGAACACAGCTGTACTAAAGATCCACCATGTAATGATAGAAACAAAGATATTGCAAGGAACAAATACTGCATATTGTACTAATAAATTATTCATTATTTAATTGCTATTTAAAGGGGAAGCCAGATTTCTCACATTTGATCTGATTGTATTGTGTCTTTATTAAAAGTCTGGCATGTAACGTAATACATCAAACTAAAGGCTTAGTTCTTGATGTTATTAGAAAACAATATGCTTTTTGTTAAAGGGGATCCCTTCAATCTCACTTTCTTTGGAGGCTGCTCTTTAAAATCATCCTGAGCTCCTGCTGACCCCTCCCACTAAGAAAAAGTCATCAGAGGGATGTTGAGAATAAGTGAAAATAGTTATGGTCGCCCTGTTCGGTAATGTCTTGAGGGAGAAAATAAAGATATGTAAAGGCTTTTGCATTGGTCGTGTACAACTGGAAAAAGGACGTGAATGGATTTGTATGATTACAGAGCAGGTGGGTGGGTGCACAAAGTAATAACAGACATTTCAAACTAACTAATAAAGTATGAAAGATTGGTAGTTGCTCAATACTGGCATGAAAAGTTTGAAAATGTTAGTTCTTGCTTTAGTCAACCTGATTTAAACCAAACTGTATTCTAATCTTGTTAATGATTCAATTATGTTAATGAACATGCTGGTTAATTTCGGATTCAATATTGCACATGTTAATGGGCTTTTCCACAAACACACTGTAGAGAAGTATGTACTACAACCATAGTGCTGACCCAACAGTCGA
Organism: Danionella dracula; assembly: GCA_900490495.1. Taxonomy (NCBI): domain Eukaryota; kingdom Metazoa; phylum Chordata; class Actinopteri; order Cypriniformes; family Danionidae; genus Danionella; species Danionella dracula. The sequence continues at coordinate 5,290,858 of UELW01000234.1, read as the reverse complement.
CAAAAAGAGGCTAACATCTAACATAAAACCCTGTAAATGCTATGTAACATTGTTATATTTATACGCACATACATGTTGGCATCTCCTGCATGCCTTGGGTTCATATGATTTCTGCATGCATGAAACCAGTGTTAAACTTTTTGGTAAAAAAAAAATGAGGGAGAAGAGCTTCTCTTCACCAGAGTTTGTGCATGTGGACAGAGAAACTCAAGGATTTATTATTTTTCATTTAAAAACAGCATAATTTCTTTAAATCCACCTTTAGATAAAACGTTCTCTGCCCATGCTCTGTAAACGGATTCAGTGCTTTACTATGAATAAAGTGCTGCATGAGAGGCTGTATGTACACTCAGCGACCCATAGCTACTCCTCCACATCATGTGAAGATCAATTCCTCACTGTAAAATTATTTTGCTTTATCAGTAAATGCAAGGGTGCCCAAAGTCGATTCTGGAGGGACACAACCCTGCATAGGCACCACCAACAAATAACACACCTGATGAGAGGCTGTACGTCCAATCAGAGACCCCGTAGCTACTCATCCACACTGAGTGAAGAGCATTTCCTCACTTTAAGAGAGGTTGCTTTATAATAAAATAGAATTTAGTAGAATGGAATTTTTTTTATTTGTTTCGGGTGTTAATAATTGGCAATTGATCCCAGCTGTTGCCAGTTATCGGCCGTCTTACTAGTACATAAATTATCTAAGCCCACTTTCCTGTTTGACTTTTAAAACAAAAACCCACCAACAGCCCCTTTCACCTCTAATTTCTGATTGCACAGATTAGCTTCAACTAAGCAAAAAAAAAACCACACTTGATAAAACTATTAAAAACCCTCTTAGCTTGTTTGATAATATGTGCACTAGTCAGAAAGGGCACCGTGTTTGAGAGAGGATGTTTTCAGTGAGCAAATCACAGAATCATACTTCTTCGTTGGTTGTTTGCTCTGCTTCAGCTCAAGAAAGCATTTGTGTCATTAGCTCCATCAATTGTTGAGTAATGTAATTTCAGTTTGGTGAACAAAGGAACCAATAACCACAGCATAACAAAAAAAATAATGAAACAATCACATTTACACTTTATTATGTTAAGAGACTGTAACTGCATAGATGTATAGGTGTATCTTAAATGGGCAATTTCTCAAGTGTCTGCGTATAGGTAATTTAATTTAATTTAATTTAATTAAGACATTGGATATATTACTTCACTTTAGTGGATTTGAAGTGAAAATAACCCCCACCAGAATAAGGTGTAAATTCCCAGTTTACAAGAGAATGTTAAGAGGCACCCCAAGTTTGCACTTTACAATCAGTCATTTTAAATAGAAAAAGCTCAATTAAACTTTATAATGCATATGAAACCAATTCATTATTTATTTTTGTTTTATTTCGATAAAACACCAAATATCATTGTTTAAAGATAAAATGTGGATAAATGAACATGCATGTTGTGGGTATAGGCTTTACTATCTTCAACGTCAGTCTTAAACTTTATAAATATTTGGCAAAAAAAAACATGTTCCATCAAGAAGAGGACTTTACAGACTAATGTACTAAGCCTTGCTGGCAGCTTCAATCAACTCTCATGTTTCAAACCTCTCCTTGATCTGTAGATTTGCATTTAATACACTTAAGGTCCTTTCAACAAGCCTTGTCCAAAAGAAACAATCAAGTCTAAACTCGCCTGTTTCTCGAGTTTCATTTCAGTATCGAGCGGACCTCTAAAAGCAGAGCAGAATAGCTGAAATAGCACCTTTCAAACTTAAGAATGAGACACACCTGTCAGAAAAATCCAACAGCTATGTGAGTATAAAGAGATGGAGAGAAGAGGGACGTGTGATGTTACCCTGAAGCCAAAACAAGAGCAATGCTTACTCTGCAAACCTGTTACTCAAGACTCTTTTGCATGACAAACATGCAAGTCCTCCCATTAATAGAGGCAAAGCTTTTTTTTGATGAGAGAGACATGTAAGCTATGATTTGCATATCAATCTCAGTCATTTTATATGAATGATTATCCTTTGTAATGCTTGAAACAGCAAATTTGCATTATAATGCATAATGTGCAATGAAGTTTATGAAACAATATCGTTTTTGTGCATCCTAAGTGCATGACCTGTTTGGCTAAACCAATCAAATACCAGGATTATGTAAGTAAATAAAAAGTATGTCCTTCTTTCAAACAGGTTTAGGGGATTAAAGAAAATTCTCAACAGGTTCTGTCAAAACTTTGACGAGGAGCGTCGTGTTAAATTAGTCTCACACACGCATAAAAGCCTCTCTGTAGAGGGTGTTAATATCATACACACTACACACATGTATGTTGACACTGTCAAGTACCTAGAGTGTGAACACTTCTGAGTAACAACAAAAAGATGTGTAAACATGGTCGAATGCAGGATATAAGTGGGCTTTCCCTATGAACTTTACTGCATGTATTTGCATCTCTCCTGCCAGAAATATTTCAGCACAAACTTGGAAATTTTTAATTCATCTTTGGATTTAAAATAGAAGTTAGAGATCCATCTGTGCAGCGCAGATTTGACATTGTTTTATAACGTGGCTTTATTTATTTGTAATGAAAACAAATTTCAAATCAAATAAAACTTGCCAAGTGTTTGAACCGCTCATCCTTCATAAAGTAGAAGTACGTCACAAAGAATGGTGGTGTGAAAAATTATACAAGGGGTAAAACAAAAGTATGTTTGTGTCTTTGCATGAGTGGTAGGTAAATCTCATGGGTACCAAACATACAGAGCTGCAGCTTTCAAACAACCCTTGAATTCTATTAAGAACTGCATCAGGTGCCTTTCCTTGCATTTGGAACTAAGGAGTGAAGCTTCTCTCTTAGAACTCGTTTCTTCATATTTTTAGAATATTTTACTTACTAAGATTTCTGTTTTATTTTGACAAAGTGTGACACCTGTCCTCTCTGGAACTTTGCTGGAAATCTTATCACAACACAACATACTTTTTTATCAATTCAAAGATAAAATGAGATAACAAGACAGGTGTTTTGCATTGTATATTTTCATTGTTAAACTATTAAACTCACTGTAAACAGTTCACTGGAAATTCACAGAAATGTCTTACATAATTGTAGTGGTTTACTTAAAAATAAATAAATTGCATGTTTGGACTTGTTTCCTTTGCACCAGTTCAGGTATGCATGCGAGCAGAAATGTAATTTCTTTTATAGTAATTTTTTCAGCCATATGTTTTTTTGGGGGGTTGTAAACATTTTTATTTAAATGAATAAGTTACAACAATTACAACATTGGTCCTAAAGGTGGTAAAATGTATTCCTAACGATTCTTTGAAATGTGTTTTACAGAAAATCAATGCCAGTGTCTGCATGGAGTTCGGATGTTCCCGTAATGGATAGTGAGTTTGTCAATGGACTCTGGATTACTTGCATTGTGTATAAACATACATTACAATCAGCATTTTCTGCACAAAAAAAACAAGGTTTGTTGAACCAACACTAAGTTGTAAAGCAATTACAGTAAGTGGCTTAAACAATATTTAAACTCATTCATTCATTCATCTTCATGTCGGCTTTCTTCCCTTTCGGGGTCCCCACAGCAGAATGAACCGCCAACTCTTCTGGCACATGTTTTTTACGCGGCGGATGCCCTTCCAGCCGCAACATATTTAAACTCTTATTTATATAATGAATATAATAATATAAAAACAACTATTCACTTTTTTGTATAAGTCATCCTTTAATTTCTATACCCCTTTTAAGGGGGTTTCATGCAATTTGGAAGGCTTCCCACTGCTCTGGTTTTCCAGTTTGACCACCCAATGACTGCAGTTTGTCCATCCATCCATTTTCATGTTGGCTTCTTCCCTTTCGGGGTTGCCACAGCGGAATGAACCGCCAACTCTCTGCCATATGTTTTACGCAGCGGATGCCCTTCCAGCCGCAACCCATTGCTGGGAAACTCATTCACACTTTAACAATATGGACAATCGTTCTTACTCAATTCACTTATACCGCATGTCTTTGTTCTTGTGGGGAAACCGGAGCACCCGGAGAAAACCCACGTGATCACGGGGAGAACATGCAAACTCCACACAGAAATGCCACCTGCCCCAGCCGAGCATAAAACCAGCGACCTTCTTGCTGTGAGACGACCATGCTACCCACTGCGCCACCGTGACGCTTTGACTGCAGCTTGTGTAGAATGGAATGTGGGTAAAACAACAGTAAAGACGTGAGTCAAATAGTTGGCAGAACTATGTTGACATTGTAAGGTGGAGATCCCTCAAGACACGCTGTGATGAGTGAGGAAACCACAAGAATTGAAAGGAGTGTCTATCAGTTTTTGCTTTCTTACCACACCAACATCTGTGCATGAGCTTAAACGACAAATTACAAACATAACTAATATGCTTAACCTTTGGGATGTCCAAAGTTAGTCCTGGAGGCGTGCTGACCCCTGGTATTTTGCTGAGATATATTCATACTTTATGAAACTAATTAAGATCCTCTTGACGAGTCTGTAGAACAGGGTAGTATGCATACTAGAGTTGACTACAAAGTTGGCACAGGAGGTACGACTTGATATCAATTTATTCAATTCATTTAAAAAAAATGTTAGACCATGTCCTGTATCCCAAAGCCTGCAAGAAAGACAGTTTTCCCTCATTAATCATGATGTAAGAATCATTGGGAAGTTATTCCATTAAGAGTTTTTATTTCTTTGACAAGTAAACAAAATAATAAATCTGAAAAGCAGTGGAGTAACTACTGAGATTAAGCAAGCTCATGTTTGATGTACACAGAGATGGCTAGATCTATGTTTTTCTTTGGGGTTCTTTTTTGGGGGAAATAAAAGACACAGACAAAGTATCTATTATCTTCGAAAAGATTAGATAAGATTTGACCTTATTAACAAAATTGCTAATATATACTCCCTTTTCTCCCGGAAGATCAGATTAGTTCAAATCCATACCTTTCTGCAGAACATACCCTTTTATTTGTTTAGTATTTTCTGAAATAAAACTGCCCTCCCAATGCTCAGTCTGCTCTATAATATATATATATATATATATATATATATATATATATATATATATATATATATATATATATATATATATATATATATATATATATATATATATATATATATATATATATATATATATATATACACACACACACACGCACACGCACGCACGTACGCACACGCATGCGCACGCACACACACGCACACACACACACACATATATACATACATACAGTTTTGTCATGCATTGTGATCAAATTTTCAGTTAATTTTCATGCTTCAATGTTGCATTCAGAAAATACAGATCATTACTCTACATCTCCCTTACACATTTGCACAGAATTTTTATTAAATTCACTTCATGGAATTTTGCAATTGCACTGTTTTTTTAAACCATAATCCTGTGATAAAATACACATAAACTAAAAAAGCAAAGTAAAAAAAACATGATAAAGCATGTGACCAACACTTTACAGCAGATATTCACATTTCAGCCACAGCATTAGCGCTCATAATGTGTTAAGGAGATGATGTCATTGCCAGGGCTTGTGGAACCCTGTTTCCTTCATTGATTCTAGGTCTTTGTAAATGCTTGTATGTCTATGCTACAAGCATAAAAAAGTCTAGAATGTTTGTGACCTCCCTGTCTCCAATTAGATAAAAAAAATATAGATTCTCATAATTGATCCAAACATGCCACACCATTCCTGTCTGCCTTTCATACATGACTCCTTTACTTTAAAAAAAAGTGTTAGCAGTTTTGTGAAATATGGCAATTTAGATACAACTCAAATACCCCCTCCTCCAACCGCAAAAACGTTTTTAATAAATGCAAGTTTTTCTAAATTGTCATGTTTCCATTAGGCAAAATGCTTATCGCAAATGCAATTTGTGCAGTTTTATGGTCAATGGAAATGTGACTACTGTTAAACAGTGCTTGAATCAGTTATGTTCTCCAGAGAGGGTCATCGCAGGACATTTGAATTATATCCCCCTCTGCACAGCACACAATCACACTCTTGCCCGGGGAAGGCTCAGGTAGAGGCCTAACCGGCGAATCAGCCCTCTAATCCCTTGAATTTCTCCACAAGACAGTGTCGACCTGTTGAGGCCTGCACAGAAATAAAAATGGACCGAATGAAAGACACAACTCAAGAGAGTATAAAGATTATCCGCCATGTTAAACATGTTAACTAATAAAGTTGAAGCATGGTGCAGGTTTTGATCACAGAAGTGAATCAAGTTTTGCACATTAAAAGCAGAAGGCAAGTGAGGAAAGGTATGAATGCTCTGAGACTGGTTTTCTGGGTGTGTTTAAGGTGTGGAAGAGCCAGAGACAGGGTTGAACCCCTGAGGGCAACACATGTCAATGTTGTCACCAAAACCATGCAACCACTAAGTTTGTTATCTGTGGCATTCGTCACTACACTTTACTAGCTTTTGGAACCTCACCTTTTAGCTCAATCTGTTGCATCATATGATCTATGATCATATTAATACATTTAACAATCTACATAATAACCCACATTTATGAATATGCATTATTGCCTACTGTAAAATTTTAGATGTGCGCAAACAAAACCAGGAAGACACACGGGAAACGGCACACTGTGAGTATGCTGGAGAAATTAGTAGCTCAATGTAACTTGCTCTGAATTGCATCATTAAAGGGGCAGATTTCAATCAGTCTGATAGATGGATAAAGATTAAAAGAAGTAGTAATAGACTCAAAGTCATGACACTAGAATGGTTGTAAAAGATCCGGTCGGAGCAGTTTCAAGGTGTGGAGTCCAGACTCCCTCTCGATTGCTAGCCTTATAAGGGCATTGTTTGTGAATGGGGAGGAGCCGTGGTCATTAAGATTACTGCTCTCCATTTGGCAACCACTATACTTTAAACTCCGGTTCAGTGTGTGTCATCAACCTGAGACTGCAGTAACTGACAGCGATCAATGTTCAAAAAGATGATGCATCTTGTAAAGTTGGTTTTCAGTTGCAACTAAAAAAAGGCGTAGTGCTTTAACAACACACTAATCATCAATTAAGCATTAGCAATTAGTTTGTAAACAATTTAGAAGTATTGTTCAGACAGGAATGCTGCAGGCTTCATACAATAACATTTGCATTTTTTACATTTATGAGTCTAATGTCAATATTTGGTAACCCGAACCATCACTATTAAGTGCTCTGGCAACCACTGATTGTTTCTATGTTAAAACACATTTTTAAGCAGTTTATAAATACAGCTTTAAGTGTTTAATCTTGTTTTATAAGAATCTATATAATATGTTTAATAACGTTAATTTCATACTTTATTGAGGATCAATTGTATGCTAACATTGAACAATGCTTTTTAAATGATTAATTAATTGCTTGTTAATGCTTAATTAAGGATTAGTAGTGTGTAGCTAACAAAAATGTTTTAATGAGATCCAATGGTAACACAGGTGTCATTTAACTGTTCTGGTAAGTTCTTTGCATTTTTAACACTCCGAATTTCCCTTACATAAGCGGAGGTCTCCATTCTTATGAGTTAAAATAGTGCTTGCCCACTAAACTTCATTCCTTGTAGAAAACAAAACACTTAAAGCTTAAAACTTCAAGTAGTGGCCACCACATTTTGTTGTTGGATTCACTTTATTAGGATAATATAGTTGATATACATATATGTTCAGTGCTCTTGATATTAAATCACAAGTTTTTTTTCCATAAAGCTGTAAACACTTCATCTCATAAACATTTCATCTATGGTACTCGGCCCAACTGACCCCAGAGAAAGGGATCCAAACCTTCTCAAAATCTGTTCCAGGGCCTTCTCAATCAAAAACATCCTCAATCAGTTTCCCCACAGACGCATCCACCACCTTCACACTTCCCTCGGAGGACAAAAGCCTTTGCTCGCTGCTCACGATGGAGGAGGTCTTTGTGCTTTTGGTGACTGTAGAGAAGCTGCTGGAGCTGTCACCCTTGCCGACCACCACTTCCTGTTTAACCAGACCTGTGGTGCGAAGATCCTTCAGAGAACTTTGGGAGGAGGCACTCGTACGGCTGGTTTCAAGGTCGTAGCTCGATGCTAAAAGCATTGTATAAAAAAGTCAAAAAAGGTTTTAAGCATCTTAGATTTTTTTCAGTATTTTCTACTTTTATTAGAGTGAAAACGTAGATTGCTTCATCAAAAATATGAAAGATCAAGCATTTAGGAGATTGTTGTGAAGTGTTTGAAGCACATAGAGCCTTTTACATTGAATCCCTTTCATTTGTGATACACAAGCAGAAGAAAGACACTCACCACTTGGTTTGGTGATGTAGTGAGTCTGGTAGGTACTATACAATCTGTGAAAGGACAAAAACAATACTCAGAGTTTCAAAGTAATCCTTTAAAACATGTATTGGATTGTAGTTAAAACATGAACTTAGAGAAAGTGGTTTCAGATTTAAGAAGCAGTAACACGAATTTCCACTTCTGACTAAGATGCAAAAATGTGATAAAGCTCCCAAATCAGAAATAGAGCGTAACAGTGGCGCAGTGGGTAGCACGGGCGTCTCACAGCAAGAAGGTCACTGGTTCTAGGCACACAGGTGGCATTTCTGTGTGGAGTTCTCATGTTCTCCCCGTGATCGCGTGGGTTTTCTCCGGGTGCTCCGGTTTCCCCACAAGTCCAAAGACATAAGTATAAAGTGAATTGAGTAAGAACATAGTGTTAAAGTTAAAGAGTGAATGTGTGTGTGAATGTTTCCCAGCGATGGGTTGCGGCAGGGAAGGGCATCTGCCGCGTAAAACATATGCCAGAGAGTTGGCGGTTCATTCCGCTGTGGCGACCCCGAAAGGGAAGAAAGCCGACATGAAGATGAATGAAAAATCAGAACTATTATCTATATCAGAGACAAACAACTGTAGCTCTATCTTTCAGTTTTCACATTTTTTTGCAAGAAAATTTTGCAATCACAAATATTTTGGTGTTCTGTATTCTGTATGTAATAAAAGCCAGTGTCTTTTATTTCAAAAATAAGAAATCATGATGATTTTTATCTAAAAATCGTCCTGGTCGTCCTGGTTAAGTAAATCCTGGTTCAGTAAATCTTGAAAAAAAATTAAATAAATAAATAAACAAATAACAAACAAAAACAAATAACTAATAACAGAAATCGAGTGTTTTAACATGTTACATTTCAATTTTAATTATTTTACTTAGAATAAATTTGAAACAGTTTTCATTTTTTTCATTAGTTTAGCAGTACTTGATAATATTTGGTTAGCTAATTCACAAATAAATATGAAATAGTTGTAGCACTAAAGAATTATTAGTTGACGATTAACTTGACAATTTTTCACATTTTTCGACGGATTTTAATTTTGAAAAGCTTCCTCTATTCAGATAGATTGGCTTAGTAAAAAAGAAGAAAAAAATCTGGGGGAAAAATAAGAAAAAAAGAGTTCAGGTTCCTTATGCACATCACATTCATTCTTTTGTCAGAATAAAAGTCCTCAAGGCTCAATAGAAACTAAGCAAAAAGATTATTTCAATCAGACATTCAGTAAGAAAGACTACCCACTCCCTACAAAAGAAAGTTCAAAATAATAATAATTATTATTGTGTGAACAAAACATGCACGTCATTCTGAACATGCTGCTCACCAGTGGTCACCCCGCTTAAAACATCGCGCTTCTAACCTCCCTGTTTCTCTTTTTCTCTCTCTCCCTTACCCCAGGGTGGTCTGCGTTTCACTCGCTCACATAGATGCACTAAAGCCCATTAATCCAAGGAATTTTGAAGTGTGTCATATTTATTGTGAGCCAAGATTGGTTCATGATAGGTTCGGCCTATCTCTTCTGTACAAAGGATTGCAACGATGGTTTTGCAATACATTAAGAACATTTGGTTAGGTAGTGTGGCAACCATAGGCAGAGCTACTCCTCTCCTATTGGAGGAGACTCGTGGTGATGTCATCGGTGCACGTTTAGTGTATGATTATATTGGTTTTATCTGTTTGTTTGAGTTGGTATTCATAGTTACACCAACTGTGTTTTGATGCCCTGCTTGAGGGATGAAGTTTTCTCAACCCCAAAGTAAGACAGTAAATGTTCACATGAGTACAACTCTAATAAGCTTACTCAGCATTCACAATTCTTAACGTTTAAAACACTGGACTTCTGGCGGCTCAGCAGGTAGTTCAAGAAGTTGACTAAATCAGCACTCAAGTTTGACTTTTCAAAGATTAACATCAAACAAACAGTTTTGAGACATCTACTGTATAGCCAATTCTTAAAATCTACTCATTTGATCCATAAAATACTGTACTACAAGCCCTCATCTTACTTTATTAAAGCTATTAGCAGACTGAAATATTTACATTTTAAGGCTCAAAAACATTCTCATTTTAATCAGTGTAACAAAGGCAAGTTTTAGTTTCGTTTTAATATAAGTGTCACATCCTCACCCGGCTCAACCTCACAGCGCACAGTTACACGACTACAATCACCGGAATACTGAGCACCTGCGTCCTCACCAACAATCCCCAGCTGCACCTCAGTGTACAACGACTCACTCCTCACTCAGTTCACCGATCGGTCCTCAAAGTTACACTCATGATGACGATCTCGTCACCTTCCATGAGACTCCTTCCTCCTTCTCCAGCCCCTCGACACCCGGCTTTAACACCTCCTCATCAAACTGTAAAGCCTATTCTCATTGTTTAACGCCAGAGGGATTCTTTTGTTGCTCCTTCTACTTGAGTTATACTATTAAAGTCCATTGCAATCCTTGTTTCGAGTCTCTTTCCTAGGAAACGTGACAATATGGTTGAGAAGAGATACCCAAGAGTGCATCTGCATAGATGCATAATAATGCTTGAAAAGTTCTCTACTGACATTAAAATCAGCTCATCCACTAATTTTCTCTTGCTGGTTCTACAACAAAATCCTTTATATTATATTATATTTATTTTAAATTGTATTTTTTAAACTAATACACTAATTCTTATTTTCACCACAATCTTGTCAATGTAACAGTGTGATCACATGATCACAGGTCACTACCGTAATACTTTTGGAGTTGTTGTATGGTTTGGGCTCCTCTAATCTAATAATCAAATATACTATATAATATCACATTTTGTGATAATAATTTTAGAATGCAATTCTTATATTCTGTTTAATTGACTGAGAGCCCAGCTTATAAGGAGTTTTATTTTGTTTTAGTATTCAGAACTTTGCATTGGTCTCAAAATAGTTTCAGGATATTATGAAGTGTATTTATCTCATATGGGGGTTTTACCTCACTCCAACCTTTTAAATTGACCAGTATAGATAGACTAAAGTATAATGAAAACCTTTACTCAAATTTTTGTTTCCACTCACCTGCTCTCCTCTCCTTCCAGAAGCTTTCTGTAGGTGGCGATCTCAATGTCGAGAGCCAGTTTGATGTTCATCAGAGACTGGTACTCGCGGACCTGCCGAGCCATGTCCTGTTTGGCTCTGATAAGAGCAGCTTCTAGCTCCTGAACACGCACTCGAGCATCCCTCACAGCTACTTCACCACGCTCCTCTGCCTCTTTAATCAGCACCCCATGATTCAAATGCTAAAACAAGGAGATACACTGATCAAATCTTCCCACTCTCAAGGCTATAATTGAGATTATCGTGGATTACATAAATACCCTGTTTTTGCTTTGTTATTGTGTCACCACTAACAGAGCTGTCCTATGTATTGTTCACTGACAGGTGATGTATGCTTTTGACCTTTGGCTCTGACAAGGGTTCATACCTGTGTCTTGATGAGTTCCAACTCTGACTGAATACGTGCAATTCTCCTGCTGTACTCAGAAATTTCAGCTTTGGTGCTTTTCAGGTCATCTCCATGTCTGGTTGCAGTCATCTGCATTTCTTCGTACTGACCAAAGAGACAAAGCAAAAAGAATTTGACCATTTGCTAAATTTTTATTTGAAGGGTCCATTATAATGCATTAAACAATTCCTCAAATAGAAGTTAGAACAAACAGAACAGTGAAAAAGTTTTAACTCAACACAATACGTAAACTTGACTTTTACAACATTTCTTCCATGTTTTAGTCATAAAGAGCATGCTCCACGGTGTATTCAGATTCATTCATGCTCGTTTGTGTAATACTATTTTCAATTCCTGGGAGCTCAAAACAGCTTGATGAGTATAGCACCTCCCATTGCTATAGCACCGCCCACTAACCAATCAGATGAACCACCAATGCAGCTCAACTCAATGCAGAATGGACACATAGTCTGACCCCAAAGTGTAACAGTATAAAGGGGTGTGGCTGAGGCTTGATCATGGGAGGAGTGTATGATAAACAGTGCATTTGGCAAAGCCAAACATTCTGAGGTCATTCTTTTTTTACAGTAATTACTATGTTTTGAAGGTTCTTAAGAGTAAGTGATAATATAAAAGTGTCAAATATTAATTGTAAAATGCTTTAAAAAGGGCATAATATGGCACCTTTAGGTATAGGTTCAACAAAAAATTTAATCAAAGTTACATTTTTCATTCAATGTATATTTACTGTTCACTTCAGAAAAGGGCATAACATTGCTTTTATTAACAATATATTAAGAATATTTAATATTGAATTACTGTAGATTTACAGATAACATCAGAATGAGGGGGAAATCCTTTTTTAGTTAATGATTCATTAATTTAGTGTTCACTCCAGAGCAGAAACTGCTTTTATTCTCAGTGCATCGATAGGAGATAAGTCATAAGAATTAGCTTATTCGTGTCAGAGAGCGATAATTTCTCAGGAAATCCACATTTAAAATTAACACATCTAACAGTTCGTAAATTGTGTGTAGTTATACATACATTCAGAATTAGTTAAAGTTAGAGAATTAGTTTGTTTTTATGAACAATGCTTAAAAATGTGTTGTTCTTGCATTAATATATGAAATAAACAAATAAAAAATTGGTTATTTAAGACCTCGGTAATCCTTATGTATTAGTGTCTTATAATTAAACTCTTGATAGGGGGATTAAGTACATTTTAGACAAACCAATGGATTATTAAGTAATCAAGTGTTACCTAGCATTTTTAGAAATTGGAAACATTTGCAAAGCAATGCATAATTGTTCTGACACTAAAACATGATATTGACCTTCTGGTGGTACCAGCTCTCTGCTTCAGCTCGGCTGCGACCGGCAATTTCTTCATACTGAGCACGAACTTCTGCCACAATGGAGTCCATGTCCAGATTCCTGCTGTTGTCCATCTCCACAACAACTGATGTGTCTTTGATTTGAGTCCGGAGCTCTTGGAGTTGCTACAGATGGAACAAATTGGCATATGCACCCTGAAGTTATAAGCTGTTAGGTTATGACGATATTCTAATAAAAGCATTGTGTGACCAAATGAAAATGTGTATTTGAACTGTTAGAGGACTCTCATACCGACTCGTACATCTGCCAAAGGAAGTTGAGCTCATCAGTAAGTGCATCCACTTTACATTGCAGCGCCACTTTATTGAGATATGCATCATCTGCATTCTAAAGTAATGAAAGAGTTTTATGATAACATTCGTTTGATGCTGAAATTGCACTTAAACAATCTATGAGGTAAATTAACCTTTTTAAGAAGGACAAACTCATTGTCGAAATCGCTTTTTTTGTTTATTTCTTCTTCGTACCTGAGGAGGAACACAGTTTGTTAGAATACACATTTGTAAAAAATAAATATGTTAGATGTGAAGGAACACTGCCATTTTTTACATAATTATTATGCAATTCCCTTTAAAGACAACAAGTTGTATTCACAGATTTGGAATATATTCTCTATTCTAGCCTCACACAGTTTAGCATTCATTGAATCCGAATAGATCAGAAGCATTTATTCAAAGATCAAAAAGCTTCAATATTTTTTCTATGTAAACTTGATTCTTCTGTAGATTAATGTGTGTACTTAAACACCCCAAAACATGAAATGCTGTGATAACTGTTCGCTGTCTGTCCGGATTACAGTTTGTGTTTGCAATATTAGCTTAGAATTTTTTTTAATTTAAGTTGTATCTAATAAGAGGTGGCTAGTAACTAGTTACATTTACTTGAGAACATTTTAGGGTAACTAAAATGTTTTGAATACTTTTAAAAATGTGTACTTTTACTTAAGTAAATATTTTGTGAAATATCTGTACTTTTACTTAGTTACATCTGAGTTACATTTTAGTTACATTTTAGCTGTGTTCTCCCATTGCTAATATCATGGAAATACATCTAAACACAAGCTATTTTTGACATTAACAAGTCTTGTCAGATGTTGAAAAGGCTGATGTGCGAGAGTTTGTAGCTACTCGAGACAACGGTGACGGATCGAGACCGTCCTCTCTGCAGACTGTAGCGCGCTGATGTCATGCATGCGCAGACATCATGCAGCAGACAGAGGGCGCCTGCGCAGATAAATGTGGATTTAACAGCACACGTATTCTGTAAAATGTGAAATATGATTGTAGAGATGCAAAATGTCTTTTTGTTGTGTGTATCGCCTTTGTAGTGTAGGCTTGATTATAGTTTGCAATCAACTATACATTATTTTTTCCCTTAAGTAAAGTAACCTATAGGAAATTCTACATTTTGCTTATATACTTTTTACTCTTACTCAAGTAAATAATTTGGTAGTTATTTTAACTCTTATTTGAGTAATATTTTCACAAGTACTTTTACTTTTACTTGAGTACAATTTTTGGATACTATATCCACCTCTGCATCTAAGTAATCTGTAAAACTACAAGTCAACAGTTTATACAGAAAAAAATGTCAACTGTTTAGAGTCAAATTGCTATTGCTCCTACCATAGTCTGTGATCTGTGCTAAGCTATGCTAAAAGCGTTATTGTCAGATGCAGAGAACAGCTGAGTAAATTCTACAACACAATCTTGTGTTCCTTTATGAAAATAGCAAATCCCGATGGTCTCACTTGCTCTTGAAGTCTTGAACCAGGACATTGATGTCCTGAAGGCCAGACTGCAGGCGCACCTTCTCATTGGTCAGACTGTCCAGGTGTCTCCGCATACCTGCAATGTAGTTCTCAAACATCCGGTCGATGTTGGACTGGCGGCTGGTCTGCTCCTGCAGGAGACTCCATTTGGTTTCTAGCATCTTATTCTGCTGTTCCAGGAAGCGCACCTTGGAATGAGAGACATGGAGTTGCATATGAACTGTGACAGACATGGGTTTTAAGGTTTATAGTAAACTTTTGGTATCTTAATAGCACTTGATTCACAGACGATCAAAAATGTGTGGTGTTGAATATGGGCATTTCTCTGCAGTATTTTCGAGTCCCTTAGAGTGGGAACAGCCTCAAGTGGGCAGTCAATGAATTGCAGTTTTATTCTCCAAATGTTGTCACCATAGTCATCAAAATAATTGTTGTTATATTTCCTTTAATGAAGGAAACCTAACACAAAAACTTAAATAAAAAGTTTGATGCTACTCAAAACTGCTCATTCTCTTCACAGGTTCATCTACTAAACTCCTTTAAGAACCATTTCTAAATAAAAAAAATACATAAACATTTATTGACTAAAAAATAATCTTGAAAAAACGTCAATGGATAATGGAGAGGTGATAAATGTTGGTGGCATTGAGGAAGTTCAAAGATAGCTCTCTGTGTGCTCAGAAAGGTGTGTGTTTCCATAAAACCACATCAGGTTTAAAGGAGTGACAGTCTGATAGTGATTTAAAAAAAAGACAAAGGTATGTTTATGACAGTGGACATTGCTCTTCAGGTACATTAGACACAGTTGATTCAGATAAAATATGACACTTAAAGGGCTGGGCTCACTATGCAAGCATCATTATCAAAGCCACATCAACTCCCTTTGAACCATTGCAGTGCATGTATATGAAAAAAAATAATACAAGAAATGACTTACTTTGTCAATGAACGTAGCAAAACGATTGTTAAGTGTTTTGATCTGCTCTTTTTCCTGGGTCTTGATGACCTGGATGTTGGGGTCAATCTCCAGGTTCAGAGGGGCCAGAAGACTTTGATTGACCTTAACTGCTGTGATTTGGGGGGCAAGAACCGGAGTGGACCCCCAGCCTTCTCTCATAACCATCCCTGAGCGAGAGATGGGGGTCCTTCTGTGAGAGCCAATGGAGGAGTGACTGCTGTAGGTCTTCACGCTTTTCTTGGTGCTCAGCATCTTTGGAGAGCACAGCTACCTGCCGCAGTGAACGAAAGAGAGAGGCCCGAGAGTTCAGGGGATGGAAATGCAAGAGGTGGATAGAACACGTTCCCTCAATCTTTTATATCGAGTACAGGGAGGGGCTCCAGGCTGGCTTATTGGTCAAGGAACGGTTGAAGATAGGCATGGGGAGTTATGGGGTTGAACGTCAAGAGGGATATCTTACTGTTACACATTAACTGCCTCGCATCGATTCCGGTGCAAAGGGGAAATGTTTCGAATACTTCAAAATCACATAACACTCACAAATTGGGGAAATATTAAAGTGTTCAAATATTAGAAAATCAATTTTAAAAAAGACAAAATCAGAAGATCACATAAAACAAGCAAATTAAAACTTGATGGCCATAGGTGTTATTAATGATTAATAATGAATGCGTAATGCATGATATTCCAGTTATTTAGTTTGAGTCTAAATGTAAATGCAGCAAGAGAAAATCCTTTTTTTTTAAAGTGCTACTTTGTTAATCCATCAAACGACACTGTAAAGTTTTTTTAATGATATATTCCCCTGGAGAAAAAAACCCGAGCTGGTCTAAGCAACTTTTACAATGTTGTAAAGAAGATAAGAGCTGAAAACTACTGGGTGCGCTTCAGGAATTCTGCAGCCCATCCTTTCAGCATGAACTCTGTACTGTGCACAAATGAATGCACTCTTCCTCCTAATTTCATTCATTGTTTCACTTCAGTATAAACACATTGTTTCCCGCATTAGTGCCATCAAAACAAAACAAATCATAACAAAAATTAAAAGGCATGTGAACACTTGTATCAATACTACTTTGGCCATTTCTTTAAACTATTAGGTTAAGTGTGTTCTAGTAATGATGATAATGATGGTCAAATAATTCAATGTTTTTCATAGCAGTCAGCACTAAACTACATCCACAAAAATAACTACACTTTAGAACTCATTTTTTAAATTGCTATTTGCTTTTAAAAAGGTAAATTACTGTAATTTGGGTACTAAAATGTATGCTTCAGGTTCAAATAGGTACCACCCCAGTGACAGCTGTTGAACCTGAATTCAGTGAGAGTGACTGCATCAGTAAGATGAATATCATTATTTAGTAACTCCAGGATAACAGCACCTACAGTATCAACGCCAAAGCCTAAACGTTATCGTGAAATATAAATTGCTGCTTTGAATCTGTGGCATAAAGAAACAGAAAGCGAGTTACATTACAGCAGGTCAAATTCCATCTATCTGCAATCATTGGGAATTTCAATAAAATCTGAATTCTCAATTTATTTGAAGGTTTTAAAGGGGTCATGAACTAAGAAAACAAAAACTTGGATATCTTTTTAAACAGAAGAGCTGCTGGAACAATAAAACACTGAATTTCCCAATATTTTTTGGCAACAGTTCATGACCCCTTTAGTATTCAGTGTGTTATTTGATGTCTCAGAGAGGGTGGTCTGGTGCACTTTTAAAAATGACCACTTTTTTATTCGTCCACCTTTACACTATTTCAACGAAATGAATTTTTGTTGTCGCCAGAATTCATTTGAACTTTTCAAGTAAACCCGTCGTTCTAAAAGGGGAGTTCATTCTAAATAATCCATTGCAATTCATGTGCAAGAAAAAAAATGCAGGATTTTTGTCTTTTTTATTTTGTCAAGTTTAAAAGCATATACAGATGAATATAACTAAGCCAGTAAACAGATACTACTCAATATACTATTCAATGTATTGTTCTGCAGAGTCTGTGCTCAAGTCTCTTGTTTATGTTCAACCAGCCCATCCCAAAAATACCTGCAGTTGCTTAACCAGAGATGAGGGGTCTGGAACTGGTCTAAACCTGTCTGATCAACCTAGCTTGCTCTTAGTAACCCGAACTACAACATTTCAAATATATATATATATATATATATATATATATAGAAAACACCAATCAATCTGTATATATGCTCAATAGCAAATCAAAAAAGTCTTTCTTAATGTGGCGAAATGGTAACGGGGTTTTGTCTAAACGTTAGGCACTATATCTGATTTCTTGATAGGTTGGCCCAATATTTACATAGAAAGATTGATAACCGACTACGCCACCCCAGGAATTTCACCTGGGGAACTTGTAAGCACTAGGCACGCAGATAAGACACTCTTAGTACGTGTAAAAGGCAAAACCCAATGACTCGTTCTTTGGTTACACTTTATTTGATCATTTCGGAGGCATACGTTATAAACAACCATTCAATATAGCAGGATAATTTTGGTCAAGTTACCACCAGGGGCCGTGGGCAGAAGGCACTTGCCCAGGAGTTGAGGACACCTGCATGGGGGAGGGGAGATACCTTCCACAGCAAACGCACACAGTGAGACTCAACCACCCACGTCAAGCAAGAGGATGCAAGCCAAATAATTCGTGTCAACACCTGGGCCAGGTGCACCCGGGTATCCCCAGCCACCAGCAGGGCCACTTCTCCTGGAGGGTACCAGCACCCAGATGCAAAGACCACGCCCCTGCCAGAACAGACCTTCACAATTATTCCCGCCACACACAGATCAGATAAAAAGAATTTCCCCCGTACATGTATATATATGCTAAAAATGACACAGTGTTACTCATTCACAGGCCCCACGTTCACAAAGGCATATTCCAACCATTCACACCAAAAGCTAAAAGTGTTCATATTACTGGCGAAATACCAGGCGTCATATGCACTTATCTTTCAAAATCCTCCCTCCAAGCAGCAGGTCCTTCGGGTGGTGTAACGCTTCGGCAGGAGAGCGAGAACGAATCCTGCGAGAGACTTTTCAGCTGCTTGTTGCCGAGTGACTCGTCCGTGCACCGTACGAGGCGGCGAGATAATGAAGTAGCCCTCCGAGGCAACAGTCCAAGGGGAAACAATTTAACAAAACCGAAAAGAAAACTAAAGTGGGACGGTGATGTAAAGAAAATAAAAGAAAACAGGACGGAATGAAAATGAAAGAAAAGGAAAGGAAAGGGCAGATCCTGCAAACAACCATGAGACAGTTATTTAATTAGTTTAGCCCAGGTGACTCAATCTTTATACGCACTCACCCGGGAATCTTCGCTGCAGTTTTTAACGGCCCTCCATGGCAACGGAAGCGTAGCGAACATACGCCCAACACACTGACTCTAGACGGAGACACGCCAACACAGCGCGTCACACAACATTGCACAGCGACCAGCCGCACGCTCGCTACGGGGGTGTTAACAGCCTTACTCACCCGATCGAGCCGTCTGTCGGCACCAATCCCCCAACCGGTGGTGCCACCAGCACAGTAAATGCTGCTCCGATTGCAATTTTACTACAAACAATACCGATGGGGTCACTGACTGCCAGTGCACAGAGCAAAACATTTGCCAAAGGCTAGCGCCTACCTTTCCCGAAGGGTGAGTGAGGTTGCCCGTATGACGGGAAGTCAGCTGGAGAATGACGTATCCGTGTGACTCCCGCTATCGCACTTAAATACGGCAGCGCCACCCTGTGATTGGCCACCGCTACTGCCACTCTCCCCTCGTTATACTACATTAAACAAAATTGAAATGATCTAGTAGCAAAGTGGATTAGAATTAGGAAATGGCGTGAAAAACCACACACAATGTAAATATTGAAGAGGTGAAATAAAACGAGTGTGAACGAGTCATCCTGTCAACCAGACACCTTCACTAATCTGGGTGAGAATGTATTTTTACTTTTATTTGCTTTTGTGTTGAACACAACCACTAACAAGCCTAGATCTGTTTTTGCCTGGCTTAAGGCGTGATTCTGATTCGTGTTAGCAATATATTCTAACAAAAGGAGTTTGTGAAGGGAAAAACAGACTCGGTCAAATTGCAGAAATGCAAACTGGTTCGCTTTATTTTGAGGTAACCAATCAATGGCAGACCTAAGGAGAAAAAAAGCACCCTAGTGACATCTGTTTGAAATCTGTTTGCTTCTGGATAAACGTTTCAGTGAGGGATGAAGAATTCCTTGTAAGTACACGGTGTTAAACTGACGCAGGGAGCTATAAACTAATAGCACTATAAACAGACAATGAGCTATTGAGTTATGTTTAATAGGTGTTGCACAAATTAGTCCACTTATTCGTTACAATAGAATTCTTTTTTCAAAGTTTCCATAAAGCTTTAATATTTGTATTATTTAAAAATAAAGTTTTGTGAAACATTTATTTAGCACTAACAGAAACAATACAGGTGGTGTTTCACTTAAAATAAAAAAAAAAGTGTTTGGTAGATTATTTCTACATCAATGATAGTCTTTTACTTAAACGTTAAGTACTACTGATGGATGATTTTTGTTGTGATAGTGCTATGAATATATAAAACAGACTGCGAGTTCACTAGAGGAGAGAGTCTTTGAGGTGTGATTCATCGGAGAAAACTAAGTTTCCAAGTGTGGAAGGTTGAGTGAAAACACATGTAAGCAGTTTTCTTATCATAGAATGCATCAGAGAAGACGTGGTGGTCAGCACCCCCTTGTGGTTGAGTTTGGAACTGTGTTGTGCAAACCCTAAAACAAGCCACGAGTAAAACCTTGATAGTAAGTTGAAATAATCTCATCAATCTTTTGGAGATTTGTTTTTGCAAAGCCAGGTATACAAAAGCAAACAGCAATCAAGAAGTTCATATGCAAAGATTTTTTTTGTCTGAAATGAGCTTCTAAAAATGTTTTTTGTTATACTATACTGTTCGTATTATTAAATCAGCTTTGTCTTAAGATAAATAACCTTTGAAAGTGAAATTATTAAACACACAGAGAAGAAAGAAAAGATGCTCATTTCAAAAGGAGATTACAGGTTGTACTTCAAAGTGTTTATATTGGAACACTAAGTTTCTACACAATTTTAACAACGTGTGGCTGTCCTCCCTGAAAACTACTTCTTTGAGGAAATAAATGTAATTATGAATGTCACAGGGGGTGTTGTTTATGTGATGTAACCTGAAGCATTCATTTCACTTGATTTCAGTCTGTGCAGTTGCTTGCAGGATGCATGATCATTCATAAGTTCTGAGTTTATTTTACATAAACACACACACTTTTGTTTATTGTTAAGAAAAATCACATTTTATACAAGCTAAGGACTCTGTTCTGGTGTGATCCCATTTCACAATGGATAGAAAGCTGAGGTTTTCCTGCTCAAAAATCCATAGAAAGACATCGCACACTCCCTTTCACCTTGTTCAACATGTTTTTGAAACATGTTTTTGAAGCATTTAAAATGTTGGGATATAACCATTATCCCAGAGGAATGCCATGAACGTACAGTCTACACAGAGCAAACCCCACTCAGAATCACTCTTTTTTATAGAAATTTGGAAGACATTGAAATTACTGTAGAAAAAAAGGTTATATTCACTAACTCAAAATCTTGCTTACAATCGTTAGAATCTACAAAATCAAGCCACTCAACATTTGTGCAAATAATCGGAAAATCAAATCAGCTGATGAGGATGGCATTTCAAACCGGTTTCTGTTGGATCTCACATAGGAATTGTCATCGATGGAAAAGTGGACCTCGTAGCAAAACAAACTCTCAAATAATCAAAGTTTCTGTGATGAGCAAAAACCTATATTGACACCAACTCCATCACCAAGAGAACCTAACAGCATCTTTACTTCCTGGGGAACATCCTGACCACATTCTACAGTGGGACTATGGAGGGCATCCTGACCAGTTGCATCACCTCCTGCACCCTCACAGACCGCAAACCCCCAGCAGAGGATAGTGGGGACAGCTGAGAAGATCACAGGGTCTCTATTTCTTCCATGTCAGATATTTATTCATCACACTGAAAGTTCAAAGCACACAGCATTGTGGATGATAACACACACCCCTGACACGCTCCTGTCATCTGAGATGAGGTACCGAAACACTCTGGTCCACACTACCAGACTTTATAACAGCTTCATCCCTCTGGCTAGCAGACTCCTCAACACAGAGGAACTCAAATCTACACATTATAGACAGGCTCAAGCCATAAATTGCACATCTGCACAAAGCCACTTTATCACTCCGCTCATCAGTTTGTTTATTTATTTATTTATACTTAAATTTTTGGTTTCGGCACAATTTACCTATTTTTAATAATAGTCGGCGAAATATTGTTGTGTTGCTTTGTGTGTCTGCGCTTATCATAGGTTTGTTCCAAACCCTCCTGTTAATTCATGTTGACTAAGTATCACCAGAATCCAGGAGGAACATGTACTGCTCTAGCATTTATGGTTTAAAAGAACCATGGACAAAAAAAAACTTTTATAAACATTAAAGGATAAATCTGTTCTCAAAGATATTAATATTGTATCGAAGATGGGTTTGTAAAAAACATTATAGGACCACATAAACTGCTATATACCTTGATGGATATTCTTTGCTTTGACCCCGGGGTTGAAAGAAGAAAGACCACATGAGAACAATCTTCAATCAGAAGGTCTCTCACCAGGATTGAACCAGAAACCAGGTATCTGGCCTCAGATGTGTGAGGCGGAAAGCCATGCAACCACATCATTCTTTGAAGAAAAAAATAAACAGTTTAAATAAACAGAGGGTCATGAAAATACCACAGATTTAAAATATTTTGATGAGTGCAGTAGATTTCATGTCAAGAAGACATCTGTTTGACGCCATACTTTTATATTATTGAACATACGTTTTCCATCAAAATCAAAAGACTGGAAACAACAAAAATATATTCTGTTTCCTTGAACAAAAAGGTTATTGATTTTTTTCCATTACTCTTTTCATAATTTATTAAGTGCGCCTGGGCTGCTGATAATTATGTGAAGGGTGTCCGAGGAGAAAATAAAAAGTACTCGAACACAAGAATGATAATCGTCAAGGACATTTCTTCACTCCCACAACAGACAGTTTAGCCCAATTCTTCTGGAACCAGTGTGATCCAATGGTTAAAAAAACATCCGATTCAAATAAAGAGAACTATGTTACAAGTTTAAAAGACGTTTTCATCTATCTGTAAATTAATGGCTTCATCTTTGTGTACAAGAAAGAATTTGTGTTGGTCACATGTTCTAAACGGGGGAGGGGTAGTACAAATTCCTGCTTTCTGAAGAGTGATTCACTGTCCCTGCATTTTCCTGTTTTTTCCCCTCTTCATCCCTTTTTCTCTCTGCCAACTCTTTATTAGAAGCTTCATTTGTTAACTCCTAAAGAGATGGCATCTGACGACACAAAGCAGATCTTTATACAGAGATGAGAGTGAGTGAGTGGTTGCACATAATTTAGTGATGAAGTGAGAAGAAGCCACAAACAAGAACAGCTTTATTTCCTCTACTTTTGAGTGGTGACTTAAACTATGACTATTTCTGAACAACCACATTAAAAGCAACAGAAACGTTGCTTGGAAACAAACACGCACACACACACCCACACACACACACACACACACACACAAGGTTGCTATGTGTATGCCTCCGTCTTGAAAACAACTGGCCACTTCACTGCATTTGTCCAAAAGCTCCGCACAGCATGCAGAGAAAAAAAGAGAAAAGGGTGTTTTACTTCTGGAGAGGAGTGTGATTTGGGTTCAGAGCTCCCTGAAAATAGAATGAATGACTCATGTAGCAACCAAAGCTTGGAATCTTCCACATCCAAACATAAAACTTCTCTTCACACAGAAAAAGTGCTTTAACCAGCGACACTTCAAGTGACATAACTTGAGGAAAAAAAAGTCTTAAAAAAAAACAAGATTTTGTCTGACATCATAGTGGTGTTAAAACAACAATCCTGGTGTCAGATGGGGCAGACGTGCTAGCTTTTGAGACTCTCCGCATGGCTTAGACCCCACCCACAAGAATGTATAAAAGCATCCATTTTTCTAATCACCCGAATGTCATCAGGGTACACTCTAAATGCTCTTCACACTCAATGTAGAACTCCTAAAAAAATTCAAACTTGTTTTAAAATGAGATAAAAGTTCACTACTCTTATCTGGTGGCTCGGGTTGGGTTGCATCATGTGACGCAGTATCGCAGGTAAAAGCGAAAAGTCCTTGTCTTTATACCTACTAATAGAGCAGTTGTGGTCTGGTGGATAAAGAGATCGACTTGTGATCAGGAGTTTGCAGGTTCGATACGCAGATCCACCAATCTTCAACCAGATCCTCTCCCATCTTTACAGCTGTGGTGCCCCTGACTTTCACTGTCGACAGAAACCACATTTAAGTGAATGTCATCACCTCGCCAACAAAGCACCATGTACCAAAAAACAATACTCAAAAACACAAAAACTAATTTAATATAAAATGTCCTGGTTCTCACATTGGCACATTGGAGTGGGTTATCACCAGGAGGGTCGGCGGGAGGGCAGTTTATTGGATGACGTGTACAATGGTAACATACAATCTGTAATAGTGCAAAAATATGTGAAGGATATATATATATATATATATATATATATATATATATATATATATATATATATATATATATATATATATATATATATATATATATATGTGGAATAAAATACTAAATTGAAGCATGCCTTCAGGATATGTTTACTAACCTGATCAACAGACAGAAATACAATCCTGAAAATGAGAAACCCTATACAGACAAAAAAATAATTTAATAAGTTACTTAGCTAACAATAAGAACTAAGTGCTTCTTAATTGTTTATAAATGGCTGTCTTGCATTTTTGGGAGACTTTTTGGTCAAGACCAAAGACTTTTGGCCAACTTTTTGACTGACTGACATGATAAACAAACAATCCCATGTCATTTTACATAGCTTGAAAATGTTACCTGTAAAATCTGACTGAAACATTTTGCATAATTTAGCGATTTCCAATGTCTAGTTGTTCTTTACAATCAAACATTTTCAGTAAACATAATAGATATTTTATGTTCTCGATCCTTCGTCTCCACATTGTTGTTGGTAAAAAAAAACATGACACTTGCTACACTGGGAATCCAGGTAAGTTTAACCAATCAAAACACCACTTCAGGGATCTTGAAGCATTTTCAACTTTTCGTACCAAACTCATTCGACATTTAGCTAGTGTTGTCTGAGACTATTAAATTGTCACTATATCTCAAACGTTCTTTATTCACGATGAGGGTGCCAGAAAACGCTTGAGCAGCTCATGTTTGACTGATCTGATTGATGTATTTTGTTGTCAATAGTGGCAGTTTTTGATATCTCTGCAGAAACATAGATCACTATGTTTTGCCGGTGTTTATGTGCTGAACAACATGATCATTTTGTGTGTGAGAAATCGGAAGTGTGGTGTGTGAGTGTGTGAAAGCAGAAAATGCTTGTTGCATGAGAATTGAGAACCCTGTAAATAAAAAAAAATTGTGAGCTTTAAATGGGTGTGTTCTTTGTTCTGTGAAACTTACTGAAAGGTTTTTTACAAACATGTTTTGTTTTCTAAAACGACTTATCTTTTAGAATTTGTATTGATGCTTAGCATAGTTTTTCAATTAAATTAGCATAGTAATTCAAATAAAACTCTCAGTTTGTATTTGAACCTTACTCTAGGGGTTACAGACTTGTTTCAAACTGCAAATACAGATGTAAGTTGGAAATTTGGATGTGGGCGTAACTTGACCCCTGATGAGAGTTTCAAGTTTCAAACCCACAAACAACCCAAAAAGCATTCAAGTTAAGAGTGTCTGAAAACAGTGCACTCCAGAAAATAGATGAGTATAAGAAAAGCCAGATCAGCTTTCAGAAAGGTCCTCAGGTTCCGTTAGCGTCTGGGTGTGTTAGGCCTCTGGCTGTTCTGCTCTCTAGATCACTGGTGTTTTGCTGCGACATTTATTAAATTAATGAGACACATTTTAACATTGTTTTGTGCAAGTCTCAAATATCGATTGCTGTGATATTAAATCTGGGTTCGCACAATTTTTATGTGCCACAATAAAGCATGACAGGAAGCTGATATGATCGTGGTGATCTCTCGGGTATAACAAGCCGTGGCACACTATTTCAACACTATTCGGTGTCAGACCTTATTGTATAAGTCAAACAAAATCTGCTTTCAAGCTGAATTTAATCTCGGATACGTTCTATGCTATCAAAATCATACAGTTCTTATCTTGCATACACAGTCAAGTTTTCTTTATGAACTGGATCCCAAATCTTTTCCTCTTGCAAATTCCTGTTTGTTTGGAAAGCTTAACGTTTATCGATGTTAAAAGCAGTGAATCATATTTGGAGAGTTTTGTCGTTTTGAAGAAGGCCTTAAAAGGAAATAAGCAAGTAGGACCACTTGTTGCTGGAATGTGGTTGGAGCAACAGCCCAAAAACAGTCTTTTCAAACAGAATAACAATGAAGAAACCGTTTTATTTGACCATTAATTATAACATTTAGGTTTACTTTAATTACAACAGACAAAAAATAGAAACATTTCAGTGGTCTTAAAGATGCCCCTTTTAAATAATTTATATTAAACATTTGGCCTCTCTATTCTATCACTCCCCCCATATAACCCAGAATCACATCAAATTTTTGTGCTCTGCCAAACAAGACATGTACCTCCTGTTCCTCCCTTCTGCTTCTGCTACACCACCTGCAGGTTTTGCTTGTTGGCACGCTGACAACACGTTCATTGTGATAAATACATCCCTCTTTTGGTAAGCCAAAACAGACCATTTTGGGACATCAAAAAATGTTCTTTTAATTGTTTATCAACTCGTTCCGCTAGGGTTCAATTCGAGGTCAGTAGCTAATATGTTCTTCATTGAGATGCATTAGCGGGTCATCTGATTGGTTAGTGGGCTGTGCTTCAGCCAATGGGTGTAGCTACGGGAATCGAGCAGTTTTTAGCTCCCAGAAAAAGAAAGCAGGATCAAACAAGCATGCATGAATCAATCTGAATATGACTCGAGGCTTTTCTGTGGTTTTTATGAGAGAAAAACACTAAAACATGCTACAAATCTTCTGGAAGTTATCATGTTAAGAGATACTGGTTTATCACAGTTCTTTCCATTGGTTGGCATACTACATCCAAGTGATGAACAAAAGCACAAGGAATTGAGATGGGCTACCAAGTCTGTATAGTGGACTTGTATCAAACTTTGTAAAGGTCGGAGTCAGGTGCTTGTTTCCTGTGCTTGGAATTTATTTTATTCTTGACAATGACTTGGCTGGGAAAAGTTTTTAAATTTGTAGGTGGTGAATAGTACCCATCCGAGCATTGCACTGCCTTTTAAAGAACTTTTCATGTTTGGTGGAAAAAGGGGAAAAACTGCAGAAGGGTGTAATGGAAATATTAAATACTCATGAGACATGATTTATGAGCACAATCGCAAACAGCAATTTATTACTTTCCTCAAACATGGATTCAGCTCATACCTTGATATCAACGGAGAATGTGATCACATTGCAAGCAACATGGAAAGAGAAAGAGAGAGTAAGGAAGAAAGAGAGTAAGGAGGAAAGGAAGAAAGGAGAGAGAAAGAATGAGCAGCCCTTCTCTCAGCAGACACGGGGGCAAGAGACCGAACCCAGGACTTCCCAGAGACTCCTATCAGTACAAATCCCACCCCTCTACATCACTTCCTGTTCCATCCAAGTAAACTTAAGGACATTCAAACTCAATCTTATTGAATAAATAATCACAATGATTAAATATTCTATAACAAGGGATACTTCATCAATAAAAATGGGTCATGGATAGGTCCTCCAGCATGAAAATGACCTCAAACACCGCAGCAAAGAAACAAGAGCATAAGAAAGCCAGTCCATAGACCTTAATCCCAAAGAAATCTGTGGAGGGATCTCAAAGTTCCAGTTCCCACATGTAAGCCTCAGGCCTTAATGACTTGGAGAGGATCTGCAAAATCCCTCCTGAGATGTGAGCAAACCTGGGGCAGACTAAAAGAAGCATCTGACTTCTTTAGTCATG
Organism: Danionella dracula; assembly: GCA_900490495.1. Lineage (NCBI taxonomy): Eukaryota > Metazoa > Chordata > Actinopteri > Cypriniformes > Danionidae > Danionella > Danionella dracula. Next base: position 5,262,787 of record UELW01000234.1, on the reverse strand, counting down.
TTTGATAAGGAGTCAAAAGATTTTTCTCTCTCTCTATCTTTTTGAAAACTATTCACCAAAACCATTGTTCAAGTAGTTGATAAATGTTCAAAATCAGCAAGGGATCAATTACTTTTTTCCTCACTGTTCACAAAAAAAAAACACACTTCTCACATCCTATAAGAAATTTGTATCTTTTTTATTTTAAGTGCGTAATCGTCTATAACTCAAGTAAACGAGGAAAAAATAGAGATAATGTCCGCATGTATAATCCTTGTAAGGATTGAAGGTTATTCTGAGGATTATAAAAGGAAATCAAGTGTGTAAATGTACATAGAGGTGTATCCTGTCCCAAAGGTGCCTGATCAGAATCACAAACCATTGTTTTCTTTGTCAAGCTCTGTTCTTTTTAGCTGACCTTGCTTTAATGAAAGCATCGAGGGACTGAAAGCACAAAACGAACAAATCTCTGGTATCTTGTTGCAGTGTGCTTATTTGCAACCATGTTGGGAGAAAATGGGGGAGGCACAGTCATGAAACCAAGGCAGGAAGTGAGTCTCGATGTGGGATGGGCTGCAGAAAAGAGTGAAAAGTTAGGAAGAAAAAAACTGACTGTGGGCCGGGTCTTAGTTGGTCAGTGTGCATGTGTCTCTGAGTCAGAGAGAGAAAAAGAGGAACAGAAAGGGTTTGGTGGGGGTATAAAAGCACACTGGTTCTTTCTGCAGCTCTCAAGGCTGGACATCCCTCTGCAATCACTCGTTTCTCTGCCTGCTAGCCGTCCCGCTCCATCATAACCATGAGCTTCTACGCACCCCAGGCCTCTCACATCTCCTTCACCCGCTCTGTGCCTGTACATCGGGCAGCCAGTACCTATGGAGGCGCAGGAGGCATGGGCACCAGGATATCTTCTGCATCTGCCATGTCTTACCGCTCCGCTCCTAGAAGTGGAGGAATTTCCTCCTCCACAGCCTTCAAGGTGAACTCAAGCATGGGTGCTGGTGTAGGGGGTTCCTTCATGGCCAGCACTGGCTCCACAGGTGGCATCCTGGGTAACGAGAAAGGTCAGATGCAGAATTTGAATGACCGTCTGGCGACGTACTTGGACACTGTGCGCAGGTTGGAGCAGGAAAATGGTAAACTGGAAATGCAAATCCGAGACACCCTGGAGAAAAGTGGGCCAGAGGCACGAGACTACAGCAAGTACAACGCCATCCTGGATGAGCTGAGGAGGAAGGTGAGACATGTGATTGGCTTCGCTGAACATGTGGCAAACTTTTTTTAAGGAATTATAACGAAAGATACTCTGAGTCGATGCAGTCTAGCACAAATCCTTCAGTAAAAAGGGAATAGATAGATATTTTGGACACATAAGAGGTGCACTGTTTTACTAATAAAAAAGAATAATGAAGGAGAACTCGCTTTCAGTAGTTACAACATAAGACAAAGTATGATAAAAGCTTGTTTAAAGAATAACTGAAAATGAGAATAAAAGAGAACTACAGACTTCCCTTCAGTGTGCTAAAAGCATCTGATCAGATTTCCAAACATCTCAATGAAGGGTGTGGCAGATGCTCTTTCTTTTGTTTGGCCATCCCTTTTGTGGTCCAAAAAAGTCCATTCTGGCCCCTGCCATGGGAACTCCTCAAAAGCCTCTTCATTTGCTTTTACAATCAAAGCAACCATGACAACGTTAAACACAGATAAAACATTTACAATCAAATCTAAAGCATCGGTCACATGTTTGACAAAAGTTGCCGGCTCAACTTTCGACTTTTTCTCTGACTACAGCTTTAATGTGCAGCAGATGTGGGGAAAGCGTTTGCACAAACGGCCGCAGAGACACCCTCTCTCACACGAGAAGGAATGCACGAGGACTAAATCAAGTAGATGTGGTCAAGTAATTACATAACATTCCGAGTTAACTCAGAACTGAAAAGGTCTCTTAGTGGTAAAAAAAGTAAACAAAGATGTTTAAAGTATTTCAAATAGATAGCCGTAAAATACATTAGCTTCCACAATGGAACATATGGTTTAGGTAAAGTTCGTTTGCGTATGGGTTAGACATTGAATACATATTTGCATTTATTAAAGGGGCCATTTAAAGTAAATCATTTATAATAGATATTTTATTCCTCTAAAGTATCACTGCTCCCTTAATAACCTTTAAAAGGCAGTATTTATAATAAACAATGTCATTGAATCACCTCAAATGTTTGTGCTCTGTACCCAGTACCCTCCGAACCCAGTACCTTCTGTTCCCACCCCTACAATGCTTCCACCAGTCAGCGCATGCGTTCTTCATTGAGATGCATTAGCGCTTCATATCATTGGTTAGTGGGCGGAGCTATGACCAATAAGGATGTCTACAGCCATCTAGTCATTATGAGCCCCCAGAAAACGAAAATAGGATTACAAAAACACGCACAAACCAATTTAAATATGGTCTGAGAAGTCAAGTGTAAGCAATATGGCAACTTTAAACAAAAAGGAAAATGTCAAAATACCCGTTTCAGACTTTGTCATAATTTTAAGTCGCCTGATTAGTTGTTCCCAAACCATTTGTATGGTTTAATAGGTTTCTCCTCCCCCTACTGGCAGGTAGAGTAGGTGCAACTGGTTCATAATATTCGCTTCTAATGTAGATGATACATTAGAGTTGTAACATTCACTGACTGAAGGATAGATTTCCTGGCCAAGTAAAAGATGAATCTCATTTCATCCTACAAAAACTTAATATTTGTAATATTTTGCTGAATAGAAAGTCCTCATATTATTGTTCCCTCTCTTTTTCCCGCAGATTTTTAGTAGCACAATCTTCAGTGTTCTATTCAGGTCAAGTCATTGCTAAAAATGCACATTAACTGTGTGTTCACATTAAGAATGGAACTTGTATAATTGATTTAATTGTTAAGTCGTAGAAAGACCCATTGCAGATGAGTTCTTTAAAGTGTGTAATGGGGTTCTTGCATGTTTGGCACGAGATGTTCAATCATGAGCTTCCTACAGTTCTAAGGAACCAGAATCTAGAATCTAAAGCATCAGATTTTTGCAGAAAACTCCCCAACAAAATTTCACCATATAATTCATTCATCTTCATGTCGGCTTTATTCCCTTTCGGGGTCGCCACAGCGGAATGAACCAGCATATGTTTTACGCGGCAGATGCCCTTCCAGCCACAACCCTTCGCTGGGAAACATTCACACACACATTCACACGTTAACACTATGGGCAATTGTTCTTACTCAATTCACTTATACCGCATCTCTTTGGACTTGTGGGGAAACCGGAGCACCTGGAGAAAACCCACGCGATCACAGGGAGAACATGCAAACTCCACACAGAAATGCCAACCGACCCAGTCTGCATAAAACATATGCCAGAGGGTTATCGGTTCATTCCGCTGTGGCGACCCCGAAAGGGAAGAAAGCAGACATGAAGATGAATGAATGAATAATTGATCAAGATGATTCAAATGAATAATGCCTCTGTAATAATATATTTATTTCAGCACGAATGCCTACCACATAGAAATGACAAGCATACGGCAGTAATTAAGCGTTTAAGTGCCTTCTTTAAAAAAAAAGTGTTTTTCATATGTGTCTGTGGATATGTAGTAGTTTAATTTGAGTACAACGACCAGAAGGAAGATCTAAAAAGGTCTGCAAACTCAAATGGTAATAATGTTTAGCTTTTTTTTCATAACATAATTTCTGTTGTCTGTTATAATAACCACCTGGCACGATGAAGTATCCACCCACCAATTCTCCCAGAATCAGAAGAAACACACAGTGGATTAGAACCCAAGACAAGTAGACAAATTTCACCAATTATCACAGTTAGGGCTTTGGATTAATGTTTCAAAGATAAGTTAGTGTTTCTTTGTATTGTTTCCAAATATACACGCAGAGTTAGCATGCATCATTTCCCACAGCACTTGGTTTTTACATGCAGTATCACATGCAGGTAGTAACCAGTCTTGGGGTTCTCATCAAACCTAGATTTATTTTAAAATATCATCTCATGTTATTATTCTCCTCAATAGCAAAGTTTCTCAATCACAATCAATGAGTGCAATTAATGTGTCTCCATTTCAAGAATCCTATAATTAAAAGAGTTCAAGACTTGACTTAGCAGTCAAGGAGTGGATAAAAGAAAAGAAATCTGACTGAATGGTTTTGTAATGTTGAACTATGTGCCTTGTTTTGCCTGTAGGTGTTTGATGCCACCGTGGACAATGCTCGTGTTGTTCTGCAGATTGACAACGCACGTCTTGCTGCAGATGACTTCAGAATTAAGTCAGTTTTCATCTTTGCATGTCACCACAAACATTTGAAATATGCATCTAGCATATTACATGCTTTCACAATCACTAAATAGACAAGCCATAAATGTTCGGCATGACAGATGTGTCATTGAGGACTGCTGACATACAGATTTGCATGAATTATTTCAATGTCTTCTTTGTGTCCCCAAGGTTTGAGAATGAAATGGCCATCAGGCAGTCTGTTGAAGGAGACATCGCTGGGTTGAAGAAAGTTATTGATGAGACAAACGTTGGCCGCCTGAATGTGGAGGGTGAAATCGAGTCCTTGAAAGAAGAGCTCGTTTTCCTCAGGAGAAACCATGAAAACGTAAACATGTATTGCATAACAGCTACAAGTCACACACAATGAGATTCTTTGAATGAGCTTAAAGGCCCTGTTTTAAAATAGTTTCTCATTAGGGGCCCAAGAGCAGGATGTGTTAACGGTTTTTCATCAACTCTTTTTTTAAGGGATAGGGATAATGATTTAGTGATTTATTCCAGTTGTTGATGGGAATATGGTTGTTTACTAAGACAAAGTTGCAGTTTTTTTCAGATGTGTTTAGAGAAAATATCCATTCATTCTGTAAATTGAACTTATACACTCGGGGAGGTTCTGCTGGAGCCAATCCCAGGGCTCTTTAGGGAGAAAGTGGAGTCACATAAGCCCTGGGCTGATGACTGTAGTAATTGGTGGAACACAAATACATATTTGTGTTCATTCCTTAAGATTCTTTTCCATATAAAATAGAGTCATGACATTTGTGTTAATTGTTGTGGGGAATAAAGACAACAGTAAAATATAAGTCTAACAGATATATACTTTTGGGGGGGATTGTGATGGACAGAGAGTTAATTGGGAGAGAAAAGGATGTTCAGGAAAGAACTATGAGACTATGGATCAAACCTTGAGTAGAGTGTTCTCCTGCTTACAGTCATTTCAACAGGACAGTTACCTAGTTTTTTTTTTATGAACAAGTTTTGTATTTCAGTAGGACTCCATACAAATAGAAAAGGTGCACAAGTGACAGGAATGAGCAGAGCTTTGCAAAAATTGTCAATCAAGGGTGATTTAGACCTCTGGGGAGTAAGCTGAGGCTGGTGTCAATGCATCAAGAACAACCACATACAGACATCTGCATAACATATTAAATCCACTGGGTTATGTGGTCTTTTATTTGAAATTCACATGAATTGTACATTTGAAAATATTTAAAACAGTATAAACCTTTAAAACTATAGATTATCCAAGTCAAATTAGATTTGCTTCTTAAAATATTTTTAGAGCTATGTGCTCATAAAATGAAAATGCACGCATAAACACTGTCTCTGTTAAAAAGTTTTTTTTATTTGTATCTCAATGTAGTTATTGACGTTTTTCTGATGTCATTGACAGTCAGAATTTTGACTCCACGTTATCTTTAAAAAAATTTCTTTTAACAGGAAGTTGGAGAGCTGCGAAACCAGATTTCACATTCAGGTGTTCAGGTGGACATAGATGCACCCAAAGGCCAGGACATGTCTCAAGTGATGGAAGACATGAGGGATAACTATGAAAAGCTCGCTCTCAAAAATGCAGAGGAACTGAAAATGTGGCACGAATCTCAGGTACAGAAAACACCTCACCACCGCTAACAATCTTACGTTTTTCTCCTGAACTCAAACTTGTCTCTCTTCAGATGGCAGACGTTCAGGTGCAGGTGGCTCAGAACACAGAGGCATTACAAGGTGCTCAAATGGAGACAAACGACCTTCGCCGACAGATTCAAACACTGGAAATAGAACTCGCATCCCAACAAAACCTGGTAACTTTTGAATCTCTTTCTATGCACAAATGCTAATGACTCAAGTTTGTTCATCATATCAAACTTTCCAGAAAGCATCGCTTGATGACACGCTGCGAAACACAGAAATGCGAACAAATGCAGAGATGGAGAAGTACAACGCCATCATCCTGCAGCTTGAAGCGGAGCTGGCTCACCTGAGATCAAAGATCACTGAACAGGGGCAGGACTATGAAGCTCTGCTGAACATGAAGATGAAGCTGGAAGCAGAGATCAACACCTACAAAATTCTTCTAGATGGAGGAGACTTTAAGTAAAAAGCAATTCTTAGCTGGTGTGTTTTATTGTTTGAGAATTAGTTGCTGATTCAACATTCTCTTTGTTGTTTAGGCTCCAGGATGCACTGGACAGCTGAGATGGAATTTTTAGACAGCACTCTTTAAAAACCTACTGTTAGACGCCATGGAAATGGAAACCAAAATTCCAATTTGTACAACATGAATAGTAAAATAAACGCATTGATGTCGACTTATGGCCGTATTTTATTGTGTTTTATAATTCGACATGAGCTGATTAAAAAATATACTAAATTTCAAAACAATACTAAAACAAGAGTGCAAAAAGGTTATCGATTTAAACACAATTTTTAAGTTTTTTTTGCTAGCTCTGCTAATTGCTAGGCTAGGCCTCAACAAGGATCACAAAAGACCTCCTTTTTGCTCATGAAAAGCCATGGCTTCGAAGGTCTGCGATCTTTTGCGATATAAATAAATACACAACTCTGCTCATTTATTAATAGAATCATGAGGGTCCTTGTTCCCATGGGGGATCAGGCAGGCGGGGTGACCTATCGGCGATCCCGCCCTGCCTCCTTTAGACGGGGACTCTCAGTTTTAATTACATAGGACACAGAACATCTCCAGGGCACCAGGTGGGCCTTCCTCCCGGAGCGGACAGTAAGCCAATCTCACCTGCCACTGCCTCGCTTCCGGGGTTGGGCAACCCCTGGGCCCCTTACAACACTTGCAAGGACACACTACATTTAGGCCTGGAGGGCTAGTCTCTCTGTCTAAATCTTGGTGGGAGGAGGCTGCAGATCTGTGGCACCTCCCACAATATACGACGGAAAAGGCTACCCTCATTTTAAATACACATTAGATATGTAGGGCGGGGGGGTGGTGCCTGGACATCATCCGCCAAACGACGGTGACACTCCAGGACACCATTCCCTCTTTTATTGCATTTTATCTCTCCAACACACCCACATATACCTGCATTACATGACAACTGGGAGCAGATGTTGGGGAATGGGTGGACGACTGCCCCCGTCTTCCCTCTTGGGGGGTAAGGGCCCACCATCGCGGGGGTGTGGGTAGCTGCGGGGGCGGGTGCGGGCTGCAGGTGAGTGACTGGCTACTTCCCGGGACAGGAAGACTGAATGAGTGGGTAGATGGATGGATGATTGGATGACTGGATGGGGTTGATTTAGTGGGTGGTGGGGGGGGGGGTTGCTGGTAGGGGTGTGCGTGGGGTTAGGTTTGGGGGGCTGCTGGTAGGGGTGAGTGTGTGTTGGGGGACTGCTGGTTGATGTGTGCATGGGGTAGTGGTGTGGCCGGGGTGGGGGGAGATGGGGGGGGTTCCTGCCGCGTCTGGAGTGGTGTCCCCTACCCGCGCCCATCTGGTCCCTTGGCCGTCCTCCCTTTTTCCTTGCGGGTCCACGGAGGTGCCCGGGACTGGGGGCCTACCGCGGGGGGATATGGGCATGGCGGTGCTTGTGGGTGGGGCCTTCCAGTCTCTGCCCGCACTGTCAGGGGCTGCATTCCCGCCTAGCTTTGGGCTGGTCGACCTCCTGCTGCAGCGGGCCCACTGGGGCCCCGGGCATTGCTCTCTGGGGTTGCCGACTTTACCAGGGGAGGTGGGGCGGGTCCGGCTCCGGGTCCCAGGCCCCAAAACTTGTCGTTCTGTGGGGGGGTGGGCTGGATATCTGGGTAGTTCCTGACCATATATGGGACTTGGCTTGAGGCAGACCCCACATTTCATTTGGGACATAGAAGGTTAGTCACGACACCTGGGATGTTTGGTCACTGCTAGATGCTTGAGGTTTAGGTCACCTGTCCTGTAACACTCAATTACTTATGTGTATGTGTCTATATATGTGTGTATGTATGTATATGTATGTATGTATGTATATATGTATAGGTGTTAGTATGTGTGTATATGTATGTGTATGTATGTATGTATGTGTGTATGTATGTATGTATATATATATATATATTATATATATATATATATATATAATATATATATATATATATATATATATATATATGTATATATATATATATATATATATATATATATATATATATATATATATATATATATATATGATTACTAATTCTATTTATTATTATTATTATTATTATTATTATTATTATTCTGCGTGTTTATCTGCATGTATGTATGTATGTATGTATATTTATATTTGTATGCATATCTGTAGAAAGATGCGAACTACTTGGATGTAATAAGGTAGGTATCTAATATTATTTATTTTACTTATTCTCATTTTCAACTTAATCTTGACTCCTTCCCCCACAATTACCTCTCACCTTCTCTTTCCCCCTCCAAAACTTCTCTACCTCTGTTTTCCCCTCAATTACTTCTCTCCTCTTTCCCCTTTTTTTATTAACACCATCAAAGAAACATTTATGGACTGAGATGCTAACTTTTATTTATGTAGAAATGGCATTGCAGATCTACCAAAACATGTGTTTGATTGGTCAAGCCAATTTGCTTCACACTGTTTTTTGAACAAGGGTCAATATTAAGCATGATTTGCAATTAAGTTGGGACTTATACTTGAAGCTGTACCAACTCTACATGATCCAACTCCAACTCTAGAACTTTAAATTACCAAAATATCTATCTAAATGATCTCACAATAGTGATTCTAGCTGCTATTTATCACTGGAAAAAGACTAAATATAATGTTTTGTTAAAAAAAAAACATTACATTACCTTTGCTAGTCATTAAAATGAAATGTACCTTCCGTACCATTTATACACGTCTATTCATCATTCAGCATGTTTCCTCCGAACTTACCTTACGAAAACAGAGACAGCTCAACACGCCTTTGTGCAGAGAAGGACATGTTGAGTGGAGAAATTAAGTGGTTTTACATACCCTAAAAACCCAAATTAACCTGTTATTCTCCTTTAATAAGGCTCCTGTATGCTACTGATCTTCTGAAAACTTTATTTTCTTATTTATGACTTACTCTTTTATTTGAATTAGAAATCTCTTTTATTTGAGCATTCTGGCTTAGACATGTGAAGTACATAGCTAAATAAATTAAAATTAACAATAAAAAAACTTTGAGAAGTATTTAAACGCGTACATGTTTAATTCCCATTCTCCCTAAAAATTAATCAACGATTAAAAGATTCGCAAACTGATGATGAATTCATAAAATTTCCAATCCTTTTCTTTTCTTTCCAATCTCATTTTTCCTATGCAAAAATAATATGCACATTTACACCTCACAGCCCCTTGGAGGGATAGACAATATGGAAAAACTTAGCCCAATAATAGCCCAAAAATAATATTACTTAAAAAAAAACATGCCAAAAACCTTTTGCATGGTTACAAGTTTTTTTCTGAATGCTGAAATCGACATTCCATGCTGATATACAGTTTTTCAATTTGATCAAATTATTCAAATTCAAATATTTTGTAGATGGTTCTTTTGTCCTATTTCAGTCCAGATCTTTTGTATACAAATCTGTGTGTCAAAATTCATTTTTCTCATAGTTATATAGATTACATTCTTAACAGTTCACTTTTAGAAATCCTTCATAATAATATGCTTTTTAAATTTTTGTTTTAGTACAAAAAAATTATAGTTGACGAATAGTCCAAAAAGGAGTTCCCACCCACTTTAATAAAACAGTGTTCTGATAAACACTAGTACAGGAGAGATGAAGAGAGGTTTCATTCAATCTGATATGTAGCTAAAGATAGTTTACAATGCTGTTACCCTGCACTAACAACATCCACAATCTTGTTATAGCTTTTAACGTTAGCCTTTTTAGGAGTTGTCAAGGGCCATCTGGTTCAACTTCAACAAAAACTAGACTTTGATGTTAAATAGGGAATCCAATAGTTGATTTGTAACATCTGAAAATTAGTATATGATGTCGCGCTTTGTAGCAACCAAGATGATAACAAAATGAGTCGTGAAAATCTCTTGGAAAGTCATTTGGGATTTGTTTATTTGACTTGTTCACAATCAGCTAATGCCATGATAGCCAATTAGCTGGCTAGAGATCCAGTGCTTGGCTACGGTAAGCCTTCAGCTAAACAGATTACCCGAAGAGCTTATAGGCTTCTTTTTGTGTGATCTCAGATCAAGATGCAGAGAAAATCTCCAAATTTTACATTTATATATGTTACAATTGCAGTTGCAACTCAACTTCGCAAATGTTAAACTAAACATTCAGTTTGCTATGGAACATGCGAACAAGAAACACTGTTTGAATGGCATTTTCCAAGATATTCATCAACAAAATAATAAATTAATAAAAAATATGATATCCTAAAAATAAAAGAATAAATCAAAGAAGTCTATAATACCTGATGAAATTACTGTTTTTTTTTTCATCCAGTGCAGTATCAGTTCCAAATGTTGATTAAATGTTAATTGCATCATGGTGGCAGCCATCTTTGCGGCAGGAGAAGCATTCATGTGACTGGTCACATGACAGAAAAAAATATTATATTGTGGACAAACATTTTTTTAAATGAGTCCTTGGACAAAAACATCTTTGTTTCTAAAACGATTCTTTGATCTTTGTCATGTGTCTTTTTAGATGAATTCCACAGCTGTACAAACAAGCCGTAACCAACAAATGTCAGACCAACCGAAGACACGCCACACATGCTCAGCTTTCCAGTCTTCAACATTATACAAACAGTTTTCTGTTAGTGACATAATAATATATACCAAATAGCTAACATGTTGATGCTACACTAATGTTTCTGAGTATATAGTCAGTGTATGAAGAATGAAGGAATTTCAAGTTTTGTAAACTAGATTTTACAAATATTTTGTAAATAGTTTTGTGGTCTAGATGGTGTTATGATTAAAAAATATAGCATCATAAACTCAATAAACAGGTCCTTGTGATTAGCAAAAAGCCTCAAACTTTCAGATATTCAGACTCCAGAATTGTCTGTTCATTGTATGTCCAACATAAAATATTACAACTGGGAGTTTCTCGGAGCTCTCGTGGTGTTTATTTGCTAGAGTAATTTGAGAGAAATTAGCACGAAATGGACTAAATCTTGATCTGAGCTTTCTGGGAGCCTGAGAGAGGGATTTGCTATCTAACCGACTGAAGCTACTCAGAAAATTCAATATCAGTATGAGCACAGCCACCTTCTCTTGACCTCTGAAGTCTATTTAATTCAGCTATTTAATATCTACAAACATCAGTTTGGATGCAGTCACTCTCTTTATCTTTGCAACACTGTTCTATTAAAGTGGACATGGACATTTTTGTGCTATTTAACAAATATTTGTTTCAAGTGTTTAAAAAAAAACTAAGAAATGTACAATATTACGACTCAAATCTAAAGGCTATTCTCAAGCTAAAAAAGCAATTTTTATTCCAGCTATAGGTTTTTCAAATTATGTGTCAAAGACTGAAAGAGGTAGAAAATTTGTCAAAACATGAAACATAAACATTATGTCAAGTCTGTAACTATGTGAATATATCCTTTTTGTAATTTTGATCTCAATTTAACCAGGTTGGAATTTCTAACAGAAATTGATAAACAGTGTGTGTACTACACAAGAATGCAAATCTATTTTTTAATACAAAGATCATTAAGTGAAAGTAGTATGCGACTAAAACACAACTTTTTCTGTAAGCTTGAAATTGGATGATTTGCAATACATTTCTAACATGTTGAAGATATCAAAATCACACCATAAACAGCCAACAGCACCCTCAGCTGGTTTTATTGAGAGAAGATCAAATCATTTCCTACTCAAACTTTCTTTTAAGCGCAGGGTCACTGCAGGCCAAACTAGTGCCTGAGCAGAACCGTACTGTTTGATGCACACAGGTTTTTTACACTATCAACATCACATTATATATTTAAATAGTTAATGCCGTATCTGATCATTATTAGTGTCAGCATACCACTAGCAGTAATAATATAAATAATGTTATCATAATGATGAACTAATGAAAGTTAAAGAACCCTATGCAAGCTCCTAATCATACCATACTCTCAGTTTTTTTAACTATGTTATTTATTTGAGATGTGCTAGAATATGAAAGGAGTTCAAGATAAACTAACATGTCCAGTAATTAATTTCTGCTCATAGAATAATAAATATAATTTAATGTTTCTCTCTCTCTCTCCCTCTCTCTCTCTCTCTCTCTTTCTCTTTTCTCTCTCTCTCTCTCCTCATTTTTCTGTCATTTCTCATTCTTGTCTTCTTTCTCTCTCATCTCTCTCTCTCTCCCTCTCTCTCTGTCTCTTCTCTCTCTCTCTCCCTCTCTCTCTGTCTCTCTCTTCTCTCTCTCTCTTTTTTCTGTCATTTCTCATTCTTGTCTTCTTTCTCTCTCATCTCTCTTTCTCATTCCCTCTCTTATTCTATCTCTCTCATTTATCTGTCATTACTAATTCTCTCTCTCTTTCTTATTCTCTCTCATTCTCTCTCTAATTTCTCTGTCACCTTTCATTCTCTTTCTCTCTCTCTCTCTCTCTCTCTCTCTCTCTCTCTCTGGGGGAAGGGAGGATTTGTGTGGGGGAGGGGCAGAGCATGTGGGCTGTTGTCACAGGGACAGAGGGAGGGAGGTAGTGCAGAGTTGCACAGAAGAAAAAAAGAAGAGGCAAGAAACAAAAAAAGAGTGCGAAAGGCATGGCAGCGTAATGCTTGGAGTTTACTTCTAACTGCTACATTGCAATGAAGATGCACAGAGAGGAACTGGTAGGTTATAAATGCATGTCAAACACTGGTGTTTTATTTTACCATCATCTGCCAAACGCAGTCAAAGTATTTGCATGTAAAGATAAACCGAATGAAAAACCTAAATCATCAGATATTTCATTTGCATATGCATTGAGTGTGCTTTCAAATTATATTCAAACAGAAGTTGCTACTTTGTACTTTATTTGTGTGCATTTTGATTTTATACTTTTGAAAGTGACGTAATAACTGAGCAGGGAATTTTCGTTGATGTGCAATGTCTTAAGCAGTTGTGGAATACTCACATACATATGTTTCTTTTTGGTTGCAAATGCATGTTTAATTTATGAGTCTGTAAATGTGAATTTGTTGCATTCGGTTCTTGGGTGGAAAGTGTCTGTTCAGCATTAGAGGAGAGTGATGTGAGAGAGTAATGAGTTAACCAGCTGTTTCTTTGCTCTTCTTAATTTGTCTCTTCACTATCAGAGGAAGAATACAAAGTCTGGATTATTACCGCATACCCTCAAAAACAGACTACTAATCACACACACCTTCTATTGAGAGAATTGTAATATTTCAGACTACAAGATGGAGATGGTCTAATCAAAAGTCAAGTGGAGCGTGTCTATTGGTGTGCAAGGACTGACTGAAAGTATAGCAGGTTTAATTCCCTTTAAAACGGCTAGATTTGTTTGAACAGAAATCCTTTTATGATGTCCACCCCAGAGCTTGTGTGTGCATGTACATGTGTGTAGAGGGAGAGAGGGAGAGAGGATGTGCTTTGTAAATAGATCCCAGGCTGAATTCTTAGCATTCCGGGTGCAGCAGTATTTATGGACAGAATCCCGTCTCTTTGGTGGACGTGTGTGGATTGGAGGGAAGGACTGTAAAGATGCACAGACAGATAAAATCAGGCTTTTTGTTGTAGATATTGATGAACAAGAGTATTACTGTGGATTTGACAGGATTATTGTGCAATTTAGCCTCTTTACGATGGTGGTAAATGTGTTGATATTACTGTATGTTTGTTTAAGATGCTCTTAAAGTCTTAGTGAGCCCTCGGTACTCTGATCTAGAACTTCACTCTAATCTGCCCATTCTAATCTGTCTTCATCTCATAGAAGGACACAGGAATAGACACATACGCACATGTATATAAATATAACGGTTTACTTAATCCAGTGGTAGACTCAGATTTAATTCGTCTTCCTCTTGCATTGATCAGAATGTGTGAGGATGTTGTGCACATTGATGCAGCGATTAAGATACAAAGAACTGATCTCATCTGGTGCAGATTACTAAGAGGTTCCATATGGCTGAGTCCAGTTGTGGAGTTAAGAGTTTTGGCTCCTGCTCAACTAAACTGTGTCAGGCCTGTACTGCTTTCTATTTATAAAGTTTTTCAGTTTTATACAGGCGTTTCAGAACTTTCTCATTTTAAATGTACAAACTACCAAAATGATAGTTCTTCTAGCAAAGTTTTTTTTTTCTGGAAAATTTTCTAATTCTTGTTTATGTGACCTGATGATAAGATTTATCTAGTCAAATCTATACACTTTTTTAGAAATCCCCCCTAAATTAAAATATCTATCGATCTCCCAAATATCTACAATTTTAAAGGGGTCATAACTTTAAAGTGCCTTATCAATATATGAAAGAGCAATAAGAGAGTGTTGCCAGCTCCCTAACAATCCATATAATTAATTCAAAATGACCCCCTAACGCCAAAATAAACACACTATCTTAATTTCTTCAAAACAGCTATGTTTTAAAGTATTAGCTTTTGGAGTCTGGCCCTATAAATGGTGATGGTAAACCCCAGACCAGAGTCATTCTTTTTTGTTCAGCCAGTTGGCCTGGCAGAAACATAAGTTTTCCTCAATTAAACTACATATTTAACAGCTGTTTGAAGAACATTCATTAAATCTCAACCAATAAATAGAGTAGTTTTTTATTAGTTAGCACAGTCATTAAATCTGCTAACCTGTAAAGGAAAAATTTTCCAATATTATTATGTTTATGACATCAAAAAATAGCTCATCATATCAATGACTCTTGACAGACAACTGCAAAAGAGATAAACCTGCTCTTGTCATGAGTTGTCATGAATTGGTCTCAACCAATAAATTAACAATTGTTCCCATCAATTAACAATTGTTCCCATGCTTGCGGGGTAGGAAAGTCTGCACAACAGTATGCCAGTGAGAACAAAATTATTATAATTATTTACACCCAACAACCTGCTGAGTGAGATACAGTAGATAACTTATGCATGTCATGAACAACAAGAACAGCAGCAGCTCAGGAGCATTTAAAGGGCCGGATTTTAGTTTACAGAGTACATCCACCGATATAACAGAAGATGTTTATAATCATACCTTCTTTGTTTTCCAGGTGTGGTAATGATGCAGTGGTCACCTGAGTGGGCGGAGCAGCACTATGATGTCTCCTCCACCACATCACCAGTGCATCCTAAACCCCTCCCATTTACACAACTCGGCCGCCCAGCATTCTCTGGGTACAGCGATGACATTAGTGCACTCAGTGCGTCAAGCTTGTTAAAACGATACGCAGAGCGATATTCTTTCAACTCGAGCATACCAGAAAATGGAGGCTTCCTCCAACATCAGGAGCCCTGGCCAGGAGGGTACAGCACAGACGGGCCTCCCTCTTTAGAACCCTTGAAGGGAAGTGGAAGTGATCTTTCTGAGCAGCAATACAGCAGCGCTCCATCTCAGGACTACCCTTCATCCTACAGCAGCCAACACCTGCTGCCAAAACCCTCCTATCTTCCCTCACCAGCGTTTGCCTTGCCCTCTGCTTACCTGCCTCCAGGACCAGGCTACGCTTACGCCCAGCAGTGTTACCCTCACAACAGCCCTTCCTTACTGTCCTCAGGAATACACACCCCTACCCCTCTTCATGGCTCTCATGCTGCTGCAGCTGAACTCCCACGCAACAGAAAGTTTGGCTTCGACCAGTCCAAAACTGCCCGCGTCTCTCCTTACACAGTCAGAGAAAAGAGTGAGCGGCAGAATGGAGATGCTGCTGGAAATGTGAGTGACAGCTGTGGGACGGACATCCAGAACTTTAGAGCTGAAAGAGTCTCCGTGCAGCCCGATCTCGAGGCTGATCAGCTGGGGAAGAGCAGTCAACTACAGCCTATGGAGACTCGTTCATATGCAGGTCCAGGACAATACACCTATCCCTGACTCCATGTAGCAAACCAATTCTTTTTTACATGTTTAAAGCAATACTTGAATGTATCAAACTTCAGGGCAAGTTTTATAATGGTACTCTAATGTAAAGTTGGGTTTGGAATAGCAAAAACAGCAACAATGGCATCAAAAAACTGATTTTTAAAAAACTTTAACCTTGTCTAAAATTTTGTTCACACTGAAAAGCAGATTAACTGCTTGTGCAGCACCATGGTGACGCACAAACTACAGATTTTATTTCCTCTATCCTCTCCTTCAAATGATTCTCCCTCAATATATTCCACTTCTTACATCACATTAATATATAGCAGCTCTTGGTGGTAAAGTGCTAACTTTAAGTTTCTCCACAATTTTCTGTGGAGACTTCCTACAGGACAATGTGTCACTAGTCTTGAGCAAGCTAGTGGTTTAGGGAAGGCAGGTTTCTGCCAAAAGTTCAGATTTTTAGAACTCTGCATTCTCTGCTTCTCCCATGACGCCAACATCTGCTTTCTCAACCACCAATAAAAAGCTTGAGACAAGCTGCAGGAAATCAATATATGCGCCACAACTTTGCTTTTGCGGCAAAATTGCATCTTCTCATTGATTTATGATGTAAAACATCTGCCGTTGTCGCTTTTCTGCTTGGTGGAATGAGCAAAGCATAAAGGTGACAAATGTCTTTATACTTAACAGAATAATAAGTACAACCCCGAAACGGCCTCCATAGTATATGAAAGTGATGTAGCTAAAGTATCTGCAGTTTGGTTGTTATCTCTGTCACACTTAAACATCATTTCGAGAATTTATTTGGAAGATTTTGAGTGTTCTGTCATTGTCTTCTGTCAGTCGAAACATATCACAATCAAACCTTAGGTTTTCTAAAAGGTACAAAAATATCCTACATTTTCCAAAACCCATTAAAACTTCACAAAACAACAAGAAACTCAAATGGGGATCATTTTTGTACATTTCAATTGTGATTGATTCCCTGAACTCTATGACAAGTTTAGCAAATTACTACTTTTACATTATGTAAGGATCACTTCAAAAAGATCTGCATGTCATCATTGTGCCATTCAAAGGCCATTATCTGTCATTATTAAAGCTATTAATATGGTTCAGTAGGTGCCAAACTCACCTACTGCCAGTCTTCAATAGGTGCAGTGGTTTATGTCATCTCGTTCTAAGGGACGTTGACAACAATCTATTTATCGCCTAATCATCCTTCTTTATAAATCATCAGATGGTCTCGGTAACTCTGACGATCTACAGCAAAAACCCTCCACCACTCCTTCGCCACACTATTCGAAAGGGGGAGGGGTTTTCAGGGTTCGGTCGCTTCCAGAACCCAAACCCCTCCTTCAGACAGCTGGCGAGCGTATGTGATCGTACACACCAAATCTGCTTGCACATCTAAGACTTAATTGGTGCAAGTTCACAATTGACACCACAAACGATTCTGTTCTGTTTTTTTGTTTTGTTTGTTGATTGAAGGATTGGATTCCCTATGAAGGAAACCGTTTCTTCTTAATGTTTACATGTCATTCACAGAATTAAATATTTAGTCTTAAGTCTTATCCAAACCTTACATTTAAATGCTAATTACTCTACTGCACCTGCTCATGCTACAGTAGGTGGAGCAGGTACAAACTGCCCTTGTTTGAATGGTTTGATGACAATTAACAATTCTCACCCCTGATAAAATCTAACTAAATTTAAAGGGGACATTGTCATTTCAGTTGTCCCCTTTAATGTGCATTTATGTTTCTACAGGTCACAAATTTGGTGTTTTTGCAAGTTCTTGAGGATGATTAAATAGAGGATGATTTCTTTGTCAAACAGACCCTTTACAGGTTCATCATAGAAGCGTTTAAGGAACATCCTTTATTGTTTGAGACAAGATTACACACAGGGAAGATGGATGTCTTTCTCATGAACATTTTCTTTCTTCCCGCCAGCTGCTTTAATGGGACATGTAGCACAGACACTCGATTGTTTTCTGTCATTTATTCTCTCTCTTTCCTCTTTTCCCTATAATTATGCTGTGCAGTGAAGCACATAATAGACGCAAGCACCAATCCATTGCTTCAGTCAATGAAACACAAGCAAAACGTTGAGAGAAAAGAGGAATGGAAGACAAATAAAGAGGAATACACCAAAGAAACCACACATTTAAAGATGCCATTTGTGTCAGGTTTCCATTTGTTTTGTTACAAAGGCTTTCTGCAACACTGAAGTCAGTGAGATATACTTATACAAGGAATATTATGTAAGAATTCCTCTATAAACGTTGAATGTAAAGCTGATTTCCCTCAGGAATTGTGAATGAAGCCATATGTGATGTTAATCTTACTCAGATTTTTTTAGTATCTTGTTAGCTTAGATTCTTTGCCATGTCAGTCATTAAAATAAAGTGTATTTGTAACCTTTCAGTATTTCATTACACCATATTTTTACGGAGTGTTATACTATTAGGCTACTGCAAAAGGCTAACGGGTCTCTGCAGTCTTTCTACTCTACAGCTTTTGTGTGTTTACTATGGAAACCCCCTGAACTGACCGCTGCATGGGTTTCCTCTGACCTCCTGACCCTTCAATCTTTTAAAAGAGCTATGTGAAAGAATAAAGAGTCTTTGTGACGGTGGCGCACGCTGCAAACGTGCACACTAATAAGACAATGACAGCCTGGTCTAGTTCTTATTTTAATTTGCAAATTCAATGTTTTGGACAAATCAGACCACTTCAGGCATTTACACTACAATCTACCTCATGGTTACAATTCTGAATGTTCAGATTATGCAATCGTAAATTACGTGTCTAAATGTCTACCTCATGGGAAAAAAGGTGAAATAAAAAGCATTGTATCAATTTGAAATTTGCTCTTGTGCTTTGTGCCTACAACCTTCCTGAATTTTTGTTTCGTTCAAAACGCTTTGTCCAAAATGTCTTCTAGTTGGAACATTACACTGTAAAAATGAGGTAAAAGTGCCGTACATACAGATAATATACAGATAACTTGTAAATTAACATAATGATTGTGTAACTGAAAAACTTTAGTTAAGTTGTAATCATTTAAAATATTTTTTTACATAAATGTAGCATATTTAACATTTTTTTTACATAAAATATACATAAAGTAATATAGTATGTCATAATTAAACAATCTACACATTTCATATAGTTTTTTTTAGAATGTTTGGTTCAAGGTAATGTTAATGTAAAGTTCATTTTATTTTCATGTTTACACTTAAATACATTTCACACTAATTTTCTTTTCATTCTTGACATACTTTCAAAGCTAAAGTAGCAAAGAAAAGCTTCTTTTATTTTTTTAAATTGGTAATTAATCGCTAAAACTAAATTGCATTTAATATTGAAATAAGCTTAACATGAATTAGCATATTCTACAATGAAAACAACAACAACAACATAATTTAAAACTTATAAGTATAACATACATGTTCCTATTAAGTTACTGGGTGAAATAATGTCAAATTAATCATTGACCTTTTTAAATAGTGAGAATAGTGACAATCTT
This sequence comes from Danionella dracula, assembly GCA_900490495.1. Lineage (NCBI taxonomy): Eukaryota > Metazoa > Chordata > Actinopteri > Cypriniformes > Danionidae > Danionella > Danionella dracula. The sequence goes on along the minus strand of UELW01000234.1, from coordinate 5,242,998 downwards.
GCACCAAATAAAGTGACAGTTTCAGTTGAAATTAAACTGCAACATTAGTTACTTCCAAAAAGTGCTTGTCGATTTAAGGCATGAATAATGTTATTTAACATATACTCAATATGTTTTGTCCAGTGTTAAATCTAATCTGGTCCTCACAATAAAATGAAACAATGAAATGTACTTCATCATTTCAGAACCTCAGACTACGCGAACAATGCGGATGCAAGCGTGACTCTCTTCCTGTTTGTTACGCAGGAGCCGTACTCACCTCTAGGCAACCAGACTTACTCACGACCTTACGGTTGAGTCTGGGGGACGTAAGACTCCGTTCCCTATTCGGGGAACAGGGGTTACGAAGGCAACCATTATGTTCCAAATTAGTTGGCCACTCCGAATTGTGTCGATACCGACTAAGGGGAACACCCTGCAAAATGTTCTTTCTCATCGGCCGACTGCCAGGCAAGCCGGGTACATCAGTAGTCCGGCACCGAGCGGCCCCTCCCCCAATCTGACCTTGAGACTTAATTTTTAATGGGCAGTCGGTCAAAACAATCTCTTATACAAATTCATACCAGAGGAAGGAGCATCAATCCCTGAACTGAAGGGAGGTTGTACTCCCCCCCCACCCCACAACGAAGCTAGACTTAGAACGTCCAGAAGTTACACGAATGCTTTCATTGAGGGACCTACAGAAAATGCTCCTTGAACCACTGGGGAAAGGTCTTTTAGAGTGACGATAGCATAGATGAAACTATGAATGGAGAGCATAGATGGAAGCAAAAGTTTTTGAGAGTTAGCTCTCCCCTCTCATGCCCATGGTCATAAAAGATTCAGCCGGTAGTCCCTTATAGAGGGCACTCACGTGGACAGTATGGAAAAATAGCATACATATCATTAAGGAATGGTGCAAACCAAGCACCACTTAGCCTTGCTGAAGAGACGGGTAGCCTTGTAGTGCTCTGTCAGCAAAGTCCTCTTGCCAGTGCCCAGGAGGTCTGATAGAGTGGGCTCTCTACTGCAGGACGACGCCGAAGAAGCTATCTGGGACCACAGGTGCGTTGAGGAAACGCTTACGATCGTGTGGGAGCATCTCAGCCTGGGTCAACTAAAGATGGCGGCTATGAACTACTAATGTAGACATCATTTGGCCAAGCGAGTTAGCCACAAATTTGATGCCTTGAATGCAGTCGGTAGCCAATCTCAGGTCCTCTGTAAGACCTGGGCCACAGCTCCCCTCCTGCATCTCTTTCAGGGCCTTGGCCTGGAACATCTCAAAGGCAGCCATGGCATGCAGGGCAGCGGCAGCTTGACCCGCCGCAGCATAAGCCCTCGAAGTCAGGTCCAATGACAGGCTTAGCTGGCAGGATGAAGGCCAGGCGGCAGGGTTACCCGGGCATAAGTGCCCCGTATCGCCTGCTCTACCTGGGGAATCGATTCGTACCCCCTAGCTACGGCGGCGTCAAGGGGAGGGAGAGAGGGGAGACTGACCAACCTCGCCTTCAGAGGTGCCTTCCAAGTTTGGCTCAGTTCCTGATGCACTTCTGGGAAGAACGGGATCGGAGACTTATATTTATTTATACAATTGGTGCTTACCATTCACTGTTACTTGTGTCATTTAATGTACCAGTACTGGGTACTGAGCAAATTCCATGTGTAAACATCTTTTTGACTCTGATTCTAAATTGTGCTGCACTGCGGCCCTCCTTGAACACCTCTGATATAATATGAATTGTTAACATTCCTTAAATCATCGTTAGCCCCCCCCCCATTCTAAACTGCCTGAAGTAACTGCCTATAAGTCTATATATAATTAGAAAGACAATAAATTGGAACATTAAATGTACTGATTATTCCCTTGAAATTAATGTAAAATGTATTAAAAATTATTTTAATACATCTACACTAGTCTGTGTTCATTTAACACTGCTGTTTTAAGACTCCACAGCATATGTGTCAAACATTCTTTTTAAAGAATAAAAAATTCTACACAATTTAGAAATAAAGGTTGAGAGGTTTCTTGTTTGAAAGCAAGGTGTAACAACATTGAACCATTTTCAAAATCGCCAATTCTTTTTACATTATTTTTTTCTCCAAAATGTTACCCTTTGTATAGCTTTAAAACAAAACACCCATTGTGAAAAAACCCGATACCCGAGAAGTGTTACATTAACACTACAACCACGCAGTCAAACACAGTAAGAACTCATCACTAGCTAGTGAGGTATTTAAATTTATAGTAACATTTTACAATACTCTTATATTGTATAATATTTCCTAATTTATGGTAATTATTTAAGGCTGTATTGTAGTTATCGGGGAGTTGTGAATAAAGCCAATAGTTAAGGGTAAATATTATAACAATTACAATAGCAGTAGTTACTAATTAGATATGTGCAACTGCTTGTTAATAAATAGTTATCTGTTACTTCTGTGGTAGTTTCCTAATACTTATACAGTAACTAACAAAAACTATTGTAAAGTGTTACCCTGTATTTATGTATTTATTTGTAACTAAACTTTAACATTCCTTAACATCACTGCTTAGTGGTTAAGATATTTGTTTTTCACTTTGTTTCAATCATAATGTTACAAAAAATATTCCTTTGGTCCTTTTTCTAGGATAACAACGTCGAAAGGAAGACGTATAAAATAAAAAAGTTATTTTGAAACACACTGTGATCTATTTACTATTTTTTCAAAATTTGGAATTGTTCAGAAGCGGTTAGAGAACAATTTAAAAGCAATCTTACTCTGCCTAAAAATGCCATAGTTGTCTACACGTTCAGCTCCATACAGAGTAGAAAAGCAGCTGGTGGTGTTGTGTCACCTTGTATCTCTCCAGAAGGGCATTCACAAATCACAAAATCACCCACACTCCCAACAGACATGCCTTCCTTCTGCCTCTGCAGCTGCCTCCCTACACAAGCTGCATCATTTTGTCTATCAGAGAAAAGAGCATTAATTGTGTTATGGTCAATTCTAGACATACAGTTTTCCATTAAAAAATGTTGCATCGCCTCTAACAGTTATCATACCGAGCGGCCGGAGACACACAAAACTCCAGACTGGTCATTGACTGGATTTTGATGTTCTCAACACAAACTACAAAAAATAAACCCAAAAGCTGACTTGTGAATCTGTGTTTCTTCTTGCTTTTATGGCCCTGGAGAGCTTGTGCAGTCAGTGCTCAGTGTTCAGCAGAGTGTGACAGATGCTCTATTCTCTCCGTTCACCCCCACCTCTCCGCACAGCAGCACACACACGGCCCACAGAGCTTTGTTTCCACTGCTCTCTATACTGTCCTCGGCTCAGTGGGAGACACTTCATCCACACTGATGAATTGGGGCTTTCATCTTAAGGATCAACATCTTTGTGCAACCGGAGACTGTTTTGAGAACGCTGCCTGGTTTGCATTGTTTTCCTGCAAAACAGAAATAAACTTCTCTGCTCAGTCTCTTTCTATATATAAAAAGATGCATTAAACGTGATGCTCAAATAGAATGTGATATATATATATATATATATATATATATATATATATATATATATATATATATATATATATATATATATATATATATATCACATTCTATTTGAGCATCACGTTTAATGCATCTTTTTATCAAACGTGTTCACTCAAGAGGAAGGTGAAACTCTTGACTGAAGGACAATTTAAGAGTAGGTTGTGCTCTTTTAGGAACATTTGAAATTATTGTAAGGTCTAAGAATTAGGAAAGCTTTTCAAATGGCCAACTATTAAAGCAATTACTCGTATTCAGAATTAACTAACAAAACATTTATTTTCATCTCTTCATTAAAAAACACAACAAAAATGGCAGACTAATGCTGCTTTTCCATTTTTTTTTTTCGTTCCAGTACAATTTGACTTGGCATGTTTTTTTCCACTGTTTTCTATACTCGTTCTAGAAATGATTTTTGTAATTGTGTGGATGAGACTGAACTATTTGAAAGCAAGCCAAATATTACATTCCAAACGACATACTTTTCACACTTTTATCAGTGCAAAATGAGAATTAGGGTGTCCCAAACCGTAGTCTGCATAAAAAAAGTGTCATTTTAAAAGAAGACAGACATAAATAAACAATATCAATATAGAGAGTGTTATATTTCATTATTAGAATATTTTTTTTAATGACGAAATGGAAAATAAGGAGCTAAGTTCTTGCACACGTCGTGCGTGATGACGTGGCATAACTACTTCGGTCACATGATGTTTACGTGCGTCCCAGATCGTGCACGCTCTCGTCTCACACACTAAAAAATATGTACATTTTCTTCTGAAAATTTGTGTCTATTTTAAGGGTGCAGTGCAAGTGTTAAAATTTGGAAGTTGTTATTGTTTTGGATTGGAACGAAAAGTGGAATGAGACATCCTGTAGATTGCTGATTGGTCAATTACTGAGCTTACCGATTGGTTGGAAAGAAAAGAATTGCACTAAATCGCTCTCCTGTGCTTTTTGACAGTTTGTCGTCTTGCTGTCATCATTCTTCTACAAAAAGCCTTTTCTTTGAGCATTAAAAGTCACTAGATTCGCTATTCACCAAGCGAAACTAGACTTATGTAGCAGGGTCTTGAATGACATCATTAAAAAAAAGTGAATATTATGGATTTGAACTACACCTCCTTGTTTTTTGTTCCCACACACAGATTTACACTGTAACTTACAATCATCGATTAGAATAAAGATTTTTTTTCAACATTTAATCTCTGAACTGTGTTGCAATAATAAACCCTACTGGAGCTTGCCTAGTGTTGTAGGAAACAGGTTGTTTGTACTTTCTAAAGTAGTTTGAAGATATGTAAAAGTATGTTACTGTAAGTAACAGTATGACCTGAACACACATTTAAACGTGAGATTCCAGGTTGCGCTCCAATTAATCTGATACAACTATTAAGTGAACCCTATTGCCATCCCCATTATATATTTTGCGTTTGTTTGTTGTTTTTACTATACTATTAAACTATTTTTAAGAGCAAACATCTGATCTCTTAAAGGCCAGTGCATTACTGCATTACCTTCTTCAACGAATGAAGCACAATAAAAGCAATGCATTATTAACTACACAAGTAAAAGTTTTATAATTCTGTAATTCAGCATTTGAAAACCATTTACGTTGAAAGCTAGACCTCAAGAAGCTGTGAACTTACATTCTTTAACGTTTCATTTGATTTTTATAACAAGAGAACATTTCGTTTTAAATGGCTAAAATAGCAGCTATTAGTTTGTTCTGGAAATATGTCCTCTATTGGCTAAATATTATACAATGCACTTGTGAAACTAAAAATATATTTAACAAAAATATTCACTCTGAGAAATCTATAAATGTTTATAAAGTACAACTGAACTAAATTTGTAAGTCACATTTTAAACACCAGTCCCTGTTAAATTATATTCTTGATATAATATTTCTTGATGTTTTGTGTATTAGCCACATAGCTAATCAAAACATTTTTACTATTTATTTGTTCACCTTGTAGATGCAAATCAATGTACAAAAATTCCCAACATCATGAAAAGATGACATATGTCACCTTTAGTGTCATCAAAAACACAAACCCTGTAGGAAGTGGTGTCAGGAGGCCTTTACAGGCCGATGATGCATGAACTGCTGAAAGCAAAACATGGATTGAAAGGATTTGTAAGATTGTGTGTACTCTTTTTACTGAAGTGCCCTGAAGTAAATGACATTTGACCTCTAAATCAGGGTTCCATACCCCATTTAGACTATTGACGTTATATAACATGAACGTAGTATCCAAGACGTCACCCATAATATACTGATAAAGTTTCTGGCTCAAAGTGAGCGTAGCCAGTAATCGAAAACCCGTTGACAGAAGCAGGTCTATTGGTTGTATTTAACATGGATGGAGTGTTTGTGACGTCCCCCATTGGTTTCTAGCAAAATTAAATCAGGCTCAAAGTGGGCATGGCAAATATTTGAAAACGCATTCACAGAGGCGGGACATGGCCATAGTAAAGGCATCTGATTGGCTAAAGTTTAAAATTGTATATATCTTAAACAAACAAATTTAAAAATAATTTACACCCATCAGGGAGTTCATGAAGGTTAAAACAAGCGATTCAAATCAAAACACTTAATGGAGTCGTGCTGGAAAATTTTTTTTTTTTACTCCAAACTTGGTCAATTTTAATATTGGAGGGAAGGAGGACTTGCTCCCTTCTGGAGTCAGCCTCAAGCGCCCGCGTGGGGAACTGCAGTTCAGTCCTTGTCTCTATCACTCTTAGAGATGGAAAACAGGGAGTTGTCGCTTGGCTTAGACTTACCATTTGGTGAATAGATATCAATTTCTTGTTTGTTTTCCAAAAAGATGTGAACAGCACAGTAGCTAATGTTTCTCTATATGAAAGCAATTGATATGTAGGCTTCGAGTCAAGTGAAATGTTTCTGTCAAAAAACTTTGTTATAGAATATTTAATCATTGTAATTAATTATCCAATAAGATTGAGTTTGGATGTCCTTAAGGTTAATTGGATGGAACAGGAAGTGATGTAGAGGGGCGGGATTTATACTGAAAGGGATCTCAAGGGAGGCCCCGTGTCCAGTCTCTTGCTCCCGAGTCTGCTCAGAGAAGGGCCGCTCATTCTCTTTCTCTCCTTTCTTCCTTTTCTCCCTTCCCTCCTCTCCCTTTCTCTTTCCATGTTGCGTGCAATGTGATCACATGCTTCGTTGATATCAAGGTATGAGCTGAATCCATGTTTGAGGAAAGTAATAAATTGCTTTTTGCGATTGTGGTCATAAATCATGTCTCATGAGTATTTAATATTTCCATTACAACTTAAAGGTCCCAAGTTATGCCCTTGTTATAGATTTAGAATCAATATTTGAGCCCTCTATGCTAGTGCAGCACTGTTAATAACTTTCAAAACGCAGTGTTTTTCATAAACGTCTTAGAATTACCTTTTTGGCCAGCAAAATCTCGCTGTTTACACCAGTCCCTCCCGGAGACGAACTTTCGGCACGCCCCCTACTGACTAGCACTTTCAAGCACGTCCGATTTGAGGTAAAACAGACACAACTAGCAATGTTTTAAACATGTATTATTGTTTTAAAACATTATAATCAAGAGGTAAAGGCTGTGCGTCATGTAGCAGCACCTTATATGTTTAAATCTAAGTCTGAGTTTGAGTCCACAGAATGAAACAGAAACTGGAGGGAAAAGGCTCCTCAGAGGCGTGTTTACAGGTGAATCAGACGGGCTTCTCTTACACTGTATGATTTCTAATGTCAGCGTACTGTTTTATGAATTGGCTATTTTGTTGTAGGTGTACTTGTGACAAATGCCAATACAAGATCTGGTCACAATCTTTTCTTTGATCTTTGACTTTACTTTGCGTTTGTACCATCCCTGTAGTGTGCATTCCACACGATTGACTTTTGTAGTGTGCTCATGTTTAGGATTTTAGGGAAGATAATTTCAAAATGTAGATTTTCATGTAGTGTGCACTCAGCTTGATGAATGAAGAGTTGAAATTGTGTATTTCATTAATGTATTTAAGCCTAGCACAAGTTAAAAAAAACTTACTGTGTGGACCTCCAAATCAATGAACATGGGAGAGTTGGAAAAACACCCGGTGACAGAGCCAACATCGTCATAAATCCTTTATCAAACTGTTCTTTGTTGATGAACCATGTGAAGTGCTGCTCACAAGCAAAGGTGATCTTTCCAAGTTTTACAAGCAGACACAAAATTGAGCCATTTCTGACGAATTAACTCATTCTTTGGTAATCAAAAAAAACATTAGACTCTGGACAGCTAAACATGCCCTTGTCTGCTCTCACATTTCCGGGTCAAACAAAGTTTGCTGTTTGTCGTAGAGAGGAGCTGTTCTACCGATTTCTAAAATTGGACAGGACTTAGGATATTATACCTTGTGAAGCTGCTTTGAAAGCAACTGCTAAAAAATTGCTATATAACAACTTGATCGATAGATTGATTGACAAGTGGGTGTCAAGTGGGTAGGGATAAGGAAAAGGCAGGAATAAGGAGTTTTCAGCTCAGAAAAAAAAACGAATAAAGGATGGCTCAAACATGCATGAAAAAATCTGAATACTACTTGAAGCATGTTTTTGCTGAGGGAACAACACTTCAAAATGGCAGAAATGGCAGAAAACTCACGCTATCATTACATGGCACCTGGTCCTCTACACCGCAAGGCACTCCCAAACTGCAGCAACGGCCAATTTACTCTAGTCTGGCACACAAGCAGTGACTTTTGTATGTACTACCTCTGTTTGGCCACCAGATGTCAACATTAAGCAAGCAATGCTAGTAGCTTCCAAAAATTAAACCAAAATGAGACCACTAAAAACACCGAAAACACTTGGTTAGCTTCATACAGATGATAAATAACACAAAAAGCATTTGTTATTATAATGTTGTTACTGCTGTTCCTCAAGGAAGTAGACAGTTACACCAAACAATTAAAAGCTCTACTAGCAAACAAACAAAAAAAAAATGTGCCTGTGTCAAATAGTTTAAACTGTTTTAGGTTGCACTGCGAATTTTGTTCTTTTTATATTTGCTGAAAAGAAAGGGCTAAAATTTCGACTTTATTCTCTCAGTGACTTTTTTTTAACTTTGGTTTACCAAGCTGTTTCCACCCTCTTTATTCTTCACTGTGCTGTTTTGAGTACTGTCTCAGTGTGTTGTTATACCTACAGTTTTCCTTTATTCAATAAAAAATAAAAGATGAATACTAACTACAAAGGTGCACATACTCTCTTACTTGAATAGCTAATGAGTAAAGTGGTTCACAGTGCCAACACCATTTGTTTTGAGTTAATTTAGCGTTACTTTATAAGCTACCCTTCGATATTATATATATATATATATATATATATATATATATATATATATATATATATATATATATATATATATATATATATATATATATATATATATATATACATATATACATATATACATACAAACTGGTCGATGCATGGCTCACTCACTACTTTTCTAAATGGGCAATATTTAATTAATCTTCTGATCAGCATGACCTTCCTGCATTAAAACCAACTGTTTTTTGCTCGACTGTTTCAATTGTGAGGGGAAGCTTTTAGATTTTTAATAAATGTTACCAAACATGAGTAAATTCAGTGAGCAAATGTCAGTTTTACAGATAAAGTTAAGGTAAAACTTTGGTGATATTGCTTAAAAACTGAAACAATGTGGTTTAGAAATTAAAAACCCAATTAGTGAGTTCTTTACGAAATATTGCCATTTTACACTTTGCAATTACAAGTATTATACAGTTACAAGTAATATTGATCCCAAATCTAAAGGGGTTATATAATGAGTCTCACTGTTTATATTAAAACATGTTGCACATTTTATGGGCCCACGATGATCTTCTGAAAACAGTGATATCAAACACATTACTAGCTCATGTTCTGTAATTGAATGTAGAAAGAACACCATCCAATGGTTTACTTGGAAATCAACTTTTTTACTTGAAACCTATATTTACAAAGATATATTAAGAGTTGGAATAATGAGGTCTCTTTGTTTAAAGCTTGAAGTACAGGAGTTTTTAACCAGTGACACTCATGTGGATGGCTGCTTTATTATGCAAAACAGACTTCTATTGCAATATCCCTAGCATGTAATAGTGTTGTTTCCACAACATAATAAGCACATAAAGTTTAGTACTATTCCATATATATAGTGTTTTTAAATGAAATGTGAAAACCCTTGAAGATCTGTGTAAAAACCACAAGCACTTGAGTTTAACTGGAAGGCTGCTTTATTGTTTGAAAAGGTTTCGTGCTCAAATGAAGACAATCTTTCACTGATTCTCACTAAGTCAAGTGGTTGTGCAACACACCCTCTCCTCTCCAACATCAGTGGCAAGAGATAAGAACAACATTATGAATCAAAAACCACTTGAATTATTGTCAGCAAATGAAGGAAATAGCATCTCATTCATGCTACAAAAGAACAGACAGGAGTCAGTAGTTACAAAAATAAAGGTGGCTGAAAATGAACATAAGCTGAGCACAGAAGGCAAACTGTTTCTCTTTCTGCAGACTCAACTTTCAAGAGATTGAAGAGCGACTTGCACTCCATTTCCTACCCCATGCTATTTGACAATCTCTTATGAATAAGTCAGGCTGATGCCAGTTAAGTTTTCTTTTTCTTTTCTTTTTTTTACTTTTTGATTTTCTAGCTTTTTTTGTTGCTTTTTTGCTTTTTAATAGATGTCACAGACATACTTCAGTTCTTTCTCCCGGTGCTTATTTGAAACAAGCTCCGCTTGTTCAGGAGAATTTTATGCAACATCATCTGCATTTTTGACAAACAAAATTGGCAGCAAAAGGCACCTTAAACAAACATACAAAGACAAGAAAAGCATAATAGAACGCCTAATCAAACCTAGGACTGCAAATTGCACTGCCGTGTACCTAAGAGATGAAGAACAAGCTAAGCTTAAGTCATGTTGGATCGCACACATTTAAAGTGACCAAACCGTCTGACACGTCCCTTTCCCCACCTCACACACTCACACACTTGCTCTCTAAGGTTTGGGTGGAAATATAATGTGAACTCTGGTACGTAAACTGCATTTGTAAGGGTGTCCGGTGCATATGTATGTGGAGTGTGAGTAGGAGATGGTAGGAAGTTGTCACACAGGGCGTAAATGAATCGCTGGTAGTGCATTCCCCTCCTAAAAAACAGGCGACGTAAGCCATAGCGAGCAGCCAGTATATCACCGTGCATTGAAAGCTAGACCTGTGCATGCACACAGTCAACACTCGCACCCAGACGTCTCACAAACCCACAATCAAGCGTACACTGTGTGGGCCAGGTCAGATTTGGTCGTTCTTCGAACGTATTGCACAAAGAAAGAACGGGAGCAAATGACAACCCGTGGTGCATCCCGTCTGCTCCAAGCAGAGGCCAGCACAGAGGAGGACAGTGCTCTCGTGTTGCATATACATATATATGTACTGTAGATGTGTACATATACATGTATATCCACATATACATAGATGTTGTGCAGCTCTATATATGCTTTGATCTGAGTGTAGATTTATACAGTATATACTTTTTGCATAACTTATATTGGATTCCCTTCTTTATTGTGAAAAACGTGTCAAAAAAATCAACACCCTCTTACAAATATGTCACAGTCTACCTAGTGAGACTAGGGCGATGAGTGAAGCCATTCTATTAAGATAATTATTTTCCTGTATTCGAGTAATAGCCGTTTTTTTTATAAGTATTTCCGTATTTACAAAAAAACTCTGCATGCTGTTAAAATAAAATTATATATATTACATTATTTATAATCTCTTGGAAAAGGTCATTCTTAACTTTTCAGCCTTTGTGCTGCTTACAACATAGCCTATACTGTACAATAGTTTTTTTTTTAACGAACAATGTTCTTGTTCTTGTGTTGCTGCTTACAGTCGAGCCTGCATGACTGTATAAATGAGAGCTTAGCTGAGCAGAATAATTGATTTGGTTCAACACCCTCACATGCAGCAGCTGGACCATCAACACTAGATGAAGGGTGAGGGACAACCGCTGTCACAAAAAGGAAATGGAAAGTCGCTTTGATGTGTGAAGTTGGCCGGCTCACAGTTAGCGGCTGTGGAACCAGTATCGGAGGTTTTTTTTGCATTAGTGTGTTGGTTGAGTGAAGTAACAAGGCTGACCGGGGATCAACTGCACATTTCAAACCAAGAAAAACTAAGAACCATCAATCACGATATCGACTCACTACAATCGCCACAATGTTTTATTATGGCCTAAAATCTCTTTCAGATAGCCCTACTCATCTCTCTACATGAGAGTACAATGTTGTGGGAAAGCTACTGCTTTGGCTCCACCCCATATTACAAACATTCTCTAGACCCAATAAAGGCCCTTGTTGATGACATCAAAGACACATGATACATCTCTGTTGTATCCTGAGTATAATGGGAAAAGTCAACAAGCGTCAGTCTGAAAGTGTTAAGCAGGAGAGAGTTACTCCACTCCTGAGACATTCCAGAAACAAATGACACACAGCGAAAGTCAGACAGATATCTTTGGCTTCTCCATATAAGCGTCTGTGACTGCCCAGCCACCACTTCTCTCAATCCTGCCCTTGCATCCTGGCTACAATCAGACCACTGCTGACCATGTGATGGCTTTATACACAGATCAAAACGAGACAAATGTAAAGAAACATTCCGTGTAACAACGAAATGAAATTTCACTGTTAATAAAACGAAATTAAACTGCCACTTTCTCAAAAATGGTTATAGCTCATCTCATCGAACCCCCTGGTGTAGGTTAGCTACGCCAACCAACTTGCAACACCCCGAATAATGCCCAAATCTTTGCCCCTCATTAGATCCACCTACACTATGACCTGCAGCGCAGGCAGCGTCAAAGGCGAGGTAAGCAATATTGCTGCATACAAATAAAATGAGAAGCTTTTTAGGAATTACAGTGATGTTTTTGTTTAGATTTCCAAACCTCATACACACCTATCGCAACATCAAATATCCCTTTAGTTGTCTCCCGAGCATCTTACCGCGAGGATTCATCAAGTGATTTGTACTACAAGAGGCATTTTTCAACAAGTCAAGCTCAATGTTTGAAAATCGGAATTAAACTGGAGAAGTAGATTCCATTGAGCAAAGTAGGCCAAATTTGGTAGGATCAACTAAAATTGGTCTGAAGTTTAGCCTGAAATATCGTCAAGCCACTGTGGTGGTCTGTATTAGTGTTTTGTGGACTATGATTACTCATGCAAAATTTCTGATCAAAACATGCCACCATGCAAGTCATTTCTATGCATTGAACAAGCACAATAATTTATTATTCATTTGGAGATGTGTTTTGGGGGTCCCTGGTTATTGCCCCCAGTCCTATCATTGTGAAGCCATGTAGAAAAAGCCTGTAGATGCAGGTATAACAAAGTTCTCATGATACTGTTACTGAGGGTGACGTGGGCAAAATGTTGAATGCTAGTTAATTTTTTCCCTCCTGTTTCTCCTTTTTTTGCCACTCAAACAATGTAAAATATATTTGACACGAACAATTCAAAGAGGCTGTTGGACTCTTGTTTCACACTCATGTCTGTCCTACTCATTCTCACTCAGTCGTTGCACATTTTAGACTCTGGCAGCTGCTTCAGGGAGCTGATTCCTTCAGGAAGAGCAGTGCTTGGTTTCTGCATGGAAAGTTCACGATGCAGTTCAGAAGCGTGGGATTCAATCCTGGTTTCACATTCCTGCTCAGTGAAGAGTTCCGTACTGAAGCGCAAATATAGCCCTCTTAAATACACTTGATCAAGGATCTGTCTTTTTAAAGATTAAATCTGATTAAATCAAGTCTTGATGCAACAGTGTCACACAGGAAGCAGATTATGTTTGGTTTAACTTGTAAGAGTCTTCAAGCTTTGAGGAATCCCAAGACGTTTCTCCCCTCTACACCATTGACGATTGTAAACAATTTTTTGTCGTGTTACTTCGGCTGTGTTTTCCCCTTGAATGAAAGAAATCTGTACATGTGTAGAATTTAATTTAGGCTTCTGTTTGCTTGAAATAACAGTTCCATCAGCAGCCTTAACACTTGGATTCCCTGACGTCTTTTTGGTTTTTGCCTTTCTCCTTGCGGCCCTTGCCTTCATTGTTGTCGTCTTGTTTTTCCTTCTCGGGCTTGGTCACACTGTCATAGGATGGCAGAGATGCAGTGGAAGGTGTGCCCTCTTTCTTCTCCTGATTGGTTCCTCCGTTCTCCAGCTTGTTGTTGGCGGCCCTCCGTTTTGAAATGAAGCCTCTGCGTGACAAGTGAGCACGGTATGCTCTCTGAATGAACACGGCGGACACCTCTTCTTGTTTGCGCCGCAGAGTGGTGGTGATGGGTTCGTAGGACACCTTGGAGGGATTTGCAGCAACAAAGCGCTCTTCCATTTGCTGTCGCATCATGTCTAGGTCACCACTGTCTCCGAGCACACGCTTGGTAAAGGCAAAGAGAATGTCCAAGCAATGAATGCGGTCGCCACTCACCATGGGCAAGTCCATGGCGATCAGCTCGATGATGTTTGGCTTTGGCACTCGTAGAGGATGTTCTAATGTATCGGCAAAGTCTGGTAGTTTTGCGAAGGTGATGAACTGTGAGGCGTCTGGGTCAAACTTCTCCCAGATTTCATAAAAGGACTCAAAATCATCTTCACACAGTGGGTCAGCACTCTCCTCGGTGGCGACGCTAAAGTTCTCTAAGATGATGGCGATGTACATGTTCACCACAATCAGGAAAGACACAATGATATACATTACGAAGAAGAAGATCCCAACTGAAGGATTGCCGCAGTTACCCTTGACTGTAGTTCCTGGATTCTCCTTTTCTGGGTCGCAATCTGGTGGGTAGTTTAAGATAGGAGCCAAAAGCCCATCCCAACCAGCAGAAGTGGTTATCATGAAAAGACAGATCATGCTGTTCCCAAAGGTTTCAAAGTTGTACATGTCATCGATTCCTAGTTCCCGCTTCACATAGGCAAAGTTTGACATCCCAAAGATGGAAAAGATGAACATAACCAGAAAAAGCAACAGGCCGATATTGAACAGAGCAGGAAGTGACATCATCAAAGCAAACAGCAATGTCCGAATGCCTTTAGCTCCTTTGATGAGACGCAGGATGCGGCCGATTCGAGCCAGACGAATTACCCTGAACAAAGTTGGTGACACAAAGTATTTCTCTATGAGGTCTGCCAAGAACATACCTGAAAAACACCAGAAAATGTGTCACAAAAATTTCCAGGCAACTGAAATTGGAAAGGGAAAACAACACTCACCAACGATGGACAGAATCACAACAACACAGTCAAAGATGTTCCAACCATTGGTGAAATAGTAATGCCGCAGAGCAAACAGCTTCAGGACAAACTCGCCGGTGAAAGCCACAATGAATATGAAGTTGATCCAGTACAAGATGTTCTCCGTCTCTTCCGACTGATCATCTGTCTCCACCATCATGGTGACCATGTTAAGACAGATCAGGATCATGATGGAAATGTCAAAGGCCTGCTGAGTGACAAAGTCGAATACCATGCCTTGGATTTTGTTCTATAATCGGGGGAAAATCAAAAAGAAGAAATAGACACATAAGAAAAGACTTAATAATCTAATACTTCAATGTTACAACAAAAGAATCATTTAAGAAAACATTACTAACAAAGCAGATTACAATCATTTAGGTTTTGTGTAATTAAAATTTGTTACAATACAATATCGAAGGTAACTATAAATAATTAACTGACCACTTGAAACTTATTCATGCAGAAATAGCACAAACACAAAAACATTTGAAATCTGGTACCAAGAGGTGTTTTTCTTGCTATTTTTGTCCAGAATGAGAACTGTGACAGTTGAATTTGAGATCTGTGACCACTGTAGCGACAGCATTAGACTTGAACAGAGTGAGAGGTGTAAGCACTATGCATTAAATCTGTTTAATGCACGGCTAATTGTTGATTATCCGATTTATATAAATTACATATAAAAAATAATGTTTAGAAATGGTAACTTTTCTCTAAAACAAAATTTGGAAGTTCATGTAAAGAAGTGTGAAGGAGAGTAGATGCTTCTGTCTGCTTACCAGAGGTCTAGGGATGGGTTTCTGCGGCTTTTTGGAACCCAGTTTCTTCATAGCATTGTAGTACTTTTTCTGTTCTTCTGTCATGAAGATATCTTGACCTCCAAAGTACAGGGGCATAAACAAACTGGTTACAACCTCAAACATTTACCCATCTCCACTCAGATTAATTAGTTCAACAAATGTATGTTAGAACACTACTGTAAAATTACACATTTTGTTTGTTTTAGATTAGTTTCTTTTTCAAACAATTCCCTGGGTTCCAATTCCCTTGGCCGAAAGGAGCAAAACAATTCACAATTACGTAATAAGAAAAAAGTTAACACGAGTAAAAACACCACCACAAAAGCAAAAACACATTTACAATTTAGAAAACACAACAACTAAATCAGAACGCACAATGGCAAATTCTGAAAACACAAAAACAAATTCAGAAGACACATAGGTGAAAAAAGGAAAGAGGTTGCCCCATTTGAGATCCAAAAACTTGGAGCTGATTGGAGGAGACTTCTGTCAATTGTGATAAGCACTTTTAGTTGTATACAAGCAGTCCATGGAATATTTCCTTTAATGACAAGTTTACAATGACAGAAATAGAATGAATTTAATACTATTTTGAGGAAGGCCATTCCTATCTTGTAATTGTGAACATGCTATCTACACATGACTATCAGTCTGCGCACCATTAAAACGCACTTGAAGGAAGCAGGTTTGTTCGGAAGGAAGAACTATGTGGCATTGCAAGCTGTAAGTAGGGCAATAAGAGCAGAACTTTGTGGACCATTGCAGTTGTTTGGATACTGGGCGATGTTGCTAGCTCTTCTGCGGGAGCACAAGTTACATGTTAAACGTGACACTGTTACGCAGTTGCTTAAAGAACTTAACCCACAAACAACTGAACAGAGAACACGCCGCACGTCTCGTCCAATCAGCACCAAGTTGTTCTGTTCTCAAATGATGCAAACCCTTTCCCTTTTGGCCTGAATATCATTGTGTTTTCTGAATTTTCCGTTGTGTTTTCTGAATTGGTTGTTGTGTTTTTTAATTTGTTATTGTGTTTTTACTTTTGTTGTTGTGTTTTTTAATTTGTTTTCCTATTTTCTTAATTGTGAACTGTTTTGCACCTCTCGTTCACCGTAGTTCAACGTATCACTTGCATGCAACTTTTAAGATGTGTAATATAAATTTAACTCAAGCACTTCATGCATCTACTAATCACTCTTGAGAGTCCAACAATGCTACTGTAGGTTCAGTCAACTACATCGAAACTTGAAAAACACAAGCATGTGTATTATATTAGGTTTCACAGTTGGGGGTTGTGATCACTGCTTGATCCTGGGGAATGAACAGCCTCATTCACAAGTAAAAAAAAAAAGCAAAGAGGTTTCCAACATTAAAAAGAGAAAAAAAGTCTTATTCTGTGACCAAACGCACTCTGTCAGAGGTCAAGTGTTTCATAATGAAAACCAGCTCTGTAGAGCTGCACAAATTAGGTCTGTATGGTAGATTTAATAAAAAGCATATGGCTGTTTAAGTGTATCTAAAAAAAATACCTAAAGAACTGTCAGACTACAGAAAAGTAAATTCTGGTGAAGAAATGTGAGCCAGTAATCTCTTTGTTGTGATGTATGCTGATATATGGTGGTGGCAGCTTCATGCTGTGGGGATATCCTTTAGCAAAAAGGTTCAGGATATTTCTCATAGGTTCAGGATTGAGGGAAATATGAATTCAGTAATGCACAGAGACATTTTGTATTTAAACCTGTTGCATAGTGCTTACAACCTAGGGACTGGGGATACAGTTTGTCTATCAGCAAAACAATGTTCATAAGCACACAGACCAGATATTAGAGGAGTGGCCCTGGGACAACTCTGAGAATGGCTTGTGAATAATCCTAATAAATTTTAATATCGCTGGAGAGTTTAAAAATGTCTTAGCAGTGATGCTGCTTATCCAACATGATGGCAAGTGACAGGAGTTGCATTTAGGAATGGGTAAAACTGCCCAAAGATAGTAATACCAAGCTTGTGGCACCATATTATAAAAGAATAAATAAATTATTGAGAAAAGATCTGAGAATTTATTTCTATTTTAAATTAATCTGGAAAAACTGCGGTGATGTGAACACTTCCTTGGTGAACTTTATCTGTAATTGAGCAATGAAAAAATTGAAGATGATGGACACTTATCTTTTTCTTTTGTTGGTTAAAGTTGTCAATGATCACACCAATGAAGAGATTTAGAGTGAAGAAGGAGCCGAAGATTATGAAGATGACAAAATAAATATACATATAGATGTTGTCCTCATAGAGGGGCTGGTCCTCGACCTGTAAGTCAGAATAAACAAGTCATTGTGATTAATCGTGTCCATTAAAAGCTATTCTTAATAGTGTAAAAACTTACAAACCTTTCTGGAATCCACAGCAGCATACATGATGTCCATCCAGCCTTTGAATGTAGCCTAGTTTATTTGGGGGGGAAAAACACTCAGTCCTATGCACAGCAGCAGGAATTAATGCATTCTTTCATCCTAGATAGTACATGATTACTTGGGATTTCATTATTTGATTAATTTTTTTCAATTGTAATAGCACTCACCACTTGCAAGAGAGCTAGGTAACCTGCGCCCACATTATCAAAGTTGATCTTCACATTCTTCCAGCGAACCTCCGTATTGTTCGCATTGATTAGTGCAAAGCATTCGGTCTTATTGTTGACAACGTCAACTTTGAAATTTTCCTCTTCGGTCTGGTTGAAGCAGTAATAGTACTTCCCAGCAAATAGATTGACACCCATGATACTGAAGATCAGCCAGAAGATTAAACACACCAACAGCACGTTCATAATGGAGGGAATGGCTCCCACTAAAGCATTGACAACAACCTACAAGAAAAATCAGATTGAGGGAAGAAGGGAATGATGGAGGATGGATTTCAATGGTAGGAAGAAATGAAAGAAGTTAAAGAAAGGTATAAGTCATGATCGAATTACTCATTTCATGTAAATACCTCCAGGCTTTTTTTTTTAAAGCAAACTCATTCAAATGGTGCAGCCCAAAACTATGCTCAAAATGCTAAAGACAACATTTTGACAGCTAAAGGGAGAGCTTAGTTTTGATGCTAAATGTTAATTTAAAAAAGTAAATTTTAGAGAGTTTGTTTAAGAAATTGTTATAATAAAAACAGTCTATAATCATCCTCATTCTAATGTCAAATGTATTTATTTTTGCTGCAAAAACATGGAGATAACTACAGCAAATTATTTTAATATGGATCAGACACCACCAAGATAACATAAGCTAGTATAGCCTGATCCTTAAACAGCCGTAAACCATCTTTTTAAGTCACCTTTATACATAACCTTTAAAATGGAAAGTATTGTAGGTAAAAGTTAGCATTTAGGACGTGCTACTTAGAGAGAAACTCATGATCATGGCATCAGGTGTCATATTAATTAACACAAGCACTGTATTTAGATTGACTCAGATTACACTGGAGAGCTCGATCTCTGCTTCTGTCTGCTTCTAATGACTTGCCACATAAGTATTGCTACTCATTTAGTTGCCTGAATAAAATTAATGTTAATGCAAAGTAAAAATAAAAGTGTGAATTCAGATAAAGTTGAGTTGTTTGTTAAATTTGATTAGTTTATTATAAATGAGTAGCAATTCCATGCATGATGGTGTATTTTTCAATTGAAAAGCAAACAGAAACAAAAAATGTAGGTCTCAAGAGAACATCTGATGGAGGTTTCAAATCAGGCTATACTTGTTTACATCTTAAAATGCAGAAGGACTCCAGAAAAAAAGAACATGACTGTTTTAAAGGTAGGCACCAAAGACTCTTACCCTCTGTGATAGGTTTGATATATCGTAGGGGATGTTGAAAATGGTGCATGCAGGCTCTAAAACCTAGCCATGCCCCTGACTCATCTTAAAAATTAGCGACCACAGATCAGTTATCTATTTCAATTGTTAAACAAAACCGCTGGAATTGTTCTTTTATCTAAAAAACAATAACTCTCTGAATGATAAATCTGATTTGTATTGACTAGATACGCTTTGATGTCATTGACAAAATTCTTGGAATCAATGAGATCACTGCGCAGTCTCCAGTCTCAAATATCATATCAGCTGCAGCAAAACCAAGGGGAAACATGACCTTCTGCCCACACCTTCAAGAACATGCATTTAACATGATAAAAACGTGAAACTTTATTAATGAGATAAATAAATAACGCAATTTAAAATATTCTATGGACTCATGATTGGAGAAATCATTTTAAAACTTATTTTTTTTGGAGCCAGCTACAAGATGACCACCAGCTTCAGTACATTTATAAACACTAAGTTACTAATATAGCACGAATAAATGAAAAAACCTTCTAAAGGTGGCCCCAAGGATAATCAGGTGATGCTCGGTGCTGCCTAAACAGCAAAATTAACTCTATTCAAAAAATAATTCTAATTGAGAAAAAATACTTTAGGCCTCTTTCACATTACAAACAACATGCAACTTGATCCATACTGCGTATGAACGCAATCCAGCTCGCTGTGAGGTGAGCGTGTGCAGGAAAAGGCTTTGATCAAAATGAAAGTAAGCATGAACTTTTGATTCGAGGTGATTGTATGGTTTTATTTAGGTTCAATTCTGAATGGAGCCACCATCATTTCAACCAAGTTATATCAAGAGGAAGATAAAGAAGAAATATTTATTAGTTAATTACTTCACTTTCCTTCGACTGACTGCTTTCAGCTCTGTTTTCAACCATGGTTATTGTTAAGCTTCCCATCAACGGCCAGAAATGTGATATCTGTCCCCATTGAATGATGTAAAAGTCAAGTAAATGTGACCTGGCTGTTCATACTGACGTCGCATTGCAAAAAAATCTCATATATTTCGGATTCAGGACCACATATGAAAGCCACCTGAGTATGATTAGAAAAAATCTGAATTGAGCTGTTCAGACTGTGTTGAAAATATCAGATACAGGTTGCATATGGGCAAAAAAAAAAAGAAACGGTCTGCAGTGGCCCCGCTGTTGACCCACTGTATTTTAGTGTGTTTTAGGACCAGTTCGATTAACAATATTGTAGTGAGAACTCGTTTAAGCTTGAATTAAATAAGTTAAAAGAAGGAGTAGTTTAACAGCCCTTCTCTGAAAACACAGTGACATCATCTTCGGTCATTATGTAGAGTTCATTTTAAGGGTTGGTATCAATGCTTATTGATAGTACTGAATAAGCAAGAAGTTATTGTTACGTTTAGGCAAATGTAAAACCATGAATCTATTGTATGACTACCAATGTACAAAGAGGGAATGTTCCAACAATGTTCCCATAATGGAGCATGAAAATACTAAATGATCTAAACAAAGCTGCAACAGGGACCATTAGATGTGTCACTTATAAACAAAGAAAATATTTTAGGAGCATCCTGAATGCTCTGTGCAGATTCGTTTGACACCCATGGACAACTTTTAGGGAACATAGAGGAAGGTTATGGGAAATGTGACCCTCAAGGGAACCAGTGGACAACTGTTGGATCATGGATTAAAGAATGGTGCAAACTAGACATAGAAGATGTCTGAAATAAGAGAACTTTGGTCAAATAAAAAAAGAGAGCAAAAGAAATGAATGGTTGTGATGAGGCAGCTTCACATAAAATCCTTGCTGTCCTTTTTTAATTAACCATAAGTTTCCCCAAAAGTTGCTTTAAGATGATTTTAATAAGATTCTTTCATGCATCTTGCAAAACATTTAGCTAAATCTGCACAATTCAGCAGCATCATGATGCAAAAGTTATTCATGCGGAAAATTTTCAAATGCATGCACTTGAAGGATAGGTTCAGCTATAATGCAATGCCAGTTGGTTTTCCAAATGCCTGATACTGTATATTTTCATTATTCCTCTTCAGCCGTGGTTTTGTTTTCTGCACAATGGTGGTTTTGGGCATGCAGTCGTGTTCTCACATAGTGACTGGCATGCACAGGGCAGCCCTGGATCTTACCCTCATGCCCTCAAACCGGGACAAAGCTCTCAAGGGCCTGAGAGCCCTCAAAGTTCTCAGAGACTTAATGGGGCCCAAGTCTGAGTAGCCCAAGGCATTAGCTATAAGGCTGACTATAGACACCTACAAAGAGAGAGAGGAAGGAAGGAAGAGAGAGGGGCCAAAGTGTTAGAGTCAAGGAAGACATCAGGGAGATAGAGAGAAGATCCTAGGATACGTTGGTGTACGTATTTCAAACAAACAGGAGAGAAAAATTCAGGTTAAACAGTGGGGTTAACCAGTCATAAGTTTTTTTTGGGGCACCCAAATATTTGGTCTTAAATAGAAGAAACTTGGCAAGCAGCTTACAGCAAAACCTGGAAGGAAACTTGTGGTTGAGAAATACAAAAAACAGAGGTGAAGGGACACATTTAGAGAAGAGGTGTGCACAAACGTACAAGCACATTCACTGTACTTTGCACCCACAGAATACACAGTACGTACAGACACCAACCGCGTAAGGTACACACGAGACCAGTTGAGAGTCAGTAGGATAACAGGGCGGTTTGGGAGAGTAAGGAGGCAGAGAGAGAGAGAGAGAGGACCTCCTGTAAAAGAACAAGCAAGTCCCAACAGAGACCTTACCCTGGCCCCTCACTTCCCGGCCCTCTTATGCCCTTCAGGCCCTCTGTTTCCATCAGCACTATAGAGAGACAAGGTTAAAGTGCCTGTCAGGGTGTATGTCTAGAATTTGGAGAAACTTTCGATGAGGACTTAAAAGATCTCGTCAGAGAAACACGCAATCCCATCAAGTACATGAGTGTGTAGAAATCGGCACATAACATGTTTGTGTTCAAGAATTATATTAAGTAATCCACTTCCCAATAAACAATAAACCAATCCATTTTAACTTGTGTCATTCAATAGTGGCTTTCACTGCTCCCAAAGGATTGAGTCCTTGCTTAGAAATTCTTTCTGAGCTGATTGTACTTCTCTACTGATCGCTACCTTCCTGGTGGGCAAATGTGAGCTGGAATAGAGACCTGTGGAATGCCTTCTCCCTAAATGTGTTTCATTCATTACATTTCATTTCATACATATCATAGAAAATAGATAATGGGGGAATTTAATTTAAAGGTGCAGTATGTAAAATTTTGGCAAACATGGGACAGCAACCAAAAAAAAAAAAAGGGGGAGCAAAATAATCCCTTCCTCCTCCCCCAGATCATAAGAGTTATCTCACTGTTTCAATAGCACAAATAGTTTGTTTAGTTAGAATCACTTAATATCTTTAAGACTTCTAGACTACGGTCAAAAAGATTACAGCTTGCTTAAAGTTGATCACATATGGCCACCCAGGCCAACATGGAATATGATTTATCTACAAAGGTTAATTAGAACAGCTTTATAATATACAGCCAAGCTGTTTTAACGGTGTCTAAATATAGTGCAATGATATTGTTAACAAAGACAATTAGCTTTTAGTAGCTTTTAGACTTTACCATTTATTATCAAATTTTGTAACTCGACCACAGCTAGAAGAAATGTATTTTCAAGCAATATAATGATAATTTAAAGTACAGAAAAGCTTGCATCTAATCTAGCTAAAGTGATGAGCTGTTATTGCTGATGCAGCTTGCCAGTTCAGGCGTTATGCAATTACTTCAGAGTATTTTTTAAAATTCTTGTACCTTTTCTTGTACTCTTATTGTGTCTATAAAAGTATCACCGATGTATTTTTTTTTAAAGTCATGATGATGTTTTCGAACCAAAATGAGGTTTGGAGGTGTCTCTAATATATACTTTAACAGATCATTCATTCTTAAAAACAAGTACAGCATTTTGAGCCTTGTCTCCCACACGAGAATCTGACGCATTACCTTAAATGTCACTGTTCTAGATGATGTCATTAACTGAAATCCTATGCTTTACACATAATGGTGAAATCAAGGACTCATCTTTATTTCAGTGAAACTGATTACAGTTTTTTTACAATAGCTAGGACAGTTTTTTTCAATACATTTAACAAGTTTTGTAAACTCTGAACACGATTGGCACAATATCCGTCTACGTAGGTGATACAATTAAAACTTTTTTGTTGCTTTGATAAAAAAAAAAAACATACAGTTAATACTAATTTAAAATGCTTAAAGAGGAATGGGGCAAGGGAGAGGAGTAGGACAAGAGAGAGGAGTGCGGCAAGGACTAGGCAGAGGAGTTAGAATGCAAGGTGGGCCTCAAAGAAGGGCCATTGCTAAGATAACATGGGTTATCATACAAAGAGGCTGGTGAATGAGTACAGCCAAATCTCAGCAGGGCACTGTGGCGTCTATTGGCCGTATTTTCAGAGAAACCAACAAGTAAGTTATTGTTTCTCCAACAGAAGAGGGTAAATAATTTTACCATTTACTCAAATTAGAGTCTCATATTACTGTTTTTTGTCCCTCTAAGGATTCAATGTTTACCTCCTTCAGGTGGCAGAAAAAAGGTCTTGAATGAAGTACAGGAACTTGCCATTGTCAACATGCTTATTGCTGACAATGAAATAAAGCAGAGGACAACCTTGTTTTTGGGAACGTTGAAGCAATCAGCATAACATCCATTTCTCGACCTCTCTAGCTAAACACAGAGTTCGATTGAAACAACTGTACAAAGTTCCTTTTTAAAGGACAGTGAATGCATCAAAGAAGGTTATGCAATAAAGTCATCACTGTACTAGTATACAGTGTGTTTTTGCAGTGTTTTGGACTACATTAGTTAGATATACTGTACAGCACAACATTCATATACTGTGTCTAATGCAATGAGCGCTGTATGCCAACACATAACAGCTGAACACTGCCAGGGGTGGATAAGGCACACCAAAAGATTCTTCCCAAGATGCCTTGCCAGAGAAAATATTAAGTATGATGTGGATGAGAACATGTGGAGAAAATTTTATTTTACAGTAACTTTAATTGTTTATATATATTCTTTTTGTGGGTATTGCAATATATTTTTGTGCAAAAAAAAATGTACAAAAAAATTATATTTTTTATTCATTCATCTTCATGTCGGCTTTCTTCCCTTTCGGGGTTGCCACAGCGGAATGAACCGTTAACTCTCTGGCATATGTTTTACGCGGTGAATGCCCTTCCACCCGCAACCCATCACTGGGAAACATTCACACACACATTCACACTTTAACACTATGGGCAATTGTTCTTATTCAATTCACTTATTCCGCATGTCTTTGAACTTGTGGGGAAACCGGAGCACCCGGAAAAAACCCACATGATCACGGGGAGAAATGCCACCTGCCCCAGCCGAGCCTCGAACCAGCGACCTTCTTGCTGTGAGACGACCGTGCTACCCACTGCGCCACCGTGACGCTTTATATTTTTTATTATTATATAAAATTTTTATATTACCATATATATGTTATATTATACAGTTAAGGTTATATTTTTGCAGCAAAAACAAAAAAAAGAGTTATGCATTTACTAAAACCAACAAAACAAACATGTTGAGAATGTTCAAAAACACGGGCAGACTGACTCAAAGTAATGCCGTTTCTGTAATGTCAGCTGATGATAGAAATGTGTTGGTCATTGTGTTAGGATTGACTAAAAAGGTTGCCTTTGAAACTTTTTGAACAATTATTTGCTTTTGAAACATATTTGCAGTCTTTTGTTGACATATTTTATTGTGCTAGTATATTATTATATTTTGAAATTGAGTTTTGGAGTTTTGTTTACAACGGGGCATTTTGAACATGAACTGTTTTGCCAACTGTGTGTTTTTACGGAGTAGGTGTGTTAAGAGTTAAGCAAACTTGTTAAATGTATTGAAAAAACTGTCTTAGCAATTGTAAAAAACTGTAATAAAAACATGGATGTATAAAAACTAACTATCTGCTAAAATAAAGACAACTATCTGCTCATTTATAAAGTGAAGGCTCCACCCAGTTGCAACTAAATGATAAGATCTTTTTGCCGCTGCGGCAGACATTTTCATTCAGCACCATCTGTAACATTAAACTGTTCACGGCGTGCACAGGAAACCAGATTTTTGCCTTTGAGATTGGACAACCCGAGGGAGGAAATATGTCACGTTACCACACAAACTGTAAACACAAATTCAAAACATGTCGTACCCTGAGTTTCTAAATTCAAATTTGCTTTTAATACCGTTTTTTGTTATATTAGTACTAGAACTGAACATAGTTGTTGAATGTCTCTTGACATATAATTAACAATTTCTGATTACTTTTGGTTCAATTCTTACCCACTGCACCTTTAAATGATTACAACTTTGGCCATGCTTGTTTCATACAATGGACAGGTTTAAAAAAAAATGACAAAAATTCTAAACTTAGAACCCAATTAAGAACTAATGCGAGTTGCAGAAAATTTCGAATGAAGCATGTACATAAAATACATCAGAAGAAGTCAAAATATTACTGTCACATACTGCAGTAACATGACCTCAATCCTTACTAAGAAAAAAAAAAAAACAAGTTTTTACCAAGTATATTTTCATGACCATTAACATGAAAATGACTGCACACATATGAAATTGTGCAGCAAATGACCAAGCAAAAAATTTCAATTGTTAGACTACTCGGTGTAGTCAACCATTGATTTGCTGATAGCGTTTGCCCTTGCAGTGCAATTGTATGAAGTGGCATTCACTTTGCCAGCGTTAATTTGTGATTTTTCTTGCATTCTTTGGGATGTAAGCCTCAGTGGAAATTGTCTACAACTGTGTTTTCTATTCAGAGAAGACAGTGAGAATCAGGATCTTAGATCAGAGGAAATCTATCCTTAAGGCCGATGAATCCAAAGTTGGCATCTTTAGCTTGACCGAATATTATTTTTGTCATAAATAAAGAAAGAACATCCTGATTTTCTATAAATGTATGGTTTTCACTGTGACTCATGGAAGAGGAGGTATGATGGTGTGGGGGTTTATGAACACACTTAACCCGCAAGGTTGTCACGGCATCCTGTGGACACATTCTATCTCGTCCGCTTGCTATAATAGGGACCATTGTTTATTTTTCAACAGTAGAATGGTCCAAAAAACTCCTCCAAATTCAGTAGTCACTTAAACTACACTCAATCCAGGTTTGAGAGTGAAGTCCAGCCATGTTGATTACTATATGTTTTCATTTATAGTTTCAGGGAGAATCTATTGTGTAAATACTCATGAAAATAAAGAAACCCAACAAAAGATTAGGTGTGTCTGAAATTTTTGCTGGTATTGTTTTACATTCATTCACCCTCAAGGGAATGACAATCAACCAGACACAGACAGAACAAGTATCTTATTAGAAAAAATATTCTGTTGTATTGAAAAAAAAATCTCATTGTTTAACAAATTGACCAACAGTTAATCATAACATGTTAAAACTATGAAAAAATAAAGCAGAAATGTTGAGAAATTTCAAACCAGAAATTTGCTAGTACATTATTTGGATATATAGAACATTACTTACATCCACAATGAAGAAGTCCAGCCAGCACCAAGCATTGGTGAAGTATTTGACAAAGCCATAGGCCACCCATTTTAGCAGCATTTCCAGGATGAAGATGTATGTGAAGACCCTGTCTGCATATTCAAGAATGACCTGAATGGTTTTCCTCTGCTCTATGTAGACGTCCTCAAATGCCTGAGAAAAAAAACACATTTTCAGTCTTCATATCTTGTGTTCCAAAGTCAAAAATGAAATGTTATATTATATATATTTTTCCAAACTATTTATTCCTGTAGTAATTACACTCTATAATACTTTCACTTTAAATAGTGATTTGTCATGGCATAAACAATCAAACCTTTCACACCGGTTTACAATTTACAATTAAAATTTAAACTATATATTTGCTTGTAGTTAATAGCTACGTTTCGCTTTTCATTGTACATAATAGTAATCTATCTCATATAAATATAAAATTTCTCAATCTTGTAAAATGGCTCTTAAACAATGAAATATGTAACATGGTAAATTATTTCCATGAAGCAGTCTATACAATTATTTTTCTTTTATCCATACTGTATTTTTTAAATTTTCAGTCTTACAATATTATGTATTTTTTGTACTGTCTCCTTATTAACTTTGCTAGTCCCTAACATCAACAAAGTGTGGCAGTGTAGGGCTGCTTAGTACAATTGTTCATAGCTCATGCACGACCCCTAATGGTGAGAGAGCTGCACCAGCAGCAGAAGCGTCTTCTGTATGTGGAGCCTTTCCTTTCCTTCAGCATTTGGCTATGTTCCCTAAGAGGAGAAATGAGATACTGCAGGCCTGAGACAGACTGCTGAAGTGCAGTGGCCAGTACTGAGCAATATACATATGGCCATTAACTCCTTGCATAGCTCATATAGCAGTCTTCCACAGCCTCAATCACATTAAAACCTACCTGCAGCAAACTCTTAGGGCATTAGTTGTGCACAGATATGCGTTGTGCCGAGATAAAAAAAAAAAAAAAATCCATATAATACAAAAGCACCTTTCGAGAGAACACATCCCAGCCGGTCTTAAATCTTGAGGAGTCGGGGTACTGAAAGTTTCATAAATGCATATACTATTATGAATTTTGATGTGGGTATTTGTGGTTAGGAGATGATACATTTAGTTATTTAGACAATGCTTACATAGAGAATTCTTTTGTTTGAACTCACCAGAGCTCCAGAGCTGAGAAGAATCATAAAAATGATGAGCGTCTCAAACCAGTTGTGTTCCACAATGAGGTAACAGGTTTTCCTCAGAAACCACCAGTACTTCCCCCAGCCCTCGGTGATTGGCACATCACAACATTTGTAGCGTGCCACACAAGCTGGAAAAATGCATTTAGTGGTTACACATGGGTATATACATTAAAATATACTCATAAGCAAAATAAAGAAATGCACCCAAAATAATCATTTGAAATTTGGATTGTTTTCAATACAAGATCCCAATGTTGTGAGTTTAGTTTTAATTGTATAATCTGTCTGATATGTGATGGGTTTCAAACAGTGATTTAATGTTCTATTTTGTCTTTGTTAATGTTTACATTTTTTTAAACTCGGGTAGAGTAACTGCACCAAGACAGAGTGGAAGTTGCATCATGTGTGAGTGATTTGCATGTTAAGTTAATGGATAGGTGTTAAATGGAATCCATCTGGAGAAGGTGGAGTGGGTATTGTCGGTATAGCACTGCAGATCATTCTGAACTTATGGTTAAAATTGGTCAACACTGCTGCCTTATTGTGGCCTTCCCAAACAACGAGGAAAGCAGCAACAGCAAACATCTTGATATAAGTTGAGAGAGGAGCAACAGGTAATGGAACACCTGGGATAGAGCTGGAAGCTTCACTAGTAGGAAATACATAAGTGAATTATTTAAAAAGTAAAATGTAAGAGTCTGACAGCAGATTGGAAAAAACTGGTGTTTTCCTGCAGATAAAACTAATATCCATATGAAATGCTCAGGTATATAAAACATTAACAGTTGACCCATAATAAAGAATTTTCCTCCTTTTACCAGTCCTGCAGTCAAGCTTCCTCTGTTTAAAAGCATTAGTAACCAATACGTCAAGTACATCCTGATTACCGTTGGTCCATCTTTGGAAGATTTACATTTTCAGTGAATTATCATGTTATTTGACGCTGTTGAGGTTGTACTCGAGACAATAGGTACATCTGGTGATCACTGCAGAGGAGGGTGTGTTTAATGTTTACTGCACATCCATTACTGATTTCAGGTTTTTCCTTAAAGGTGCCATGTCATGATAACCTGACTTTTCTGACATTCCTGGCCTCTTGAAGTGTTGTTCCCTCATCAAAAAGATGCCTTAAGTAGTATTCATATTAGTTCATGCATGTTTGAGCAATCCTTTATTCTTTTTTCCTGAGATGAAAACAGCTCGTTTTCCTTATCCCCACCCAAGCCCCACCTACTTGTCAATCATATGAATCGCTAGAACAGCTCCTCTCTATGACAAACAGAAAACGTGGTTTGACCCGGGAAGTGTGAGAGCAGCAGACCCGACTGGATAAACAATGCCAGAGAAGGGCGTTTTCGGCTGTCCAGAGCCTAACGTTTTTTTTTGATTACCAAAGAATGAGTTAATTCATCAGAAATGGCTCAATTTTGTGTCTGCTTGTAAAACTTGGAAAGATCACCTTTGCTTGTGAGCAGCACTTCACATGGTTCATCAACAAAGAACAGTTTGATAAAGGATTTATGACGAGGCTCGCTCTCTCACCGGTTGCTTTTCCAACTGTCCCGTGTTCATTGATTTGGAGGTTCACACAGCAATTTATTTTAATTGTGCTAGGCTTAAATACATTAATGAAATACACAATTTTAACTCTTCATACATAAAGCCGAGCGCACACTACCTGACTTTTATAACCCTATAAGGAAATCTTGTTTCAGCACACACAAGAGACTCTGCATTTTATTTTCCCTAAAATCCTAAACATGGACACTCTACAAAAGTCAATCGTGGGGAACGCACACTACAGGGATGGTACTAATGCTATTGTGCAAAGCTCAAGAATCAAAAAGTAAAGATCGCAACCAGATCTTGTATTGGCATTTGTCACAAGTAACACCTACAACAAAATAAATAATAAAAACACGCTTCTGAGGAGCCTTTTCCCTCCAGTTTCTGTTTCATTCTCTGGACTTAAACTCCGTGTCAGACTCAGGTTTACACATATAAGGTGCTGTTACATCACGCACAGCCGTTGCCTGTAGATTATGTTTTAAAACAATAACATGTGTTTTAAGCGTCATTAGTTGTGTCTGGTGTTGCTCAAAACAGACGTGCTTGAGAGCACTGGTCAGTAGGGGGCGTGCCAAAAGCTCGTTTGTGAGAGGGGCCAGTGTAAACAGTGAGTTTTTGCCAGACCAAAAATACAAGGTGATTCTAAGGCGCTTTTTACTAAAAATATTGCATTTTCAACATTATTAACAGTGCAGGGCTAGTATAGAGGGCTCAAATATTGATTCTAAGTGCTATAACAAGGGCATAACATGGGACCTTTAAGCTTGTTCTATCAAAAGCAGTTTTTAAAGTAAAAGCATTTTGAGCTCTGCGGGCGGTTCCAGGTTCATGACCCCTGTAACATTTACTTTACTGCAAAACAAGAGTGTGTATATTATGATACTGTAGTATAAGCCACTGCATTGTTTACTACAATGCTTCAAAGAGATCATCAATGACACATTCAGTATTCTTCAAGCTGACAATAACAGCTCACCATCAGTCCAACAGGCCTCTGGGTCCAAGTATTCCTCCACCACCTCCACCACAGCCATTTCCTCCTCGTCAGGCTTGATATCGATAGTACTTCCCTCAGAAGAGCTGGTGTCATCCAACTGGAAGAAACCATAATTGTTCGATCATTCTAAAATACATAATATTTGACATACTGTAACACCAAATGTTTAATTTGCCAGAAAAAAAACTACATATAAAGGTGTTTCAAAATTAGTTAACAATACCTTGACCTAGCCTCAAGCCCATCAATGATGACTGAAGTCATAGTATTCAGTTTTCTCACATTTTCTTTGAAAGTCTTCGCATTTAGATGCAGATTCTAAAGACAATGTGACAACGGTTTCCAATACACTCCATCAGTAAGAAAATCACTTAATCACACTCAGATGAGCGTACCTCCACTTCCCATCAAGACATAATCATAATCCCCATTCTTCCAGTGCCCAGTGCTTAGTATTGGATGCCCAGTTCGCATCGTGCCAAGCTCTACATAGTCTATCAAAAACCGTGTTACTCTTTTGAGCCTCGCTGACTTCGAACCTTGAGTCTTTGCTGCCTGCTTCACGACTTCCACCTAGCTCTCCGGACTCTGCCCCCTAGCTGCCCGCCTCGATCACTTCACTCGATCAGTTCAACCACTACTCTCTTAATCTCTCTTATGCTGCAAGTGTTCATCTGACGCATTGACCTTAAGCCTCAGTACTTCTTATGTTTATATTTCTATCTTGCCAATAAACAGTGTTGCACATGGATCCCAAACAGTCTGTCAATTGATTACAGTGACAAAGTGACATACAGTTACAGATATGTTTGAATGGATATGAGCTTTAAAACTTGAAATAAATGATACATATCCAGGCATCATAACTAAACACTTATTTTAAAGCACCGTCTATGAATGGTAAGTAAAAAGCAAGGCTGGTTGTGCCCTAGCAGTAACCTTGACTATTATTCTGGAGGTTTAGCTTAATTAGCAGTCACCCAAGACACAATTAACCTCGACACATCTATAACTGAAGGAACAAGGTTACAAACCATCATCTACATATGCAAATCAGACAGTGATGAATGACTTTTGCTGTATGTTATGCAAATTGAGTTTTTATTGATTTTATTGTATATTACAGCACTGCACATCAGTTATTTAGTTGTATTCACAACTTAAAAAAACAAACTGACACAAACAAGTTAAATATCATCTAACAGTGTGATTGTCACAATGTTTGGATTGCAAATCCATGTGTACCTAAAATGAGTATTTATTTAAGTGAATGAAATACAAAAGAAATCCTCACAAAAGGTAAAAATAATAGACCAGTGAATCGCAAAAGCTAAGCAGGAACTAACGGAACATGACAAAACAAAAACGTGAAATAAAAACAAACGGGAGAATATAAAGAGATAATCAAAACATATTATTATGAATAATAATAATAACAATGCATAATAACAATGCAGCAATTTATATAGTATTTTTTCAGAGCTCAAAAACACTTTTCAATGCTCAGAGCATTATTTATTCACTCCACATTCACACTCTGGTGGTGATAAGCTACCTTGGTAACCATCAGCTGCCCTGAGGCAGTCTGACACAGCCTGGCTGCTATTTTGTATCTACGGCCTCCTGACCACCACCAAACACCCACACATTCACCACACACACCCCACCAGTAACACACATCCACCAAACACACCCCACCAGTCACTCACATTCACCACACACACCCCACCAGTAACACACACCCCACCAGTCACTCACATTCACCACACACACCCCACCAGTCACACACATCCACCAAACACACCCCACCAGTCACACTCATCTACCAAACACACCCCACTAGTCACTCACATCCATATAGGGCAATATTTAGTTTTGAATTGTGGCCTTCGTTTGACAATGTTTGTGTCACCTCAACTTTGTAGTCTTTCTCCTTGTAAACTAAACAGACTGTTTTATATTATATTCTTTTTATCTCAGCTGTGCACCAGAGTGCCAATGCTTGAACTGTGCCTTTGCAAACTTTTCTTAAAGAAAGTGATGCTTTAGCAGTTATTTGATTTTTAACTAGCAGTTTTTGACACTAGTCAAGGTCCTTGTGCTGTTTAAATAAAGCTTTGTGTTTATTAAAAAAAATTTCACTACATTGTTGTTAAGTCTAAGAGTGCATATTCAGTTTACATTGAAACAGATTTTTAGGTTAGCAATATTTAAAATGTAAGTTTTGTTCAATTAGCTTACTATAAATTTAATAACATCAAAAAACAATGAAATATATTAATTAAAATTAACATATTGAACATATTATTTATTGTTTATTTTACCGAAGCATAACTTTGCTTTGACAAAATTAGCTAAATAGTTTCCAAAGTTATTTTATGTACACTCAACTTAAAATGTACAGTGCACCAAAACAAAAGAAATCAAGATCAAATTATCAAACAAACAAACTGTCATCCAAATAAAAGATCCAAACCAAAACCATAGCTGTCTCACACATTTGTTCACAAACATAACAGTCAAAAGCATCAAAGACACTCCACACACCAGCACTGCAGTCCTTCCTAACCCAGCCTGGCCAATAACAGCAAAAGACCCACCCACCAGCGCTCTGACTGGCTGCCAGAAATGATCTGCAGCATTGCCACTGGCTAGATGTTCAGCTCACAAAAGTGAGCGATACTGGATCTGTTACATCTAAACTGGGTCAAGGTGACCTGGCATTTGCAAAGAGACCTGCACAATGACAGGAGAGTCAGCTTGAGTGTACAGTACAGCAGTTCGAAAATTCCTATTTCACTAGCTCACTCTACAGGTAAACTGCACTTGATTTGGTTCCATCTTATCAAGCACATAAACCCTTACCAACACATTTTAGTGGCTAGCTACTTTTGTTATTTTGAGGGGCACATCAGCACTTTATTAACTTGATTTCATTGAAGCTTCACACATGCACAAAGGCAAGCATTACATCATCTGGTGGACTGCATCTATTCTTTGGCTGAGTGGCTCAACACTCAGCAGAAGCAGCAAGGCAATAAATCACAGGAATAGCTCAACTCAACAGTCTTACACTGCCTGCAAAGCCTTAATCCACCTATATACTGCTGGAATCGACCCCTGAGACAGACATCTTCTAGGCACAGTCTACAAACACTCACGCTGATCATTATGAACAATATTTTGCAACATTTTACCAATGCATAAAAATATTGACTTTTATGGATTATCTTGCGTTATCTTATGTTATGGATAGAGGATCTTCAATCCTATTTTCGGTCTTAAAAAATATAGAAAAAGTTTCAACATATCCTACTTTGGTTTGTGCTAGGTAGTGAAAGCCACTCTACACAGCAAACCTTTGAGAGCAAAAAAGACAGCAAAATTAACTCTATGTAGAGTGTATTTGGTCCTACTCTGGATAGAGTAAAACAAATACCTAAATTGAGTTAAAAACATTTAAACAAACAGCTAATAAATTGAAGAAATATTAGTATTTTGCTATACAAAACTCACAAGAGGTTTTTTGTTAAAGTTTGTAAAAGTTTAACTTAATAAATTTCTATTTACCTATAGTGAAGGACCAAATAGATTGAATTCAACTCAAGTAGATTTTACTGTGTACATGTGCTGAAGGAAACAGAAACAAACCAAAAACAACAATGCAAATTGATGATCCTGGGTAGTTGGACGTACATTGTGTAGCAAGGAGGGGATTCAGTTCCTCCTAGCAGTCAAGCACTCTTTTGAGTCTGTGGCGCCATTTGGCTTTCTTGCTGTGTTAAATCCACACACTTTTATACTTTAATTCTCTATTATCCAGAGAAGCATGAGAACTTCTCCAGAGCTGACAAGTAAAGTTATCTACACACCTATCCAAAATGAGATTCGCACAAACGGTCTGATGGCTTCTCTGAATTTCGCAATCTTATGTTTAATGTTGATGCAGTGACATCCCTTGCCCTTGGATGGCGCTCAGGGGTAGTGATGTGTCATTCATGAAAAAGACGAATCTTTAAAATAACTCATAACTATTTTGGGGATTGAATTTCTATCTTCGGCGGTGCGTGTGAATTACATTGTTAATAATCAAAAGACGCCGGTGAACGAATTCATTTACTCAGATTCCTGTATTTTGGTTTATTTCTGAGTCTTTGTTGTAAAAGATTGCAAGTAGATGAGTTTTTTTAAATGAGCGCAAAATTTTTTTCTTTTAAATGAATCGTTCTTTTAAATGAACAAGAATAAAAAACCAAAGCACCAAAACAAACAAAACTTACCATCAGTACTCAGGGAACAACAGCCACACACTCGGCCATTTTATAATCTTGTGAGCTTTGTTAAACAACTCTTGAGGGTTGGACACCAACAAGACGAGCTTCTGTATGTCTACATTGTCATCTTTTGTGATTTCACATGGGTCTTTGCCATTACTGGATTACTGGAAAACCAAGCCAATATGGCAGAACCAAAATTTTTCCCATTCACACCGATGTTTTGACCAGATGTGTGATTTGTTATGTAGTTGTCACCCACTGTTTTTGATCAAGAGGTGTTCAAGCACGAAACTTCAGAATGAAAATTCAGAGAGATGTGTAGATACCTTAATACTAGCCAGTTAGAGAACAAAAGCTAGCTCTCTTACTCCTTCACTCATCGCTAGGACATATCTCCCAAGTCATCTGGTTTAATCCCAAGTCAAACTGTATTTTACCCCTCTTTCTTGCAATCCTCCTGTATTAGTATTTTTTTCATAAATCAAGACTCGTGCATTGAACCTATGACGCATATTTTGTCATTTTCCTGTGCCACACTTCTGATTTCTCAGGCACAAATATTATGATATTGCACATTACAATGTAGCACTATACTTTAACAGCATCAGCTCTGGGAGAAACACTAAAACAGACTGTTAACAACCGCACTGCAACAACCGTTTGCAGTGTAACAGTGATTGGCAGATTTTGACATCAAGCAGCCCTTGAAATGGACGTCCGCATGAAGATTGTGGCAATAATTCATAGCAACAACAAAAAAACTGAATGTATATGTTTAATTAACACTGCAATATTTATGTAAGTTAAATATGTAAGTCAAGCTATGCAATGTATTATTCACAAAAGTCAGTGAATGCTATTTTATAAGTTGACTTTGTCAAATAGTATCTGACTAGCAGATCTGGTTACTATAGTGGAGTGGATGATTAATATAAAAGAGCATTAAAAGAGCATTGATGAAAAACTGGACATGAAAATGACACCGGCTTTAGATAAACACCAAGATGCCAATGTTAACAATGACACAAAAAATTCAAATCAAAGTTAGCTTCGTAACTCAAGGTTATTTATATGAAATACTGAATTCAATATATACAATATATACAATATATACAATATATATATATATATATATATATATATATATATATATATATATATATATATATATATATATATATTGTGGAATATTGTGTGTATATATATATATATATATATATATATATATATATATATATATATATATATATATATATATATATATACACACACAATATTCCAAACAATTTTCTAATCTTTAGACAAAATTGGGTGCACGTAAAATTGTGTCATTTTTTGTAATTGTCCACAATCCAACTTTTTTTTATTATTTATTTTTTAACAGAAATTTTCCAATACCCCTGCAGAAAATAAAACTACCATTATTTTACATTCTATATACAACATGTAACAATTTTGGCATTTTTATATCAAATTTTTCAGTAATTTTAGTCCTATTTTTTATAAAATGAAAATGAGTCTTCAGAATTTTTACTTGTTTATCAAATGCAGTTGTGCGTAATGACCCATTAAGCGCACAGTGGCCACACAAAAAGAATACAACTTGAGCAAGCAAGTAAATGCTCAGATACAAGCTTGAGGAACAAAGTCATTTTAAACAGCGCTGATTTGACAAATTCGACTTTGGTATGCTACAGACTTTACCCAAAAAATCTTAAATTGTGAGAAATATGATTCTTATTTAAGATTTCTCAATCATCAAGATATTAAAGAGGCATAGTAAAGATAATCAATACTCACATCTTTGCTATTCTCCACATCGGACTCACTGCTGAAGTCTTCAGTGTTGAGGTTCTCAAAGTCAGACTCCCCGACAGCAATGGGAACCCTCACTGTCAGGTTAGGATTGTGTATGAAAGACATAGGCTCCTCATCAATCATGTACTTCCCCACACTGCTCCCAATTCCACTCGTAGTGCCGTTAAAGTTCAGATCACCACATCTGATCTCCACACCAGTGTGATTTCCCATCAGGTTGATTTTCTTGTCATACATGTCATCAAGCGGTTTATCTTCATCTTCTAAAGGTTTCTTCTTGAGGACGTGAGCCACAAACAGCCGGACATGAATTTTAAACCAAGCGATTCCTTTCTTAATGCGGATGACTGAAATCTGCAGGTTGTTCATTTCCCCATCATCATCTGTGGCAGCCAGATTATCAGCACTGAAGGAGCTCAGCAGCAAGGCTAAGAACAGGTTCAGAACCTGATTGAGAGAAATATCCGCACTTCAACCTGCACCTTCACTGAAAATATTGTTGGACTATATATAGTACTGTACTATGATTTTTTTATTTAACTGTCTAGATGTAGGTGATGTGGGCAAAAAGACATTTTTGTAGAATGATTTTGGTTTTAAGTAAAAAATATGTTTTACGTTTTTCCCCCAAAACATGTATATAGTGAATCATTGAACTAAACCATACAGAGCTTAGGATTCAATGAAAATCAAATGTTTATTTCTACACATTTAATGAACACCTGCACTTAATTATACCAGTAGACCCAAAGTTGATAATCACAAAAAAGTTTTCTGTTTGATTTCATATCCAAGTCTGATTAAACTTTCGTGATAAACCTCTTGAACCTATAAAGAATATAGATTATTTGTTTCGTTCAGGGTCAAATACAAATATTACTACGATGGCCAGTATGTGGAATTCAAATTTGCACGTGAAACAAGTAACAAAGTTTAAAAAATTTATACCAAAATAAAACTATCCGGTGATATTAAAAGACATACAACTCACCACCAAGTTCCCAATGACCATCACCATCATGAAGACAGTGAGACACATGGTCTGGCCAGCCACCTCCATACAGTCCCACATGGTCTCAATCCACTCTCCGCACAGCACCCGGAAGACGATCAAGAAGGAATGGAAGAAGTCGTTCATGTGCCAGCGAGGCAGCTCACAGCTCGCTGCGATCTTACACACACAGTCTTTGTAGCTTTTCCCGAAGAGCTGCATACCCACCACAGCGAAGATGAAGACGATGATGGCCAGCACCAGGGTCAGGTTTCCCAGAGCTCCCACAGAGTTCCCGATGATTTTGATCAGCATGTTCAGAGTAGGCCAGGATTTAGCCAACTTAAACACCCTCAGCTGGAAAACAAACACATGCCGCGGAGCTTCAGAAATCGGAGATTATAACACATTACTCACTCTTTTTTCAAAATTGAGTTTATCTGAAATATTCCATCGTTTTGAAAGATGTCTCTAGTGTTAATTCAAACATTGGTGATGTCTTTCTTTTGTCTCGTGTATCTTGACTTTTAAAATCATAAAACAAACATGGCCCTAGACCAATGGCACATTGCTATTCTAATAACTCATGATTATTTGCTACAAGGTGG
Organism: Danionella dracula; assembly: GCA_900490495.1. Taxonomy (NCBI): domain Eukaryota; kingdom Metazoa; phylum Chordata; class Actinopteri; order Cypriniformes; family Danionidae; genus Danionella; species Danionella dracula. Next base: position 5,204,425 of record UELW01000234.1, on the reverse strand, counting down.
TTTGGTACCCGCCCACTCTGCCAGACAAGCCTTATCAAAGACATTTTAATTGAGCGTCGTTCAGGTGCCGTATCATGTAAACTCGACTCTCCAGGCTTTCTTGCATGTTTTAGTTTTTACCATCCAAAACATGCCTCAGGACATTTTCAGATCCTATTTTCTTTTTCAAAACTGAAGTCACACCCATAGGTCAAAACACCCCCCACTAACCAATCAGATGAGGCACTTATGCAGCTCATCCCAATAAAAAGCATATGTGCTGACTGACCCAGAAGTGTAACAGTAGTAAAACTGCATCGATAAACACTGAAAAGAAAGTGTTTTAGGATGTACCCGGCCAAAAGGGTTTTGGCTTACCAAAAGATTAATGTATTGATCGTAAATGGGTGGATTTAATGTGTGCCAACAAGAAAAACCCAGCATGGCAGTGGCATGGCTGAAGCATGGCAGTGGGAGGAATACAGCGATAGTCTAGAGGGGTCAAACATTTATAATAAATGACTTTTAAGTGTACACTACATGTGAACTGAAGAAAATACTCAAGTTTTCCCCTAGCTGCTCCAAGGCAAAGGCCACAAATTCCCAGCAAGTAAAAATCACTGTGGCCAGTATTGGGTATCATTATCAGTCTGTGACATCAGACACCAGACTGAGCGGGGCGTTAGCGGAAAGTCGACTGACATGTCTCTCAAACTCTGTATAGAGATGGGTCGCATTTGCAGATAGTCTTAATGGTCTAATAACTTCCCTTGACATAGTTGATTTCTGTTTTGAGCTCTCGAAAAATATGCATGAATTACTTAATACAACTTCAGGTGTAAACCAAAATGTTTAAATGTTTAAATTTTTTTAATAATGTTTAAAATATTAAAAATGTTAACAGTTTTATCTGCACTGTAAATAGTTAATTCTCAACCAGGTAAAATATCTTAAATCAAGGCATTATTTACTTGCTTTATGACTGACAAGATATTTTTTTCTAACAATGGAGTTTTAAACTGATCACTTATCTTAATTTTTATCTTGATACATTGATACAAATTGAAATTAGATTTACCAGCATTTTAAAGCTTTTGCTCAATAATAACAAGAATAAAACAGCTTTTTTTGTATTACAATTTCTTAATTTAAGTGTTTTAATTCTCACCTGCAAGTTGATAGATACTGCAAGTTGATAGATAACATAACAATGATAGATAACAGGAATTCATGCTCAGGTGTATTTCATTGAGGTTTCAGCTAAGCTGTGCAGTTGATAGGCTCTCCATTATCTTTACCCCTGTGAACTTGTGATATCTGTTTGTAGTAAAGAGATCTGTTTGTGACGCACCAATCTGAAGGATCTGAGCACAGAGAGCCCCTCTACATCCGCCAGGCCGAGCTCCACCAAACTCAGACTCACAATGAATCCATCAAAAATATTCCAGCCCTCCTGGAAGTAGTAGTATGGGTCCATTGCAACCAGTTTTGCAAACATTTCTGCTGTGAAGATGCCTGTGAACACCTGAAGTTAAAAGAAGAGCTCATTCACAAACATGTCGCCTTTGTGCTCTACTTAATTTTTTTCTAATCTATATTTTCAGCGATTAACCGGCTGTTTTAAAATCTTCACTGCATCTTTACACATGTAGCAAGGTTCACTCTTTATTTGGAAGTGCAGATTGCTATTCTTGAGGTGAACTAGAAAAAAAAGCTTGTCTTGGTCATCAAAGAATACAAGTTTTTCCAATTTGATCATTTTTATCTTAAACTGATGCAAAACCACAGTCAATATGCTCAAAACCCAATTGTGCTGCATAATGTTCACACATTTAGCATTGCATTCCAGCATCTCATAATGCATTTACTCTAGCTTCACACAAATTACACAGCATGACATACAGCAAAAGCCTCCTTCCTCTGGATGTTGTTAATCTGAAGAGCGACGTCTCTGGGAGTCTGTGAGAAATCTATCATGCAGCTGCTTTTTTATCCCTTTTTGTATTTATGTATTTATTTTAGTATTAGGTTTATACTAGCTAACTCATACCAAAAGTGAGTCCTTCAACATACAATTTATTACTAAATTATTATTTTCCTGGTTTTCCAGTTTTGCGCTTCAGAGTTAGTAGAGGAACATCAATATTCACCAATTACGGCTGACTTCATCATACAGGATTTAGTTTCAATTATAGACTGAATGAATGTATTATACAGTGGATAAAAGTATGTATCTAGTCATCACCATCTTAAAAGTAGAAAAACACTATAAAAATCCCTTACCAGGTTTCCAACAGAAAGCACCTCTTCAAAGTGTGGTGTCATGGGATAATGCTCCATGGCCATGAAGACTGTGTTTAAGACGATGCATATGGTGATGGCCAGATCGACAAACGGATCCATGACTATGAGGTTCACGATCTCCTTTATCTTTATCCAGAGCGGACAGCACTCCCAGATCAGAAACGTGTTGGAAAACTTATACCAGCAGGGCGGACATTTTCTCTGAGACTCCTCCAGCTCTGCGGTGACAAGAGTAAAGACAGTGAGTAAAAGAGAAAGACTAAGTAGGTAAGTACAATTTATTTATACAGCACATTTCATACAGCAAAGCCACCCAAAGTGCTTTACAATAATAGATTGGGGGAGAGAGAGGGTGTAGATCCACACATATACACAAAGATGGACAGAGGGATGATACCTTCCACCAGGGTGTTGGTGACAACGGTCATGGCACTGTTGGCTCGCTCTTTCCGGCAGAAAGAAGTATTAAGCTGATCTACCGACACCATGAGGGACCCTGAGTGTTTCCTTTTCCCTTCCACCTCTGTTGTCTGAGGAGTGGAGATAAATGATAGGATCAGAAATTTAATCTATTTTCGGTAATAATTCTGAACAGCAAACACATGCGCATGCTGACAACCTACAACCACTGTTGTATTCAGGCTTAGTTAGACAAGTACATATCTAAACTTAACCAAACATTAATTAATAAACAATACATACATCCATAAATAACTCAAGCCTCATTGCAAAAACTGTATAGATTGAAAAGCCTTTTATTTACTAAGCTATCAACAGACAATGAAATATTTGGAAATGAGGACTTGGACCAAGATTTAATGTAGTAATTTCAATAAAGTCACATGGGTGCAAAGATTTAGTTTCAAGGCTGTCTGCTTATAAATTCACCCCTGAGAGATGAGAGAAATATCACTTTCCCATTCAAAAGTTTTAATTAAATGTTTTACTGTATTGTTTGAACTTCCTGTGGCACGGATTTAAGCTTATTATCTAGCATTTTAGTTTGTGCTTTTTTTAATGGACATCACAAATCAAAACACACTATACACATTTCATAAGTGTGCACTACGTGAACTGTCTGAGGGAGGGCTCTGTCCTGAGACAACCGAAGAGCCCATCTTTTGTACTGTGAGGGGTAGTGGAGGCTTTTTACTGTTTAATTGTTGAGAAAGTGGAATGATCATGTGGTTTAATAAGAGAGAGATTACAAGCTTAATTAAGAGAGCATGTGAGTGGCTGAGATAGAAATGAGAAAGACTCAGCAGTAATTCACAATTTTAAAAAGCTAAAAACGGCGGGCATTCCATTTCCAAGGCTTTCTAGTTCATTTGAACAGAGTTGCGGTGGATTCACACCAATTAATTTCAGTTTGTATCCATTTTAATTTCATGTTTTTTTGTGTATTTCTTTAGTAGATGTTTAGCTGAAATAGCCAGTTTTGAATTTAGTTTTGCTTTAGTCAGTCTATAATAAAAATGAGTTTCAAGTTTTATTGAGTTACTAAGTATTATTTAAATTCTTTCCACAAAAGCAGAAGATGAAGAAAGAGAGGTTATGAAGTTCTAGACTCAATCTGCACAATGTTTGGACAGTAAAAAGTTTGATGGTGTATGAATTTTATCTGTGATATACGACATGTGATGTTCAAAGTTTCCTAGCTTCATGCCACTTTTCCACGTATTCAGGTGGTGCAGCATATTTATTTTGTTGATCTTTACAGTTTTTATCAATCTTTGAGAGAGGATTATTTGGGGAAGTCCGTTGTAGTTAATATGGATCAACGCATAATTAAAATGGATTAAATAAACATTTGTTTCTGATGTTAAATAATATAATTGGCAAGATACTTCTTATTTTCCATAGGCATCCAGCACTAATTATCTTCAAAATCTACTTTTGAAACTTGGTAAAACATCAAAAACATTTCTTAGCTCGTTAATGGGGGGACTAGTTGCACGGGATGACAGAATATAAGGCTGCTACCTCCTACTGTCCTTCAAGAAGCTCTTAACGAAGAGAATTAAATTGAGGTTGGTCTAGAGGCCTTTAATCCCCATTTTAAAGTGGCCAACTGTACAAAAGAGGCAAAAAATGTGTGCATGTGTGTGTGTGCGTGCGTGCGTGTGCGTGTGCGTGCGTGTGTGTGTGTGACATTAAAAAAAGGTGGACATTTATGGAAAATTAAAAACCATATCAAACCATGTTCTGTTGATGTGGTATACAAATATAACTCAAAAACAGCTACAAAAAAATATTTATAACCTAAAATCATTTTGGAACTATTGAGTTTTCCAAATTAAGTAGTGATTGTATTTTGGATATAACACGTGTCAGACCTGGCTCCAAGGCAGACAAACCTGGTAAAACCAACTGGTAAAAAAAATTAACTCAAAGCAGACAAGGCAGACAAACCTGGTAAAACCAACTGGTAAAAAAAATTAACTCAAAGCAGAGGGTGTTTTGAATCATAATGTAATGATTTATCCAAATTTTTGGGACACAATTTCCTCCAATGAAAGGGTAGTTCTCAAACCTTTTGATGAAAGTGAACGGAAACTAGAACGACTCGAGTGTACACTCTTCAGCAGCAAAATGATAGCGGCCATTCTGTGCAACTAGTCGATATTATACATCATATCTTAACCAAATCCAGGTTCTTTTTTACCTGGACGAGGCTGAGATAACAAAAATAACACAATTCAAATACAACATTTACTCTGTGCATAATTCTAGGAGGAAAAAGTCGTCATGCTAAAATACATTTCACACATTCAACTTGAGGCCCAGTTCTCAGTCTTATTACTATAGAGCACTAATAAATCTTTAACGTTTTAAACAAAATAGTATGATTTCTGTAACTTAAAAACATTCAAAACATTTGAATCTCTTCCTACTTTTTTTTATTAGGTGAGAAGAGAACTGAGCCTGACGTCATGCTTCCACACAGGAGGAGAAGGTAAAGAGAGTATAAGGATGGCGATCCTCCATGCTAACTCAAACGAGGCAGAATGCTGTTACTAAAGGGTTAGGATAGTTTTTGGAGGGGTGGAAGAGAGGAAGATTGTTGTTTTATTTATTAAATGCATATATAATGACAAATTGGAAATAGTGTTAAAAACAAAAATACTTTTATTGAGTTCATTGATCAAAATCAAATGAAAAGTTTTAATTAATCACCTCATAAAACAGGGTTTGTAAAGCAGGGTTCTTTACTTTTGTGCCCATGAAATATGACTCATGAAGCATGTTTGTGTCTGTGCTCTTGGTTTCAACCCAAATCAAAACATGAACTGTGATCATTGATTGTTTATAGCATACATATAGATGTCTGTGACATTAGCCGCAGGTTTCTGCAGAACGTGAATGAGGCTCATAGTGGTGAGAGTCAGAAAAACACAAAATTGTGGCCTCATTGGTTGAGATTATCCCCGCCTTTAATTATGTTTTAAAAACTTAGGAGTAGCAAGTTATATTATATTGCAAAAGAGTAATAAAAAATACATGCCTCAGGGTTGTTATGAAGGCCAAATCAAGCGAAAGTACCAAAAAAAGTTTGTCCTAGCCTTAAAACACGTTTTGTTTTTTGCTCAAAAATGACAATTCAGTCGCATTCGTATGAGCGACAGATTATAGATTGTGGTTGCTAGTGAGCACTACTTTATCTAAACTTCTTCTTTCTTCTAATTCTTTCGGCTGTTCCCAGTATAGGGGTCGCCACAGCAAATCATCTGTTTCCGCCTAACTCTGGCCTCAGTATCCTCTACTCTTGCACCAATTACCTTCATGTCCTCCTTCAGCACACCCATATAACTTGTCTTTGGCCTTCCTCTCGCCCTCTTGCCTGGCAGCTCCATCTCCAACATCCTTCTACCAATATAACTACTATCCCTTCTCTGCACATGTCCAAACCATCTCAATCTGGCTTCTCTGACTTTGTCTCCAAAACAACCAACCTGAGCTGTTCCTCTGATGTGCTCGTTCCTAATCTTGTCCATCCTTGTCACTCCTAAACTGAACCTTAACATCCTCATCTCTGCTACTTCCATCTCTGCCTCGTGTCTCTTCCTCACTGCTACAGTCTCTAACCCATACATCATAGCTGTTCTCACTACTGTTCTGTACACCTTTCCTTTGATTCTTGCTGACACTCTTCTGTCACACAACACCCCTGACACTTTTCTCCACCCACTCCAACCTGCCTGCACTCGCCTCTTCACCTCTTTTCCACACTCCCCGTCGCACTGGACTGTTGACCCCAAATACCTAAACTCCTCCACCTTCTTGACCTCAGCCCCCTGTAACCTCACTGTTCTACTTCCCTCCCTCTCGTTCAAACACATGTATTCTGTCTTACTACGACTGACTTTCATTCCTCTTCTTTCTAGAGCAGACCTCCAACTTTCCAGCTGTCCCTCCACCTGCTCTCTACTCTCACTACAGATTACAATGTCATCTGCAAACATCATTGTCCATGGAGATTCCTGTCTGACCTCATCTGTCAATCTGTCCATCACCATAGCAAACAAGAAGGGACTCAAAGCCCATCCTTGATGTAGCCCCACCTCCACCTTGAACTCCTCCGTCTGACCTGCAGCACATCTCACTGTTGTCATACTCCTCTCATACATATCCTGAACTACTCTGACGTACTTCTCTGCCACTCCTAACATCCTCATACAGGACCATAGCTCCTCTCTCGGCACCCTGTCATACGCTTTCTCTAAGTCCACAAAGACGCAGTGCAGCTCCTTCTGACCATCTCTGTACTTCTCCTATAGCATTCTCAGAGCAAAAATTGCATCAGTAGTGCTCTTCCTGGGCATGAAGCCATACTGCTGCTCGCAAATATCCACTTCCCTTCTTAGCCTAGCTTCCACTACTTTTCATTGTTTCATTGTGCGGCTCATCAACTTTATACCTCTGTAGTTGTTACAACTCTGCACATCACCCTTGTTCTTAAAGATTGGCACTAGGACACTTCTCCTCCATTCCTCAGGCATCTTCTCACTCTCTAGAATCCTGTTGAATAACCTAGATAGGAACTCCACTGCTGTCTCTCCTAGACACTTCCACACCTCCACAGGGATGTCATCTGGACCAAAAGCCTTTCCACTCTTCATTCTCCTCAGAGCCTTCCTCACCTCATCCTTTCTAATCTTTTCAACTTCCTGTTCTACAATGTTCACCTCTTCCCCCCTTCTTTCCCTCTCATTCTCCTCATTCATCAACTCCTCAAAATACTCATCCATCTTCTCTGCACACTCTCCTCACTCTTTAGAACCCTTCCGTCTCTATCTTTAATCACCCTTATCTGTTGGACATTCTTCCCATCTCTGTCTCTCTGTCTCGCTAGTCTGTACAATTCCTTCTCACCTTCCCTCGTGTCTAACCCGGCATACAACTCATCATATGCCTTCTGTTTGGCCTTTGCCACCTCCCTCTTCACCCTGCGCTGTGATTCCTTGTAGTCCTCCCTACTTTCTTCAGTCCTCTCGATGCCCCACTTCTTTTTAGCTAGCCTCTTCCTCTGGATGATGTCCTGTACTTCCTCATTCCACCACCATGTTTCCTTATCTTCTTTCCTTCTTCCTGCTGACACACCTAACACCTTCCTACCTGTCTCCCTGATCACTTCTGCTTTAGTTTCCCAGTCCTCTGGAAGCTCTTCCTGACCACCCAAAGCCTGTCTCAGCTTCTGTCTGAATTCCTCACAACCGTCTTCCTTTTTCAACTTCCACCACTTGGTCTTCTTTTCCATCTTTTCTCCCTCTTCTTCCTGACCACCAGAAACATCCTACACATCACCATCCGATGCTGTCTGGTTACACTATCTCCTACCACTACTTTGCAGTCTCAGATTGGCTCGTCTACTTAGGATGTAGTCCACCTGCGTACTCCTACCACCACTCTTGTAGGTAACTCTATGTTCCTCCCTCTTCTAGAAATAAGTGTTACCTACAGCCATTTCCATCCTCTTGGCAAAGTCCACCACCATCTGTCCTTCTGGGTTCCTTTCCTTAACACCAAACCTGCCCATCACTTCCTCATCACCTCTGTTGCCCTCGCCAACATGACCGTTGAAGTCTGCTCCCACCACTACTCTCTCCCCTCTGGGAATACTCTCCATCACCTCATCTAACTCACTCCAGAATCTCTCCTTTTCTTCTAGCTTACAGCCTACTTGTGGAGCATAACCACTCACTACATTCAACAACACCCCTTCAATCTCTAACTTCAAACTGATCACCCTGTCAGACACTCTTTTCACCTCTAAAACATTCCTCACAAACTCCTCCTTCAGGATCACTCCTACCCCATTTCTCTTCCTATCCTCACCATAGTAAAACAGTTTGTATCCCCCTACAATACTACGCGCTTTGCTACCCTTCCACCTGGTCTCCTGCACACACAGAATATCTACCTTCCTTCTCTCCATCATGTCCGCCAGCTCTCTACCTTTCCCGGTCATTGTACCAACGTTGAGAGTCCCTATTCTCAGACCTATACTCTTGCCTTTCCTCTTCTCTCTCTGCCTACGAATCCTTCTCCCTCCTCTCCTTCTTTGACCAACAGTAGTCCAATTTCCACCGGCACCCTGTAGGTCAACAGCACCGGTGGCGGTCGTTGTTAACCCGGGCCTCGACCGATCCGGTATGGAAATCGAATTGATGACTTGCATATTTGGTTTTGGCATGTTTTACGCCGGATGCCCTTCCTGACGCAACCCTCTCTATTTATCCGGGCTTGGAACCGGCACAGAAGTCACTGGCTTGAAACCCCTGTGGCTAGATTACTTTATCTAAACAACATCTTCTACATAAACTGTATTTAATTTTAAACACACAAAATTACAGCTGTTTGTGAAAGGTGTTTTACCACTTATAGAATTACCAGAAAGTCTAGAAAAGTGTTATTTAAATGTAAATGTATAATAATAAATTAGTAGTAGTAATAATAATTTAAATCATACTTAATCCAAACCATTACCTTAGGTTATAGTACATACATTTATACTGATAATTGTAAGTTATTGAGCACAAAATAGCTAACTCAATAAATAAATGGAAATACTGGCTAAAGTCACAAAATGGCAGTAATTTTAGTGGCTTTAATAATGTTATAATAATTAATTTTAAAAGAGAGTTTCATCTAAGTAAAGAATAAATATCATATAATATGAACCAACCTCTTTTCCAATGAATCCTGCAAATATATTCAGGTTTTGGCCTGTTTTTTTTTTTGCACAAGGACCCAAAATTCATCATTTGTTTCAGCGGAGCATAATAAATCCTCTCAAGAGCGTTGGATAAAAATATTCAACTTGTGCTAATGGTTATGTTTGGATGCTAGAGATAAAGGGAGCAAGAGATTGAAGTAATATTTGATACTGTACAAAAGTCTGAACTCTGTCCCGGTTCATGTTTTATTAAAATTGAAAACAAGTCACACCAAACCAAATATGTGCTTCAATATGTGCTTTTGGGTCACATAAACCACATTTTGGACCCCTTTCTACACTGTTACTGGTCTGATAGAGTGGACCATGTTTTAAAAAAATATTATATCATTATTTTATTGTATTATGCTGTTATTATTATTTTAGTTGTTATACTTATTTTAGTTTTCAAATAATTAACATATTACATTCCCAGTTCAATAAATGAGCAAATCACTTTTATATGGGGGGAAAATCAAGACCTTAAGATTTCCGCTTTGACGTTTTTCAAGCTTGAACTACTTTAGAAATTTTTATTTCGAGTGTCATACATCAAAACACAAAATGTTAAAAGATTTAATACTTGCATGTATAAAGAAAGAGAAAAGAAATAGGAGAGTAGCTGACAGACTGAGATACTGAAGAGTGAAGGAAAGGACAGAGTCAAAATGCACAGAAGCAAAGGGAAAGAGAGAAGTAATCTGGGCTGGAATCATCATCGGCCGCTCTTGTCATGCCTATACTCTGAACCTGCCCCCTGTGGACGTCCTTACACTGTCATCAGAAGCTGCCTTATCTATTTTCACCTCAGGCAGGAGCCGTCCGGGCCCGATCAGTGACACCACTCCGTTGCAGTCTACAGTGCTGTTCCTCTTGCACCCTGGATGGGGGGCTAGTGGGTTGAGACGAGACGAGCCCTGACTGTAACCGCTGTAGCTGCTGCGTCGGTAAGGGACGAAGAGGGATCCACGGCGGTCCTCACTCTCCTCCACTGTGCTGTGCTCATCATCTGCAAACTCGTTCTCTGAGCCTTTGAAGCTGAAGATGCTACTGCGCCGGGACATGTAGGGTGAGCCAGGGATGCTCAGCAGGGACTGAAAGGAAAAAAAAAACATGAGAATGAGGAACTGCTAAAGGATTTAAAGTATATTTACATCAAGGTTAGATCAGTGGTGCAGTGGGTTCCATAGTATCCTGTCAGAAAGAAGGTCTCAGTTCAAGTATTAGTCTTGTCTTGTCCTGATGTATGTTTATATGATTATATGTTTATATGATTGATTAATGTAATTATTGTGATTGTATGCGAATAAAATAAATTAAAAGCTTCTATCCAGAGGAATAGTCAATATATAATATCTTCAATTCTCTGGAAAGAGCAAAACTGACCAACTCATACGAAGCACCTCCCTTCTCTTGGGGCTGCTTTAAATTAGGACAGGACAGGTTATAAAAATTAAAAAAATAAATAAAAAAGACTGACAGTGTCCTTGCTGAGTAGAGTTTGCATGTTTTCCACATGCTTTTTAAAACCAGCTTGGGTTGAATTAAAGACTGGTAACTCTTCTTAGTTTTGAGAAGGATGGTGGGTAAATGTTCACTCTAAAAAAAGAGACAACCCGAAAAAACATACTTTTTTGAATACATAACTAGTCAATAAATTACTAGTTTTGTCGATAAAGAATGTTTTGTTATGCCAATAAATTATTCATTTTTTGCCAATTTTGAAAAGAAACTTTATTTCCAGTATCATGAGGTTCTTTTTCCAGTTCACTTTGGGCAAAAAGCAAGGTAGCCTTTGTAAATGTAGCATCCTTATGAAGGATGACTCTGAAGTTGCAGTAAGTACAATCGTGGTACTGGTACTGGTTTATTTTAGTTCCAAACTAGGAAGATGTGTAACAGGACAGAAGTGCATCACAATACAAATCACAAAAAAATTGATTTTCAGCTGCTTCAAAATTCTCTAATATTATTTACATCTCTCTTCATTTATATCCCCTATTAACCTCAAATCAGTGGTGCTTGCTTATAAAAACCATTACTCAATCTGCCCCCAGCTAGCTCTTTCAATCCGACATACCCTTCAGAAGCTTGCATTCAGAGACAAATAGGGTCTTGTGGTTCTGTGTAAGAAAGACAGAAAATCTCTTACCAGAACTTTCTCATTCACAGTTGTGCTCGTCTCCTCTAATGTACCAACACTGGAGAGTACCACAACAAATTACTTTTAATCGTGTGCACATAAACACTTGTAAATAAACATCTTTCTGACTCTGATTCAGAATCAACTCAGACGAGCACAACTGCTTATTGTCTCCCCCTCTAGTTTAAGTTCCTTTGGGTAAAATGTAAATATAACTGTATGTGAAATTAGTACTTGAAATAAATACGATACATTAAAGTTAGATTTCTTACATACTACAGCATTGATTAATGGTGAAACCACTGTACAGATTTGATCATCATTTTTCTGTTTGTCTCGTGTTACACCCCGACCCTAGACACCATCACCTTTTTGGGGGTCGTACGACCTTTCTTAATCTATTTACATTACATATAAAGGGATGTTTGTAGGGAGTATGAGGCAGTGGTTAATACTTTACTTACACTATAAAGCATAATTACCATCCTTTAATATTCTCAAAAAGCATCAATGCCCCAAATAATCCAGAACATTTCGCTACGACTACAAAAATGCCTTGCGGAGTAATACATACTGTGCTTCGACATGCAGGGTAACTGTTAACTTCTTCCTAAAACAGAACTTGTAAACAGACAAGCGTATGAACCGGGATTTAAACTTGAGTCTGACAGTAATGCAGAAGAACATGGAAACAGAGCAGCTGCGATAGAAAGTAATATTAATGAGTCAATGGTACAAAAATGGAGGAAACAAGAAAATTATCTGCTCCAAGTAAGTGAGACCAGACAAAGGGTACAAAGCAAAGTGGCCACAGTCAGGAGACAAAATCAAACAGTTCAATAGAGAGCAGCAGGTAGATGTTTTGTTTAGCTTAACTCATCTAATAATCCAGGGTGCCTAATGTATGAAAAAAAATCACATGTGCATTAGCACCCTTTGACACTGGACTTATAGTCCAGTGCACCTTTTAGCGAGCAAAATATAGTATATGTCAGGGGCACATGGTTTGGGCCCTTGATGTGGTGAAGTGGTTTTTTACTTTGCTCAGGGCCCCCAGAATGCTAAACAGCCACCAATCTTACTAGTTGTTACAGTGCAAAACAATTATTTCTTCCATAAAAGTGTTCCAAATAAATACTACCTTACGGTGTTCAAATTTTAAAAATCAGAAATACTTTTGTACCTCTATATTTGTGGGTGATTTCAGATTTACTAATCAACCTGCAGCAGCCTCTTAGATTCCAAACTTCACTTTGACATGTAATAATACAACAAGCTACATACACAGTTTTGCTCGTGCACAAAACAGCAGCATCTTACTGCAGAGCTCCAGCCTCTGGATAAAATGATATTCCCATCTGAGATTCAAGATGCTAGTAGAGACCACTTATATTGCAGAGTTCTGACTCTTTGCTGAAATCTCCTTATAATGCAGAAAGCTAGTTGCAAGCGCAAGCGTTTTCTCTGCGGTGCGCTGAGAGCCTTCTCTCTAATGGAGCGGTTGACCACTACAGAATACCGGCAGCAAGACCCAAATGCGTCCTCAGCAGGGACTGTTTTTCCTCAGATCACTCACAGAGTACAAGTGGGCTGATCTGGTAAAGGGTTTGAGACCGCACTGCTGCAATTGAGAAGTTCTTAGGAGAAGTTCATAATTTAAATAGCCTTAAAGTTGCTTTTCACTGGGGAAGGGGAAAGGGGGCAATTGTATGATAACTAGTTAGGCATAATACTTAATGACATGAAATCTACTTTTGTTAAAAAGCTAATAAAGGTTTTTTTATTACAGTTAGGCTGATATAAGCAAAACTTGCAAGGAGTGGCCCAGGAGTACAACTTCCTGTCTAAGCACAGTATTTTACAGCTCTCATCAAATGAAAGATTTATGGAGGGCGGTTAAATAATTCACAGGGCCAGTGAAAGTATGCCATTCCCATGCTGTACTGTACAATTATTTACTCTAAAAAATAAAGATCCAAGCATTTAACCAAATGTGAGTGAAATTGTACAGAATAAATAGATTAGAGTTCAAATGAAAAAACGGAACTTAAGAATTCAGATTTGCGCTGAGAATTCAGGCACAACGGGAAGAGTACCATCATAAATCCATAAGATGCTTCTCAAAGTGAGACAAAGAAGGCAGATGGAACAAATTAGAGCTCTAGATAGATGGGCACGGAGCAAGAGCACTTCCTCTTCTTCTACTCTTTGACAGTAAGGCTGAAGCACTTTGTCTAATCACCTAGGTGATATGGACGATGAGTCAGCAAAATGAGCTAGCAAATGCACACAGCAGAGAAGAGTAAGCTTTGCTATCTGAGCTCGATTGGGCTGGGATAGCAAACACTGGTACAATGAATTACCATGCGCAGATTGCATAAGAGCCATGTGAAAATTATCAAAGGGAAGTTAGAGATTAGCTTGAATCAGTATTGATTTGGTGCATGTCCATCAAAAAAACACAATATGCTACATGCTTTTGCTAGCTGATAGCACAAATAATACATAACAAGGACGGATTAAAGATTTACATATCCTTTTGCAGGATGAGTCATCAAAAAATACTTTCTGCCTTGTAAATAATGCATTTTTATTACTTACAATGTTTGGGTAGGCTGGCATACACTCTAAATTCTGATTATTTTTCATACAACATTTTAGTTTAAGGGGTCATAGACTGAGAAAGCAAAAAGGAAGAGCTGATGCAACAATAAAGCCACATCCGCACAATGGTGGTGGCAGTCTGACAGGACGTGGCTGCCATTCCGTGCCTACGGTCTCCAGCCCACCACCAAACTTCCCCACCAGTCCAATGGCAGAATGGACCTAATGGTGGGGATTGAACTACCAACCTTCCAGTTACAGCACAACCAACTCCACCACTGCTCCACCTTTCCGCCAAATGTTGTACTCAAGTATCACTACTTCAGTACAAATGTTTTCATTTTATTATAGGTAAAATTGGCAGTAAAATAATTCTACCCAAGTAAACGTAGAAAGTAGTTCATAAAATGTTTTACTCTTGAGTACTTGAGTAAACTTGAGTTGTTTTTAGCTGCTTGGAGACGTCTTTGTTGTTTCAGTGATGCTTATTAAACATAGGAATTCATGTCACAATATTATTGGAGTGCAAGAAAAAAAAACACATTTCCGTCCAATTGAAAATATTTAACACATTTTATGAATAAGTCACAGAAGAAGTGTGAAGACGGAAGCGGAAGAAAGTCAATGGGAAGACACAATCTTGAATTCATGCAGATAGCTTTAATGTAGCGAATACTGTAGTAGGCCCATAGAACTTCAAATATTCGAATTTTGACTTTGACTCACATTCCTAGTAAATTTGCATGGTAAAAATGTTAAAACATTTCCTAGCATGTGCCCAGGTAATTCTCTACTTTCCACCTCTGAATAAAACAACACAGAAAGTTTCAGAAATAAAGATGTTCTGGTTTTTAACGTTCTAATAAGAGCCAGAGTTTTTGCCCTCCTCTTCTATTGAATAATACCAGCCATTTAAGGTTTGTTAGCTGAATAGCTAGCTAGCTTGCGTTTAGAGAGAGCACATGAAGCAGCTTATACTTCCAAAACATAAGCATAAGGTCATTTTTTTTCATTAATGTCCATAATGTACCCACCATAATCAAGCAGTGAAATAAAAACTTCAGAATGAAAGTGAGACAAGTAAAAAGAGTCAACACAATATGGCATGAAATTCTGTTACGCTGATTGAGAGGAATCAGTTCACAACAGTGTTGTTTTCGTGACGATAATGAGATGTTGATAAGCTAAATATGTCTGTTATGATGAAAATTTGACAAGACGTGTATGAGTTTTGTTGATGAAATGAGAGTGCTTGAAAATGTTTTTTGGGTGATGGTTATACGCTCAAAATGCATGGCATTCCAGCTTTTCATGATTGACTGTAATCGGTTATTGAAAATATAAAGTATCCACCAATACATGAGACCCTGGCCTGGTCACGTCCCCCGCCTGACACGCTGCGCACACATATTAATTTAAACTAGACTAAAACGTTTTAGATTTTAGGCACTTTCAGACTGGGAATGTCTAGTCTGTTCTGTTTCAGAGATTGGTTGCACAGCCTTCATATTTGAACATTTGGTTTGCAGTTCTGAAGATGAAAACAACCTTTCCCCGCCATGTTGCTGTGTATAACCAATAAAGGCGTCTCTTATTACATCTGGTGGAGTGCAGAAAACTTTCTCTTATGAGACACATGTCCTACCCATCTCTCCGCTAGACTGCTTGAACCATTATAGAGACTATCTCTGGAAGCCGTTTTGGTAACGCTTCTCAAAAACAAAAGGATTTCTTTCATACATGCAGCAATTTTCCAGTGCCAAGTGTTTTTGGAAATAGAAGCCAGACCCAGTCTGAAAGGGGTCCTAAAATAGCTGCAGAAGAAACAAGAACGACAACTGCAAAAAAACAAAACACAAGGAATGAACAATAGATGAGTTAAAACTTTAGTGAGAGTGAAAATAATGTTGACGATATGTACTTCATACTTTCATTATCCATGATTATTCATGCACCGATAACATAACCCCCTGTCACCTGGTTCATGATGGAGGCTTTGCGTCCCAGTCTGTTATCTCTAAATCGGAAGCGGCTCCTCTTGCTGCCATCATCAGATTCTGACTTCACCACCTTCTCGCTGTCACCCTTCTCCTCTTGTTCTTTCCTCCACTTCTTCTTTCTATTCCTACGCTCCTTGGCGCTCTTGGAACTCAACTTAGACACCTCAGAGGAACTGCGAGAAAGATGCTCTCCCCCATCATCCTCCACAGCGTCCTCCGAGACTGTACCTGCCGATGTTGCCATGGCATTGGCCTAAAAATGTAGAAAAGGGACCAAAATTAGAAGGATATTGTTTCAAGAAGACCATCATAAGGTATATTCAGTGTGCCAAGCTGTGTACCTGTGCATCCTCCTGTTGTTTCTTCAACTGTTCCAGCATGGCTTTAAACTCTGCTTCTTTCTGCTCAGCCTCCTCAATAGTAGCCTGGTTCTGTTCTTCATAAGCCATGGCCACCACAGCCAGGATCAGATTCACCAAGTAAAACGATCCCACAAAGATTACCAGCACGAAAAAGATCATGTAGGTCTTTCCTGCTGCTCGTAGAGTCTAAAAAAAAACAATACCATAGTTCCTGTAGCTGCTCTGAGACTTTTTAGATTACTTGAAATAAAAAGTATGCTGTATAACACATAGAGTACAGTTAAGTGTTTGTTAAATTTTGTAAATTAGAGAATGTAAATAGAGCAGACCTAGACAGAGTCCCATACCAGAGGGCTCAATTCCTGTGTAATCACTACAAGATATGTAATATACAAGAGTGTAATATACACAACATTTCCCACAATGCTTTGCACTGATTACATAATTCCTGTATTTAATTCGAATTGAAATTTTAAATGTTCTTAATCGAACAAATTGTTTCCTAACCAATTTTCTTATTTTAATGAGCTCAGTTTGAGTCTTTAGCACAAACACACAGCCTCCGAAACATTTGACTGTTTTATCTGTTATCAGAACATAACAGACATGCTTTTTATTAACAAATCATTAAAAGCAGATTAGCGTTACATTATATAGTGGCATAATCACTGCACACAAAGTATTAATGTGTATTTTATGCTATTTATATACCGTAGCGTGAACACCGAAATAAATGGACAAATATAAATAATACCAGACTCTAGCCCAGGTTTAAAAAATAATCAGCACAGGTTTGGGCTGCCTAAACCACTTTAAAGCTCTCGTGAATGTAACCAACAGTTAACTAGCTACTTCACACTTTATATAAACTATTCACAAATACAAAGACGTTTATTAAGTCTTGTTTTGAGCCTGAAGATATCCTAAGAAGCGGCAAAGGACTTTCTGCCTGTTTGTTTCTTTGTTTTATGACGCTTTTCTTAATTACTATACTAATTCAGTATGTATTTTACCACACGTATATATCCCTTCAGTTTTCTAGGAATTGACCAGTTAAAAAAGTTTCTTTTCTATCCAAACCAGAGTTTACACAATGTTCACGAGTGCCTAGATGATCCTGCGTGACCTTTTCTTTAGCTAGGTGTACCTAACAAGCAGAACCCACAGAGTCTTCTTTCAAAATGAAATCAAATTCGTCAGTGGTGTGTTTTTTCTGTAGTTTTGTGTTATTATGCAAATTTCATTGCTTAATCATCATAAAACTGTACAATCATCAATAAACAATAATTGTGTTTATTATGCACTTTTCCGAAATATATACACACCTCTGAAGCTGGTTCTCTCATTTGGAGCGTGTTCCGTGAGTTTATGTGGTAACAATGCTAATTCTTGGATTTCCATTTACTTTATTTCATCCATTGTTGCCAAGCTAACATTATTTGTAGAACACAAAAACTGGGCACTCCCAGATCAATGTGTTTCACATTTCAGTTAAGAAAATACATTAAAACTAAACCTAAAATTAGCTATGAAAATATCAGCTGTACAAGTTAAAGCAATTAAAACAATAAGCAGTAAAAACTCTAACAACTCAAACAACAAAAATGTAATACAAATTTAAATTACCGATAAAATCACTAAACAGGGTTAAAAGTAGGGCTGCAACAACTAATCGGTAAAAATAATAATCGATAATGAAATTAGTTGTCAACGAACGCTGCTATCGATTAGTTGGCCTGGTTACGTCACATAGGTGCGTGACACCAAGACGCACAGATCAAACATAGATACACAGCCGCTGTCTAGTACCTTCCTACAATTTCTTCCAGTTATAGTAAATCAATGGCTGCGGCTTTGTTTTTGTTTTTTGCTCTCTGTGAACGATGCATGTCGTTTAAGCAAAGAAGCAAAGTGATAGCCATCTGAATTTGAAATTTTTCTAGACACCATGAGACGCACAGAATTATTTGCTCAATTAATTATTTTATTGGTATAAGCATAGCGCATGAAAGTATGTTCTGTGGAAGGGTTGTTTACGCAGCTTAAATGAAACCATCGAAACAAATTGACAACAATTAGTATTGATATACTAGTTGTTTTAGACAGAAACAGAAGTGGTTTGTGCAAGCAGCTCATTCTCTTCAGTAGTTCACTTGCAACTCGCTAACGTTACTCTGCGCAGTCACCTCATGAGAAATAGTGATTAGTTAAATGGTGCTACTTTAAATGAGCTTCAATTAAATGGTGTGAATAACAGCAGAATATTGCATTTAGTAATTGTTGTGGTTTTCAGTGAATGCAAGTAACAGTTCATTTGTATACAAATGAAAATTATTATTTCCTTTCATTTTAATAAAGACTATTAACATTTTTTCATTTCTAGAGTTTTTATTTATAGTCCACAACATAGTTAACTTATTACCTACCAAATCTGTTTTCAAAATTAATTGTTTAACAAGAGTTTTGCTCTTTATTAATTTATTCACATATTTATTTCTATTTTGAGAAGTTTTATAGTTCAAGAACAAACTTTACTTTTCATTTAAGATTTAACATTTCAGAATTAAATATCATTCAACTGTATTTGTGGTTTTTTGCATTTTTAAAGTTTACTTCTATAAATAAATAATACCCTGATTAATGGTTTTATATAGTTATGAGTGAAACATCAAATGAAGAATGCATTTAGTTTTAGCAGATTAATCGATTACTAAAAAATAAATCGACCAACTAATCGATTATCAAAACAATTGTTAGTTGGAGCCCCAGTTAAAAGCCAGGTTTTCAGAGCTGATTTAAAACTGGACAGTGAAGTTGACTGCTGAATTTGTAGGGGCTGCACATTCCAGCGTTTAGTGCCCACAACAGAAAAGGCCCGGCCCCTCTGAGCTTCCATCGTGTCCCTGGCACATCGAGAAGCAGCGGGTCAGCTGACCTCAGGGACCGGGACAGTGACAAAGGCATGGATTACTTCCTCAAAAAGGGGTTTGGATAAACTGTCTTGACTTTAGTGGGGTGCACCTACAATAAGCTGATTTAGCGGGAATATGTAGCTGCCTGTTACACATACAAAACTTTACAGAAACAACTTTTGGTAGTAGTTTTTACTGGCTTCGGTTCCAATAAGTTTAAACATTTGTTTTCAAACTATGTTTTGAACCAATTATTTAAAACCACTTAATTTTGTTGATGTTTTTTTCAAGTCCAGTCAAATTTATTTTCACTAAATACTTTTAGTGTTTAGTATTACAACAATAAATATAGTGTGATTTATTATTATATACATCAATTAAACATTTTATTTATTCATCTGAACGCCTGTTGTGTTCTTCATGGATCCACGAGGAGTTGTATTTTGAAGTTATAAAAACTCTCATATCTTAAATTTATTTAAGGTAAATACACACTTTTCAAGTATCTCTTTGAGAGCCAAAAACCTGACTTTCTGACTTGTTTTCTAAAAAGAGAGAACTAATGATTAAGTACTGAACTAATGAATTAAGTACATACCAGTTGGTACAGATTTTCCCAGAAGTCTTGAGTCATGAGTCGGAAGAGAGCAAGAAAAGCCCAACCAAAGGAGTCAAAGCTGGTGTAGCCATAGTTAGGGTTGCGTCCGGCCTTCATGCAGGTGTAGCCCTCCGGACACCGCCTGCACACACACACACGCACGCACACACGCGCACACACACACGCAGGCAAACATGCCACATGCTGGACAAATACTGATGGGATTTTGTATGTAATTGTCACTACATAGGGGATCCATTAGGCCATTACTAACAACACTGAATGATTATAAAATAACAACACTGAATGTTTAAAAGTCATTCAGAAGTGTGTTGTAACACTCCTCACCCTGAATCTGAGCTGTTTCCACAAAGCAGTGCATCCAGCGTCCCAGGCAAGAAGTAGAAGTTTGCTGAAAAAAGAAGACTGACTTGTAAAACAATACATTTCCTAAGATTGCATTTTAAAGTTTGCAGCCCCTAGAACTCTAGCAGTAAATGTTGCTGCAGGAAATGGTTTGGCGTTTAAATATTCAGAGCATTTTGGACTTACTATCGTTCATGATGTATTCATTGAAGTTAAAGCCTTTGCTCCCATTGGCCAGGTAGGTTTCGGTGGAGTTAATTGGCCAGAAGACACACTTTTGCCGTAGATTACCCATAAAAAGCTGCAGACCGATGAGGGCAAACACGCTGAGACAGAAGACAGTCAGAATCATCACATCCGACAGCTTCTTCACTGACTGGATCAGAGCGCCCACAATGGTTTTCAGCCCTGTGAGCAGACGAGGAGACAGACACAGCAAGAAATGTTCAATCTGCCATGATCTATTTGAAGCTCACTCATTCCTACAGCACAAAAAGAAAGTTATTTATTCCGCTCTTTTAAATGTTGTCTTGTCTTAAATGTTTTGCGTTGTAAATTATTTCAATTGTAACTTATTTCTTACAATGGTTAGAGAATCTAATTATATATTTTAGTAAACGAGGAAACAATCTGTAGTAGCTGGATATAGATTTTGGAGAAATTATCAAAATGCTTTAGCATTTTTACTTTTCTTTCATTTTTTTTGGGGGGGGGGGGGGGGGTATCCTGATCTGGCAATCACGAAACAAGAAATAAACTGTTGCGAGCTTTCTACAATGAACAAAAAATGGCCATCTAAGAAGACATGGTAATAATAAAACAAAATTGTACAGCTACTGTCATATTTTTTTAATAAATTACAACTTTAGTGAAAAAAGAATATTTAAAGGGGAGCAAAGATTTAATTGAGGCACTACATGTAAATTTAAAACAAAACCTTCAAAACGTAAAAAAAAAAACACAAAACAAAACTCACAGTGTATAACACGAATATACTCTAATCAAGAGATTCTTTTATGCATTTAAAAATGACATACATTGAACAGGCAGCTTAAACAGTCTCCATTCTCCCCAAAGCAACCATACACAACTGTCTTGTTTCTGTCTCTGTCTCTGTCAGACGTTGATGAACTGAAACTTTTTAGACAGTGCCATAATAGTTCATCAAATAAAAGGTCAGCCTGCAGTCATGGACCAATATTAGTGATAGTCAAAAATGAGAGAAAAAAAGTATTGACGTGTTGTTTCAGAGAGCACTGAACTCCACACAACTAAACCTAAAAAAGGTGGGACTGAATGAAGTTGTGCATCGAGTATTAATGCTTTTGATGACTTCAGGTTCAACATGGAGGCCTCAGCCACTCTTTGTCATTCACTGTCTTGTGAAAAGATGTTTTCTCTCTTCTATCAGATCATCCAAAAGAAGAGAGAAACATTATCCATAGACGATGGTAAAACATGTTTGTCTCAGCAACAGTTATTAAGAATAATCCTAAGAAATAGGTATACAATTTATTTTTATTTTAACTTATTTCTATACAAAAAATGATGAATACCAAACATTGATTTTAAATGTTTGTGCTACATACTTTTGCATTTCACATCTAAATATCCAATCGGGCTCCAACACACATGTACAAGTTTTTAAACAAAATACATTTTTCTGTTCTATATGATTAAGTATGATTAATTAGTTGTGTTTTCTCTATCAATCAACAGCACTAATACAAATTTGTCACATCCATGTCAAAATAAAACTTTACACTGCTTTAAAACACTCTGAGTATAATCATTTTAAGATAATTACGAATCATTATGATCATTTTTAGGAGGGTTTATGGACTAAAAAAGTTTGAAACTTCACATTTATTGTTAAGTGCCTAGAAATTAAACCTGTAAGGACACCGCATAATGAACTGGATGCTATCATAACCATTACAATGCTAAAAACGTCAAAGATTTGCTGTTTTGTATTTTGCTCATAACCTCTTTACTAAGGACAAGTTGTGTATAGGGACCTTGGAGAGACACGGGGAGCCCTCTTTAAAAGATAAACACACATACAATATTTAACACATATCAGCAAAATGGACACAGCCTGGAGAGAGCGGCGCCATCCACAAACATTATGCAGAGAGCCAACAAAGAGAGAGGAAGAGGAGAGGACAGGCAAGGGGAGGAAGGGCATGCAGGTCATTTAAACGCCAAGGCTGAAGGCAGCAACATCATCATCTTTGCTTTATCATCATGGTGTCAATGTCTGTTAAACCAGTCGCTCGCTTTTACAACGTCCATCTTCTTTGCCCAACTTTTTCTATTTTAATTGAGAACTATGTCAATTCTGTACTAACAATTCTTCTCCCACTTTCGAGTTCAAAGAACAGAAAGGGAGCCATAAAATAAGAATTTGACAGAAAAAACTGAAATAAAATATAGAGCTCTGCACGTGATTTACAGAAATCTGAAGGATGCATATTTCGGGGAAAAGCCGTCAGCTAAAAAAGTTGTACAAACAGAAAGAAACAACGACAAACTAAAAAGCAGGAGTCTTCCAAAGCATCATGCAGCAGAAATGTGTCAAACTAGGCTTGGCAGTCTCAGTGAATGTGCTACCCACAAACCATTGCTCCATGACGCATCACATCAGCCTCCTTTAAAACACTGATGAGATGTGCATCAGAGGACACACTATGTCAGCTTTTTTATGAAATGCACACATAAATGTTGCTTTGCCTAAAAGATGCCATAAAGTGTGGTTTATATGAGCTGTTTAGGATCAAATAAATATATTTCTACTCAAAGACATCTGGGAAGTGTAAACCCTTGAGGCTGGATTACTTTGAATCTTGAGCAAAGAAGAAGTAAGGCAGTTTTTTATTAACCCATTTTTTAGAGATGGAAAAGGCATTTTGAGTAGATACGGTGTTATTATCTTTAAACATGATGGAGTTCATGTTAGAGTTCTACAGAAAATTATTAATTTAATGTCTTATTATATAGATGAAACCAAACAAAAAAGTACATTAAGCACACACAAGCATCGTGCAAGGTAATTCATTTCCAGTTCACTTATTCAGCTCATAAATGATTCAAAGATTTGGTTCATTTGAACAATGCTTACGATTCATTCCACTATCAACAGGGACATTTTTTATTAAAACTAAAACTTTTCTCAATTGATTAAATTTGTCTTCCAATATATATATATATATATATATATATATATATATATATATATATATATATATATATATATATATATATATATATATATATATATATATTATGTATAATATGGTTTCGTGCATAGGCAATGTACCCACACGTTTAAGTGAAAATTTGGTTAAACAATTAGGTTTTCCTGAAGAATTGGCGTTTTTACAATGGTACGAAGAACACACATCTTTAGCACAGCGATTACTTTATCTGGTCCTGAAGGAGTCCTGCACAGTTTTGCTTTAACCATCATGAAACCCACCTGCTGCACTAATTAAGGTTGTTCGGCTTGTCTGAAGCTAGAGTAGTATGCCTTCTCAATATGACTCCCTTGTTCTTTGTCTTTTTGCCACCATTTGTCTTTTAAACAAGGTGGATTATTTGAGTGTTAAAAGCTTTTACACCAACAGCATAAAGCATACACTACTTCAACACTCTCCTGCATTCAGTGTTGAGTTTGTCCATCTTCTTTGGTACTGAGTTTTTTCAACGATCAAGCAGAACTATACTGATGAAGCGGAGTGAAGTGCAAAAAAAAGCCCACTCAGAAGACAAGCCATGCCAGTCGTGGTGTTACTAACAGCATTGATGAGCTGTTTGTTTTTCAGAAGGGGTCATAAAGAAGAGGAAGGTTAATGTACCTGTAGTTTGACCATGTTTGAACTACAGCATCAAAGCTACCTGGTCCATTGCATTCAGTTCCAATCTTGCCCCAATTGTCATGTAATAATTGTTCCTATTTTTCCTCTAAGGGCAACATATTTCATCGTGAACCTTTAGAATTGCAGGAAGAGTTGAGTATGGATTTCCCAGCTGGGTTCAGCCGTCTCTCATAATACAGTGAATACAAATGTTTGATCTCAGGTTAAAGGTTTAGTTTTTTGACATCAGTGATTTGACTGCAGACTGCGAAGCCTATCAAAAATGTATCACAACCATTTTTGATTGTTTGGGTTTTAAAACAAACAAAAAACATAGAGTTCTTCCTGTAGCATCCTCTTAAAAACTACAGCAAGTCAAGAAAAAATACAAGAGGAAAGAAATAAGAGTGGTTGTAATACTGCTAATCAAAAGAGTTTGCATCGGCGTGGGAAGCAGCTCAGCCTTCGTGTTTAAACGCATTCTCACCTGGTATGACAGAAATAGTTTTGAGAGCTCGTAGAACCCTGAAGGTTCTCAGGGCTGACACATTCCCGAGGTCCACAAACTCTGTTACATATCTGCAACAAGGGAGGATCACACACAGAACAAACACCATGACACAACACACACACACAACACCACAGCACATACGACACAGCACTACCACCAGCACCACCACTGAACTGGGAGGAAGACGTCACGCAAAGCCTGTCTAACGGGAAAAGAGAGAGAAACGAACGGAGGAGGAAGGAAAACACAGGAGCGTGAAAAGAGACAGAGCGAGCGGCGCCCTCTGTTGGCCCTGGTAGATGCCTGACTTACCTGGGATCACGGCAACAGTTTTCAAAGCCCTCAGCACCCTGAATGTGCGCAGAGCTGACACATTGCCTAGGTTTACAAACTCTGTAATATACCTGCAGAATGGATCGCAACATAGTTACCAGAGAGAGTGAGGAAGAGAGAGAGAAAAAGAGTGATGGTAAAAGAGTTGTGATAGGGTGGTGAATGTAGAGTGTAAAAAAAAAGTGAAGAAAAAGGTTGTTTTACTTGACAAATCGATATCCCTTTTAACAGAAAGAAAAGCATTTCATGTAAAAATAAAGATTATTACAAGTTTCAGGAGAGAAAAACATTCAAATTGCTTGTAGCAATGCTTCTGAAAACATAGCTTCATCAGAGGAAACACAATTCAATTTAAATGTAACTTAAAAACTAATGAACTAATTTTGTGTTTTTCAATCATGTTTAACACAAATATAAACCAGGGCAGGCTTTCAGAACAGAGTTTTAGCAAGCCTCCTTCTGTCTCAGCCATGAGTCTGTAACTCTCTTGGAATCATCTTCTAGCCTTCATGCTACTGAACCTCTGGGAACAGCAGACAAATACCAAATGCATTACATAAATATGGACATGAAACATAAAACACAGAACATTTCAGAGAGCAGGGATTGGTTACAAAATTGGGAGAAGATGCAATTGGTCTAGGGAAGTCTTTGATTTGGGGAATTTAAATGCCAATATTAGTTCTGAGAAATAACATTAGAGACCTTTATATGCAACATTTTTAAAAAATCTAATGTCTTGGAAGAAGGTAATAGCCTCCACTCAAGTCATATGATAAAGAGAAAGAAAATGTGGACACTCAAAAAACTAAGGCTGAATTCACAATCAAGATCTTCATGTAAGGTAACAAACTGTTGAGCTATTTAGATTAATTACAAAAAAGTGATAATCGTGTCTCTTTCTATCTTCGATGTAAATGAAACAATAAGAATGTAACTTTGAGTCATGTTTGTGCCTAAAGAAACAAACATCAAGACTAACATCAGATCCAGTTGATTTTGAATACAGAATTGTGACATCATGACAAAAGGATTTTACATCATGCAAATGAGAAGCAACTTCCAGTAGTAGAAATGTGATGTAGTAGTGTGATGGCCCAGCTTGCTGGTTTGAAAGATTCACCCACAGAGGTAAATCCACCAGTCATTGGCGACAATCACTAGAACTAAGTTGTTTTGATGTGAATGTAGCTTTTGAGTTCAGACAGAAATAAAGTTTTGTGATAGATGTGCATGACGTATGAGCACAGATATTGTCATCTCAGAGCATTGAACCCTCATCTATCACCTCTGAGAGGCAAGACACAAGAGCCTCTTTTTCTCTTGAACACCTACACACAGTGCACTCTCTTTTGAGCAAGCAAAGACATCAGAACTCAACAGATCTTGTGGCTCTTGTGAGTCATCGAGATAAATAATTACTGGATTTCAGTCTATTCTCATAGGCATAAAAGCCTGGACTTAACAAGTATCTTTTTTAATTCTAATTCGAGTGATCACATAGATGGATCCAGATTGAGATTAAATACTTCTCTGCTTGTCAAGCCTCTCCAGTTTCCTCCCACTGTCCAAAAACAAGTGGATTGAGCACGTTAAATAACCCACAGCAATGAGTGTGAGGTATTATCCTGGATTGGTAATCTTTCCATGGTGAGAGTTTGTGACGTGACTTTTTTACTAGTCTAAACTCAATTCTAGAGAGTGGCAGTGCTAATAAAACTGATTTAGAAAAGCTTAATAAATCATTGGAGTTCTGTTCCTTTGCAGTAGGACTGCCATGAAGTCTGTTGTAGTAGGGTGATGACTTCCTTTTCCCTCACAATGACATTCAAACAGAAAATTAACCACGGCCTGTTGTTAATCTGCCATGCGAACAGTGAAATCTGTATCTCAGATTAGGAAAACACTCGACATGGGGTTGGATTATATAACTCATATTGACTAGAGGAACATAACATGATGTTACTGACCCCTCCATAGGAACCATAGTTTACCTTAGCAGTAGTATCAACTGATATACATGTGAAATGCTTAATCTCTTCATGCTAACAAAATGACCGTAAATTAATAGTTTGTAATGATTTCCCATTATTTCTGATTTGTCAAACTTGTAAACTGCCTAAAGCTTTGCTTATACTGAAAATCTCTCACTGTCCCTGATTGGTGGAACAAACTCTCTGATCCAGTCAGGAAAGTAGCAACAGTAATAACCTTGAAGAAGCAACTGAAAAATTTTCTGTTCAAAGAAACCTTACTAGGAAAAAAATATTTTTTTTTCTCTTTCTACTATGGTTGATTAATCAGTTGATACAACTTCTGAAATGAGCAAACTGTGACAGATTTTGACTGTGTCACAAATTGCATATTGTCTCTCCCCTACTGTAAATGTCTTTGGACAAAAGCATTTAATAAATGTAAATGTCTAAATGTAAATTTAAAATGAAAATGAAAAGCAGAAAAGCAGATGCCGCTTAACGCTTAAGAGTTGTGGGCCAAAACTCTAGCTTTCTTCTGCTTTCAAAAATCTGTCCAGGCCACACACCAAAACAGACTGCTACATGGAGGATCAGCTTCGGTTTCCATTTTCCTCACCTTCAAAAAACTCTCCCTCAATTTGCCACTTCCTAGAGCACACATCAACTACAAATATAAAACACCAAGCTTAGCAACTAAAGCTAACAGAGACTCATTACATTCCCCATGTGAATACAAAACTGAGGGCAGTTAAGGCCAGTTGTGATCTGGTGGATAAAGAGATTGACTTGTGATCAGAAAGTTGCCGGTTTGAGATCCACCGAGTTGAAGGTGATGAGTGATGAAACACTGGCTCTCTCATATACAACAATCACAGCTGTGGAGCCCTTTATTTGTTTGAGGCAGCAGGTTTCTGCGATAAAGTTCAGATTTTTCTATTACCCTGCATTCTCTGCTTCTTCCGTGACCACAGTATGGCACTGCTTTCACAGAAGAATGCTTCCAGTGTGCTGAAGGAAATTAACATCTGCACTGATATTCTCCTTTTGCATTATGATCGCATCTTCTTATTGACATAACATGTAAAACATTTGCCATTCCTGGTATTCTGATTGTTGGTGTAAACAAACAACGATGCTGGAAAACTTTAAAATACTGGCTTTCTCAAGTCTTTTTTTTTTCAGTTGTAGCTCATATTGGTGTATTACTGTTGTGTGTCCTGTATATCAAAACATTTTTCAAGAGAACCTAACTGTCAATGCTGCTCAAAAGAGTATAAAACCCACTTTGAGTTAAACCACATAAGCTGATTTAACGATCATTTTTATCATTTACAGCCAGATTTTACTTACGCCATAGAGATGACCATGAAATCCAGCCAGTTCCAGGGGTCTCTGAGGAACGTGAAGTCGTCTATACAGAAACCTCGAGCCACAATCTTTGTGAGAGACTCGAAGGTGTAGATTCCTGTGAAGGTATATCTGACAAAGTGAAAACAAACATAAGTAAAATGGAATTTAAAGAATTTTTAAAAACTGAAATTCCAAATTAAATGTCAACTACAAAACTTTAAGTGTAAACTAAAATTACCGAATAACTACCAAAATATGAATGTAAACAAAGATCTAAACCCTGATTCATACCATTGAAACCCCAATTTCCTAAAATGTCCTCATGTTTCCTGAAAAGATGCTAAATTAATGAAAAAAAATGCTATAATTTTATTTTGACATCTTTTCAAAAATACATTTTATTATAAAGTCAATGTTGCTGAGGTTACAATGTATTGCAATTTATTGCCTTTGTTAATAATATTGGGCATGACCAGAGTAGACTAGACTAGACCAGGCTAGGCTGGGTTAGGCTAGAAAAGAAAACAATAGAATAGAATAGAATAGAATAGAATAGAATAGAATAGAATAGAATAGAATAGAATAGAGTAATGTAGAGTAGAAAAAGATGAAAGTACAACAAAATAGAGTGAACAACAGTCAAATTCGATTTAGTAGATGGGAGAACAACAGTAGTAAATGTAGAAGAGGCTAGAGTACTGTTATATTTAATAGAGATGAATAGAGTAGAAGATGATAAAGTACTAGTAGAGCAGAGAAGAGTGGAATGGAGTAATGTAACGTAAAGTAAGAGCAGTACAGTAGATTATTGAACAAAATGTAATAGAATACGTACTCTACTTGTTTGGACCATTCTGGAGGATTGCTGAATGTCATGAAGACACAATTTGTCAAAATTGTACACATGATGATCATGCTGAAAAGAGTAGGATTTGGTTAAAGAAAAAAATTAGGATGATTCCTGGAAATTAATAAACAAAACTTTATGTGATATAACAAGGTGTGCATTCACAGAAAAGTCAATAGCTTAAATTTAGTCTAACGTATATGATCAATAGCTGTTATTTCAAATTCTGCATCACTCTGTGTATCAGTTTAAAATGTGAATTAAAATAATTAGAGACACAAACGACAAACATAACATGTATTGTAGATTCAAGAGCAAAGTAGGCAGATTTCAGACAATGACATTGAACCAACAAGTTGCAGTTTCATTCATTTAAGGCATTAAAAAGGATATGAGTGTATCAAAATTTTAATTGCTATTCGCCTGAATAGGTTAAAAGGACTAATGATGTATAACGAGGGCGTGGCACTGAAACGGAAGATCGTTTTCCCTTTGTTAAGCACTATAAAGGTCTGGGGAGAAAAGAGGGAGGGGGGAGAAGAGAGATTAGCAACATTTGTCAGCTTTATGAGACACAGTTACTCACAAAACACTATGAGGAGAAATGCCAATCAATTAACATTTACAAGAAAAAATGACAAACTAAGTACATGTTTTAATGTGTAGAGCCTGCTAATAAATTGCAGCAAGCAGATTTCAGCTAGAGTTGTTTTGATTTGAAAGTAACCAAGATAACTGCAGTCAGCTCTGATACAGAGATGGACTGCTTACAGGAACTCAGACTGTGATACTGAAGCTAATGCTAACCGCTAACATTGTGATCCATCAGAGGCAGAACTGCTGACTCCAGAGTTTGTGAGTGTGTGTATTGGGTAAGGAAAGTGAGAGTGAGAAGGGTGGGGGCTGAAGGAAGGAGAAAAGGTGGGTCAAAAGCCCTGCAAAGCTCTTTTTATCCTCCATAAGGCGAGAGAGAAAGAGTCTGAGAGCCATCAATCACATCCTCATCACTCAAACCAGAGGTTTCAAAGAACACTCACCGAGACAGATGACATCTATGACAAAATGTGTTTATCTTTAATATTTTAACTGGTTTGGTAAGTGTATTCAAAATTGAGCCTACAAATCTGTTCTTTCCATTAAATAATATTTAATTATTAAACTCAATAAATTGCACAATCATTATCTACACATTAAAATGCAATTGTAGTCATGCACACGTTGGTTAAAAATCCCCAATAAGTTTGGATTTGTAGCGAATTATAGAACACACTAATTGTTTTGTATTTATTTTCTATCTGTTTATTCATTTTTTGTACCCTAGTGAAGATCTCTGCTGGGTATCTGCAGCTCAAATTGGGTGAAATTCAATGTGTACCGTAGACAGTAAGTAGACATTGCAAGGCCACAATGTTGAAATTGAGCCGGCAACATTCTTGCTGAGAAGAAACACTGTGCAGGGTATTTTGTATTTAATTTATTTATTTTGTTATACCAAAATACGTGACTTTTTTCTTTACATACATTTCTTCTGTAAAAACATTTAGTACTTTTAATTTAGTCTTTTCAAAAAGAAAGCACCACAGATTGACATAGATCAGAAACTCACTAAATATTGATTTGTGTAAAGAAAAATATATCTAAAAGGCGGCAAACTGAGAGCTTTCATCCCATCCTCCTCTATGTCTATTTATCCATCTCCTTTTGAATTGTTGATGCATCTAAATGCCAAACCCAACAACATGCTCAACAACAAAATTTAAAAGGCAGCATATGTCAGACAGAAAACTGCTGCGTTCTGCTTCTGAGACAGCTGTCCTTTAGAGCCACCGAATCCTAAAGAATTTCACACAAGCAAATGCTGTGAACCGCCCAGAATGCTCCATGTGTTACTGAATACTGAGAGCTGGTTTCCCCAGAGTCTCTCTCACTCCCTCTCTCTCTCACACACACCCACACATACACACTGCGACAGACTGTGGGCTTCCTCCACTGGCGGGAGCTCCCGCTCTCTCAATGCTGCACTCTTCACTGAGGACATAAACTAGCTGCAGCTCTAAAAATCCATGGCCTCAAAAAACAGTCCAACTTTAGTTTTATGATTATGTTTCTCATAAAGCTAATGAATGTGACAAGCATATGATTCACATTTAAAGAGAAATCTACACGCTGTAAAATTAAAAACCTTATATTATTAATTGCAAGTCAATGTATGATGTTAGTAACAAATGGCAAGTGACATTAATTAGTAACTTTTCTAAAGTAAAAGCATAACATTATGCTACTCAAAATTATTACAGGGCCAACATTCTTGGAATAAAATTAGAAGTGATATTTATCTTCTGGCTCTCCTGAATATGCCAAGCTAAATTTGGGTAAAAAAAACAAAAAAACAATCCAGATTTGTTATAATTATGATTGAAAAGCTCCAAATTTGGGCACGACAGCGATTCGTGCTGATTTACGGTCATGTTGCTAAGATGTAAGTTTGCTGTGATGTCATGTTTCCTGCCGCCGAATTCAGTCAGGGATATGATGAGAAATATCAAGGAGTTAAAACATGACCGAGTAACTGTTTTTGATGGGTGAGAGATCAGGGTAACTGCCCCTGGAAACGCAGTCTAAGTAGCCAGTGTGGGAGCAAAAATATTTCCCAGATAGTGAAGGTCTCCAGAAGCTCTTCAGAGCAAGATACTTGAGATGGAACCCCTGTGATCTCAAGGACTAGCCAGACTAGGATTCCTCACTTGCAATGCAGGCTACTATCTTTGTTTTGGTTGGACACTGTTTTCCTTGTCTATTCCTTCCTTCCCTGATGCACTTCAGCACATTGAACTTCTTTGTTATTTGCAGCCTTGTTTTACTGAACATTTGTTTACAAACAAGGCACCGTTTGAGGTTGGATTTTATTAGGGACTTATCCTGAAAATGATGCTCTGCTGACAATGGAAGTGGTGGAGACTCTGCATTACTTATTTTCTTGCCACTCACCGGAAATCTATTGGCAGGTTGTTAAAATATTTAGACTATATTCCAGACTCTGACAAGCACAAGTTCGATTGGGCTGTCTGTCTCCTTGATGAAAATTATTTGAAATTATATAAATATTTTTTTATTTGTATTAATGTATTCATGACACCAAATCTTTATGGTGTGGAGTAATAAACCTCTTTAAATTGTGTCACCAAGCTATTTCCACATACTTTTATATGTTCGATTGTTCACCTGCTGCTACACTTGCTTTGAAATAGCAAATGTTTGAGAGGAGCTGTGATGAAAAGTAAAGCAATGTTGATCCATTACGCTGCAAATCAGCTGCATTTTCATCCATGGAGAGTTACTGGTTTGTATGTCCTATATATATAGCCAATACTCTGCAAATGTGGCCTGGCAGACAAGAATTTTCATCAGATACGTTGTATAACATTACCAGTGTGACATTCATCTCTTTTGTTGCTTAGTTTTAACTTTTGATCATCTACATATGATTATAAAATAGTTCATAATACAAAAAGATAACAACATCCTCATCACTCAAACCAAAGGTTTTAAAGAACACTCACCGAGACAGATGACATCTATGACAAAATGTGTTGAATATTTTAACTGCTTTGAAAAATGTATTCAAAATTGAAACATTTAAAAAAAAAAAAAAACACAAACTATGTTGTTCTGCTTTATTTATAAAACTTGTGACTTGTATTTTACTGACGTACATTGACAAAAACGTCAACAACAAATAATTAAAGCTCTATTTCAGCAAATATAGATTAATACAAATATATAAGCCATCTACATCTTTGATGACTTGAGGGTGAGACTGTCCTTTAATTTTGTAACCTCAGCTGTCCTATAAATAAGTATAGAAAATAGCCAGAAATGTTCCTTCAAGGCCTCTGTGTCTTTATGCCTATACATGATGACAAAATGCTAAAATGAGCAGAACACACATGGAGTGCGAAGGTCATTTTCATGTGATCAAAACACCTTCGCCAACACCCCTGATGCACACAATGCAGTCGACTGGACTTTCCTCCTGACAGCGCAAGTGATGTGCTGCAAAGCTACTGAAAATTTCATCATCTACAGTGAAGAGAGCCAGAAACACATGAAGAAGTGGACAAGAGCTGAGGGAACGACTGCGGGGGAGGAGGATGAGAATGGGGGTTGCTCAATGGTAGAGAAACTGGCATCAGTGTTGCACTTAAGACCAAGTACATCCAATCTACTTCACATCAGTGAATGCACTTACAGTTAGACCTCTAATGAATAAACCCTCCTGACTGAAACTAACTGAGACTTCATCTTTAGTCACAACTTCCAGAGGCACCAATATCTTTTTGTCTCTCTGACAATCATCAAGAATGGTACACTGGAAAAACAAAGACATTTGGCTGACAGAAAAATGGAATACCTGTTAAACTATCAAATGCCTTTCCACTAGTTTGCTCTTACTTATAATTGGCTAGGATCACAAGCGCGGGTGGAGAGCAACGGAAAAGCTGTCCGCGTCAGAGGTCCAGGCCCAGGCATGTGGAAGGGATGATGACTAAAACTAAAGTTTGAAATTTGCCTGTGTAGTCTGTTCCAATATTTTGGTTGATTAACAAGTCATTATGAAATTATCAGTTCATAATAGAAAAAGATAATGACTAAAAAAATTTTTTTAGCATCAAACCCATGTAAAAAAAACACTACAAAACAAACTAAACAAAAAACAAACTTTACAAAACAAAACACGAAGTAACTTTAATATAATTGTAACCCTAAACCAAAACTAAAAATAATAAAAAATAACCAAAAACATAATTATTAAAACAATATACCACCCTCCAAAAAAACTAAACAAAAACTAATTACACAAAAAACACAAAGTAAACTTTGTCCAACAAAAAAAATATTAGTCCTAAAAAAACTAAACTAAAAATAAAGAAAACTAATAAAAATTTTTACTTCATACCCCTACAAAAAATTAACTAAATAAATTAAAAACACACTAAACAAAAAACACTAAGTAAACTCAATAGATCATTAACCCTCAATTAAAAGAAAACTCAATTAAATATAAATAAAAACTGATCAAAAATGATTAAACAATATACCCCTAAACAAACAAAAAACAAAAGAAAACATGACGCAATCTAATGAAAAATGAACCCTAAAAGAAAAATTTAATAGAATGAACAAAACTGAACAAAGCATTATTAAACAATATACCCTAACACAAACAAAACAAAAAATTAACTCAATAAAACAAAAACTAATTAAACAAAACTAAAGAAAACACTGCGTAAACTTAATATAAATCAACGCTAAAACAAAACTAAATGAAAAGTAAACAAGAATAAATGAAAAGTTATTAAACAGTATATCCCAACATAAAGAAAAAGTGGACTAAATAAAACTAAAACTAAACAATGCACTAAGTAAACTTATTAGAACATTAACCCTAAAACAAAAACGAATGAAACAATATACCCATTATTAAACAATAATGGGTATATAAATAATACTTTATTAAACAATATACCCAATATAAACAAAACAAAACATGAACTCAATAAAATAAATTAAACAAAACAAAAAACACACACAGAAGTAGAGATACTATAACATTACAACAAGACAAAACCCAGTATGTCCTTTTCTACATTTCCCTCTAAACATCTGTCTCCAAAACCTCATCCTCTCTCTCAACACATCAGGAGGAGTAACCACCACCAACACACAGCCTTCCTCTGCTTCCAGATCCCACCGAACAAAACATCTTCCTCTTCCTGCGCCCATGACTTCCTCTCAATGACTCTCTCAACCCACTCCTCCAGGGACCAGAACAACTGCAACACTGCATTCTTCCTCTATTTCCATCAACCCTCACGTACAATAGAGCAGCACACAACACTATATGCAAAACTTGCAACTTATTTTCATTTCAAGTCTTAAAGCTAACTGTTCACAATAAGCAGCAAAACAACAAGTTCATGGGGTTGTTCTAATCCTTCACTCATTTACGAACACAAACACTAGGATTGAAGTTCAGTTAAGACACAAGTGAAATGAGGACAAGAGGAAAACATATGATTTTATATGTAGAGTTGTTATCTTAATGTTAAATTATGTCATCATAATCGTTATTGTTTATTTGTTAATTCTATAAAAATGCATAAATTTGATCACATATTTAAAAAAATATTTGTTTTGTTTGAACTTGAATCTGGTTCCTGAGTTTGTAAGGGTTTCCCAATGGTTCCAGAGGGTACCCTTGCAATTCACCCAATAGGAGCCACCTCAAGTGAACCCAGTGAAGCCTGGAAAAAGTAAATAAATCAAATAACGTGTCAATAAAAATCCAACATATTTGGAGACTCTTTGTGTTTTTGCTTTTTCTCTTCTATTTTCTGGAAATACGCTGAGTAAACTAGTTTAGTGTGACAGATATAAATGAGTTAAGTCTGTTTAAACAGTGTGAGGTTCTAGCTGGGTTGCCAGATATTACTCACTGGTAAGTTAAATCATGAGGAAATGAGTGATTCGTTTTTGTGAATTAACATTTTATAACCTCATTAACATCGTTGTTCATTAAACTTTTTCTCCTAAACACTGGAAACTGACTACGCATTCTTAATTTGGCACATTCTCTGCATTCTGCAAGAAAGATGAGCTATTCACAGGGATGGTACGGGATTAACGCTCACTCACTTTCTTGTTCAAGTAGAAGGGGTCCAGGTCCTCCAGGGGCACAGCCACCATTGCAGACGGGACGTCCCCATATATATAGGGCAGGCTCTTCCCGGCTTCCAGATCACGGTTGTGTTTCGGTTTGTTGTCTTCATCGTCGTCACGGTGACTGCTGTCAGACCTGGGCTTGACGGGCTTCTTCTTCTTCTCCTCAGCGATGCGCTTCTCGATGTTGGCCAAGGATTCTCGGTTGAACTTCTTGAAGCTGTCGGGGCCTGGAGGTGCGAGCAGCGGCGCAGCCATATTGTCATCCTGCAGCAGAGTCCTCTTTATTTAGAAGCCATTCAGGACAGCCAGCTCTGGGAGAAGGAGGGGATAGGGAGGCACCCGGACGGATGCAGAAAAAGGGAACAGTGAGAATAAAAAAAGAGAAGATATTAAACATCAGCGGCACAGGTTTCACAACACAGATTTTTACTATTTTGGGGATTTATTTGCTGATTACATGGCTCTGTTGCTGGTTATCCTCTATAACTGCTCTCTTTTTCTCACTCATACACTCACACACACACACACGCACACACACGCATGCACGCACACACACACACACACATTCGTTACGTCCATTAAGAAGTAGATGACCAAGCAGAATAATACTAAATGCGCTGCAGTACTGGAGGCTCAACCTGTATATGTGTATATGAGAGAGAGAGGAGAGAAAGAGAGGAGAGAGAGAGAGAGAGAGAGAAGAGGAGAGAGAGAAGAAGGAGAAAGAGAGGAGAGAGAGAGAGAGAGAAGAGAAAGAGAGAGAGAGAAAAGATAGTGAGAGATAAGAGAGAAAGAGAGGGAGAGAGAGGTGAACGAGAGAAGCTGTACATTAGAGGGTAAGGTCATAACTGCATTACTGCCCTTATCGGCTCTTTGTGATGACCTGGATTATATAACAAATATTCCTGAGCATGATGTCAGCTCATTCTCAATCAATCTAGACATATTCTGTCTGGCTCAGTGTGAAAAATCAAGACTTATTGTTAAATGAAGATTATTCATCTGCTGCATTGCTGGATATTTTCACATGATTACCGCTATACGATCTTTAAGTGCATATGTTTTCTCTAATTAACTGTGTTGACCCAAAAGCAAGCAGGTCAGGTCCACTGGAAACTCAAGGTGTGTGAATAGTGATTGTGTGTGTCACAGGGTTAGGATAGTGAATGGTTCAACTCAAGATGTTCACAAACTGCATGTTTATGAAATCACAAACCGTAAGATCCCACCCACAATAGTTCTTTTAAAAGCATGACACTATCCCAAGTGAGCAATAATTTGAAAAAAAGCAGCTTCACAGACCAGAAGCCTGCTGTGGATTAGCATAGTTTAAATAAAACTTCCATTTGGAGTAAGAATAGAATGGTAATATGTATAAATGTGTAAATATATATATATATATATAGCTAGTTGTAAGTTTTTTATTTGCCAAGCTTAGTCTACAGTCAATTCACTACTTTTAATGTTTTTATGTTGTTGGAAAAAAATGCGACGGTTGCATTTGTGGTAACTCACAACTCAACGGCATCGAGTCAGACTTCAAAATGTGTCATTTTGAACACAGTGTTTTTGATCAGGTAAATATAAAAAACATTGATGGTGTGGGTTTACAATATCATTGACAAATTTAACTTTAGCCTCCAACCGGCTTTTTCTGAATACTCCAAGGAATCATATCAACTTGAGAATAATGTCTCCTTTAAGATATAATATTTTGAGAATATTATATCTGTAAGCCTTACAATTTCCACAAGTTTGAAAAAATATAGGATACAAGAATAAAACAAAGCAATTTAATAAACAACGATACACTAATTAGAAGATAGTGGCCTAATTAAAAACTGGTATTTTGTTGCAAATGTTTTGTTTTACCAACATTAGAACAAAAATGGAAGGCAGCTAAAAAATTGTCAAACACAGAATAAGGCGACCAGAATGCAATAACCAGCATCTAAATCTCAGAAATAAAACTAAAGTTGAGTTGTAGCAGAAAACCGGCTGTAAGATTGTTTAACACAACCAAATAATTGATTTTTAAAAATCAGTGTTTGCTTTACTTATTACCTACAAAAACGACAAAATCATCATGTTTAGCTTAATTTCGAAAAATTGAAATAAAAAATGGACTATACGCAATGCTATCCATTTCCTGCTCACACACCGTTGGTAAAAACAAAAAGCTAAAACAATTTTTCAGTTGTTGGTTTTTTTTTAGTGCCCCTATTATTATTTTGAAAGGTTCCGTATTTGACTTTGGGAACTCCAACAACAGTTTGACACACGTGCAAAGTTGAAAAAGTGTGTTTTTACTTACAATATGCATTTACCTTGACCAGAGTTGGTCATGTTTACAAATTAATTCATTTGTTGTAATCTTATGCCCTGATGCGACTGTAATCGGCAACGAAGAGCCGTTACATTGGCGTTTGAGTGATGAGTTTGGTTTCCTGCTATGAATGAATGACGCAGGTAGGACGGGCTCAGTGTAAATCTACATCAGAGTGTATCTTCAAACAGAACTCGTTTCGGTGATTCCGAATTTACCTTTTTAATAAAGACATTAACTTAATATGAAAATCACTTTCAGATATAAAACTCTAACTGTGGTTTCACCAAACTTAAAGCTATGTGCAATGGTTAACATGTGACTTTAACTGTATAATAAATAAATTGTATTCTAAAATCACAGAAAATGTGAATACAATGTGTTAGACTCCCACAAGCAGGTTTACTAACCTCAACTATTAGACAATTTAAACATTTAATTTAATCATGTATTTAAGTAAATAATTTTACCTTCTCCACTGCAGAATAAGCTAACAATAGATCACTTAGGATATAATGGCAACTGCAGGCAGCAGACAGAAAGCAACACGAGATTACAAGTACGAATAAAACCCTGTTTTACCATCACAAAAACAGACTAATACGTACAATTAACAGGGTATTTGTCCTGGATTTTATGGATTTGGATACAATTTAATGGTAAGAGACACATATTTATCATAAGCAAAATATGTGCTTGTATACTGTCGATATACCAACCCTTGCAAATCACATAACTCTTACTCAAAACTGTACTATGCTTTCTAAAACTTCAAATAAAGATTAGTCTTTCCAACCTCTATTTAACCCCTGATGTGCTTTAGCATTTGCCACTGTCACTGAGAATAACACTAAAGTAGTCAGCATCTGAAATCCCTTAAGGACAGATTTCCCTGAAACACAACATTGAGAGAAACAGGCTTATCAATGCAAGCTCGCTCCAATCAAACTAAATTTGTTGCTTGTGAAAATGTTACACCAAGCAGACACTTTGACTACTGAACATGCTGGAGCATTTTTATTTCTGCATTTTTTATTTTTTCTCTGCAAAGAACTGCAAAGATCTCCCATAAAAATGCAGGAATAACTTTACCATCAGTCACACACACTTCAATCTTCTAGATAGTGGGACCCAGGCTTGTCCCTCAGGCTCAACTAAACTGGGCTGTTCCTTTTAACAATTCTCCATTTACAGTACATGTGTTTTCCTCTAAACTGCAGGCTTCCCTTCAAGGCCTAGTACAAACTTTTGACAGACACAACCAAACAATTTATAACTGCAGACTAAGTAACCACAACACATTTTTGGTACATCAAGAGATCAAAGAGTATATCTAAGACAAATCATTCAAGTTTATTAGACTGTATGTAGGAGCCATTCACTTTTATTTTCACCCTGGTCACTAGGGGCAGTAGGACGCCAACACACTTCCAGAAAATGCTTACAACACACAGAGTAAGAAGGTTAAAAAGGTGGCAAAAAGTTTTGACCACATGTTATTTTTTATTAGATTTTCTTGTTTGTGAACGTGGAATCTTATTTTGGAGTAAATAATCAATACTTTATTCTCATACAAGTTTGTAAAGTTGACTTTCTAATGCGCATTTAAAATGCTTAAACCTACCAATTTAGGCAGCTTAATTGTTGGGTGCTTCACTGTGACCAGGAGATATGATTATTTAATTAAACCAGATAACAGTGGCGCACCTTGGTGTGAGTAGCTCAGTTCCATTATGTGAAAAAGTAAAATACTAACATGTAAAAGATTGGTGGACTATAAAGTGAAAGATTGGAGAGATGTAAAAATAACATTGTTGAGTGTTCAAGTTCAAATTCAACTTCAAGTTTTCTATTAGCTGTGCAGCTTTAGCTCAACCTCTAGAATAAAACTGACACAACTAAATGTGCAAAAGGAAACGTTAAACAAAAAGCTGTTGACGGGTGTGATCACAAAATGTACTTTTAGTAAACTAAGGTGGCAAGTTCCTTCACAAGTCTCTGTGTTTGGATTGCCATTATTCCTTTCTGGTTTGAGGAGAGGATAAGCTGTGTTTTATTGCGAGTTATGTTCCCTATGCTCTTCTCCATTTGAACTCTTCCCAATCAACTTACAAGATTATCAAATATGCAAGAATAGCCTTGTATACATATGAAAGTGTTGAGGCTTCAGGTTTCTCACTGTTATGCTTCTCTTCAAACGCAGCTGGCCAAAAATACTTTTTTTCTTTAGCCTGTGAGAATTAGAACATCTTGTCATTTGAAATTACAAATTCAATTTGAAAGTTTTACACCACTTTAATCACTTTATATGCAACATTTCTGATGTTCACCTCATGAAACAGTTTTAACACAGAACAATTTTCTCATTTGAACATGAATTATTGAATATTTAACAGTAGGGTTTATAAGATTTGTTACAGTTACTAGCTTCCGTGCTACTTTATTTTTTATACACACGTAAGCTGCTCTTAGTGCTAAGAATTTAAATGAACAAATAATCAGGCTGTCAAATCAATTCAGTTATATCAATTCAGTTATAATCATGTACACATCTACTTTAAATTGTGATTTATTCATTTTAAAATCACATTTACGATCTCGTATATTCCTCTGTATGGGTTATGTGCTTTTCCACAAGTTCTACACTTCATAATATTACCGTAAGTAGTACCACAATGCAAAGTTAACAAGTTTGGTAATGGTAACTAGACAACTAGACTTTTCTGTGGAGGTCTGCTGGTTAGGTGACTGCTACGTACAATACACAAAAAAAGTTTCAAAACCAGAGTTTCGAAAATACCAATTAATAGATTCAGAAACTGGAAAGAAAATTAACAAAATACAGGGTTGACACAAAAATGTGCCATTATTAAATTGTAATAAATTAAATAAATGTTTTTTTTTCTCTCTTTTCGATAACTCAAGATCTATAGGCTCTCAATAAACAAATGACACCTTTTTAAAAGCAGTTACAGTCAAAATTTGCCTTCCTCTCGTTCACCAAATTACAGAGCTTTCTAATGCTCAAGTAGCTGTGCGATTTTTTTAGGGAGCATCTCCAAAACGCCAACCTCAAAACATACTGCATCAGCGTTACTGTATTCAAACTGCAAACATACTACATAAGCGTTACTCAAAATTCTAAATTCAGCATGTTTATCCCTGTTTTTTTGCTGGTTCTACTAAAATTGTAATTTTGAGAATTTATAACATTTTATTTTTTGCATATTTTCTTTAATTAGTATAGCCACTTACTCAAACAGAGTAGTGTATTTTTGCTTTGTAGCTTGTTGTCTATGTTACACAGATCATAGAGAGTTCTCATTTGACTCACTTTCAAGTAATTGAGTTAAGAAAAACTGAATGAAGTCTTAAACGTAAACTTTCACCCTGGATTTACATTTGTTTTCTGAAAATGTGAATTTGCTTTGTAACTTGTGTATGTCTTTTTTAAATGCAAATGTGTTTCATAACTTTTAAAAGTGTTTCACATTATGTAAATTTGTATTGTAGACACCAAACATCATTGGAAAGAGAATCATGGCCAGAGACCCCAATAAATATCAATTAATGGTATAAAACGGTCATCAGAACTCTTAGTATGCTATAGTGGTTCAAGATCGAGCTGTATGGGGAAAGAAGCCTATGGCTTAATAAACTAGTTGTTTGCTTTGACATGTCTACTCTTAAACAGATCTTTGCTGAAGTGGCCTTGACAAGACCTGAAACAAACTTATGAAGGTATGAAGATATTAAAATAACAACTTTTAGCCTTTTAAGGGTTTTTAAAAATTCCCTCTCATCTGGTGTGAAACATAGCTTTAAATCAGAGAAACACCCTGTCCCACATCATTTGTTCATGCCGAGAAATCAAACTCGAGAACCATCGAGGTAAAGGCTATCAGATTACACAGTCGTACGAGGCAAAGCAGGGTTATGCAAGCCTTTCAAAGGGATTAGCATGCAGGAAGGTAGAATGTTATAATTTACCTGTGTCTGACTGCTGGAGAATTATTTTAATCTCTGTGGAGTTAGGAACTGCACAATATTTTCACTTGGAAACGATCAACACTCTCACAACGAGCCTCGAGATTCTCTGGATAGCTTGACTCAAACATTGACTTTTTATTCAATCACGGGTAGAGTGATGTTGTGCTGATTGTACTCTGTTTATTGGTTGTCATTTTTGTCAATGCAATTTCTCTAAACAACGCCAAAACTGGGCCAGATAGATTTCATTCAGCAACTTCGTAAGCTTCTCCGTTTGAGTCATGTAGAGGAGGGGTTTCTTATGAACGAGTCACTAAACGAATCCTTTGGGAATCAAGTAATTAATAAATAATCACCAATATCTGTCAAATTAAATGCATATTATAAGAAAGCGAAAACTTTTTTAGAAAAAGGAACCTTCCAAAATCACAAGAACCATCGGTAAAACATTTCATTAACACTTTCCTAGGAAAGCCAGAGGGTGGGAAACCTTTTAAAACCTGTTTATATGTATAAACAAATGACAATAACACAAAACAAAGACCCCAAATCTGAAACTATTGGTCTGCCCATGAGCTTGAAGTCAAGGTAAAGAAAATTGGGCCAGCAAGCACAGAATATTTTAAATGTTCCGACATTTTCTCTTAGAGTGTGCACAAACTGGAAATCACTAAACGCCAGATGAGCATGGCTGTATGCTTTAGAAACTGAAACCTAGTATTTAATATAGAGCAGGAAAGCTTTACTAAGTGCTTTATCCACACATTAACAGCTTTTTTGTCTGCAACCAAAACGCTTCTATGGCTACAGTGCCCCATGCTTTTTTCTGTTTAAGTATTTCATGTTCAGTAATGATTACAACTCACAGCAATTTTTTTCCATTTCAAAAACAATTATAAACATGTAAATACATAAGCAAGAGAGCAAACAGAAATAGGTAACCATGAACATGGCAGTCACAATTTAATATTTGATTACTGAAAAGTTTTTAAGACCAGCGTCTGTTTCTATCCTCATGAGCTAATGAATGTGCAGTTATCACAAAGATCATCAAAAAAGAAAAAAATGAAGAATCCTCTAACACAGTCATAAATATGTTCAATTTCATTATTTTGGAAAACATGATCACATGCCACTAATAAATTCTGCCATCAGTATAACTGCCTACCTAATTTTTATGTTCAAAGCTAAAACCATGTTGGCTATACCCTTAATGACAGTCTTTTAATAATTCATCCACCAAAAACTGATTCAGTTAAGTCAGCACTGACTAAATCAATAGTGGAGTGCTCATGATCATGTCACATGGTCTTTATGATGGGCTGCTTCATCTCCATTAAAACAGCAGGCTTTCAGATCAACAGACCTACAGCATGTCATTTACTGCTATTCTTTTAAACGGACTCTATGTAGAACAAATCCCAGAAACTTTCTTTTTTTTTTGTTGATAAAGACAAAATCTTATAAGCTAAAATGTCTGCTTGTTTCTATTATATCTATTTATAGATGGATATATAGCTATAGAAATACATTGAGGCATAATATATGCACAAATATTACAGTTTATGTTGTGGACTTTGCCTGTCTAGGAGCAACGGTACCGTCCTAGTTCTCTCCCCAGTTGGCCCAAACGATTACCCCTAACCCTCCCTTTTGAACTACGGGTGGGGCTTTACTGAAGGGATGTATGCCACTTAAGCCTAAATGTAGTTGAACCCACAGTTACAGGGCTTAAGAAAAATTTCCCAACATGCACTTTAAAAACAACAACCGTGTTATGTTTTCATGTCATAAATACATGTATAGGACAGAAATATTAATATATTTTACAAATAAAATTGCAAATTTAACAAGTACAGCGTGCCAATGTTAGCCATTTACAG
This sequence comes from Danionella dracula, assembly GCA_900490495.1. NCBI lineage: Eukaryota > Metazoa > Chordata > Actinopteri > Cypriniformes > Danionidae > Danionella > Danionella dracula. The sequence continues at coordinate 5,160,145 of UELW01000234.1, read as the reverse complement.
TTTTTTTACAATTGCTATGACAGTTTTTTCAATACAATTAACTAGTTTGCTTAATTCCTAACACGCTGAAACAGTTAAAACACTCAATTGGCAAAACAGGTCATTTCTTTCTCAATAAAAAAACATCGTAAACAAAACTCCAAAACTCCTTTTCAAAATACAATAATACAGTTTTCAACACACAGACACATGATAGTTTTGGTGTTGGTGGAGATCGAGTGCAAAAGAAGTTCAATCATTTGAAATTTGTGTTTTGCATTTTGTATCAAAGAAACAAAAATGTGTTATCTGTGTCGCCTAGCTAGACCGATGTTAGTTCTAAATGGGTTAACAGTTTAGGAAAGTTGTTAAATGTATTGAAAAAACTGTCACAGCAATTTTGAAAAACTGTAAGTTACACAACAGATTCCCTTAAGCGATATACTATTTTGTTAAACACAATATTATTGTAAGTTGTAAAAGTTGAAGAAGCGGTTTATGTTAGATTTCATGTCATAAGTACATATTCACAATAAGTTCACATAAAAATGTATCAATAAAATAATAAAGCCAGCAACTAAATAAATAATAGCTATTGTAAATGAATAATGCTTGGTTTTAGACTATTATAATTAATGTTACACAGAAGACTTAGGTATGACACATGTTTATAATAATAATTATACCTTCAATTTATATACCGCTTTTTCACATTTCCATACCCTCAAAGAGGTTTTACAATTATCAGAGCATTATTCATTCACTCCACATTCACACTCTGATGCTGATAAGCTACCCTGGGGCAGTCTGACAGAACGTGGCTGCCATTCTGCGCCTATGGCCTCCTGACCACCACCAAACACACCTCACCAGTCACTCACATCCACCAAACACACCTCACCAGTCACTCACATCCACCAAACACACTCCACCAGTCACTCACATCCACCAAACACGCCCCACCAGTCACTCACATCCACCAAACACACCCCATCAGTCACACTCATCCACCAAACACACTCCACCAGTCACTCACATCCACCAAACACACCCCACCAGTCACACACATCCACCAAACACACCCCACCAGTCACACACATCCACCAAACACACCCCACCAGTCACACACATCCACCAAACACACCTCACCAGTCACTCACATCCACCAAACACACCCCATCAGTCACACTCATCCACCAAACACACTCCACCAGTCACTCACATCCACCAAACACACCCCACCAGTCACACACATCCACCAAACACACCTCACCAGTCACTCACATCCACCAAACACACCCCATCAGTCACACTCATCCACCAAACACACTCCACCAGTCACTCACATCCACCAAACACGCCCCACCAGTCACACACATTTACCAAACACACCCCACCACTCACACACATCCACCAAACACACCCCACCAGTCACACACATCCACCAAACACACCCCACCAGTCACTCACATCCACCAAACACACCCCACCAGTCACTCACATCCACCAAACACACCCCACCAGACACTCACATCCACCAAACACACCCCACCAGTCACACACATCCACCAAACACACCCCACCAGTCACTCACATCCACCAAACACACCCCACCAGTCACTCACATCCACCAAACACACCCCATCAGTCACACTCATCCACCAAACACACTCCACCAGTCACTCACATCCACCAAACACACCCCACCAGTCACACACATCCACCAAACACACCTCACCAGTCACTCACATCCACCAAACACACCCCACCAGTCACACTCATCCACCAAACACACCCCACCAGTCACTCACATCCACCAAACACGCCCCACCAGTCACACACATTTACCAAACACACCCCACCACTTACACACATCCACCAAACACACCCCACCAGTCACACACATCCACCAAACACACCCCACCAGTCACTCACATCCACCAAACACACCCCACCAGTCACACACATCCACCAAACACACCCCACCAGTCACTCACATCCACCAAACACACCCACCACACACACATCCACCAAACACACCCCACCACTCACACACATCCACCAAACACACCCCACCACTCACACACATCCACCAAACACACCCCACCAGTCACACACATCCACCAAACACACCCCACCACTCACACACATCCACCAAACACACCCCACCACTCACACACATCCACCAAACACACCCCACCAGTCACACACATCCATACTGGGCAATGCGGGTGAAGTGGCTTGCCCAGGGTCACAACAGCAGAATGGACCTAGCGGGGATCAAAATGTCAACCCTCCAGTTGCAGGAAGACCTACTCCATCACTGTGCCATCTTTCTACCCTATATGTGTAGGTTTTCAATAGCTGTTTTAACACAGGTGTCCCAATTTTCAGTCCTTCCCATTGGCACTCATTGTCAAAGGAAAGGTGAAGTGCTAATTGCTAAGGGTTAGAGCCCAAGGAGAGAAATGGAATGCAGCGTTAGTGTTCTGAGAATCCCCAATCGCTGGAGCTGAAGCACATGCACAACAAAGAGTGAAAGCGCTTCAAGTCAAGTATACCTGTCCAGTGTCCCATTTTGGGGTAAGCTATCGTATTTTACCCCTCTGCCCCATCATTATCTCATAGTAATATTTTTCCATATATGTCCCGTAGTATATAATTACAGGGAGTCTCACACATTTTGAAGTTTTCACACATCAAAAGCTCATTAACCTACAAAACTGTCATGAAATCAGTTTTTCTCTAACTCTGTGCTGGTGCCCTCTGAAACATCTCCACAAGAAAAATTCACGGAGTAAAAATGGAGCGCAATTGTTTAATATAAATTAAATTAAATATAGTTTCAGTAAACTGGATATAAGATTCAATATGTTATCCGATGATTAACTATTAAAAGATTATACTATTATAATACTTCAAGTATGAAAAATAGAAGTAAATATTTTTTTTTTTTTGCTGAGCATGTGTTATTGACATGTATTTGTTTTTTTGGTAAATTTTTGACATTTAGTAAAATTTAGGCATTTAAATGAGTATTGTTTTATTTTGGTAGGTATATTGTATATAATATTCCATTGATATATTATGAAGTGATATAATTTCACAGATTTGGCAGCTGGACGAGAAAAATGGCCCTTATTTTTATATCTATATCTAAAATGTACAAATTTATATGATCATCCTGCTAATTAGGGAATGGGTTGTTATGGGGCTTGGACTGAATCCAGGAATGTTTATCGATGGAGACATTTAGAGAAAACTCTGGAAGGACTTTGTTTTAATGGTACTAGACAGATAAATAAATATTAAAGTAAACTATTGTCATGTCATGTTTATAGCCCACTAGCAGATTTATTACTATTTCTTGATCCAAAAACTCAAGCAGTGGAGATTGATCCTGAACAAAGCATTCTTCTGCATTCGCCAAACTCTAAATGTAATAATGTGTTAGCTCTCTGGTCAAAATGTATTCTGTTATGTAATGGTTTGTGTATTTAAGATAACTTTATTTAAATTTAGTGACACAAAGTGATAAAGCGTTGAGACAAACATTCTTTTTTTCATACATGAATATTCCTGTAAAAAACACATTTTTCTTCCATGAGGCCTCTGAAAAAAAAACACTTTTATAATTTTATATGTTATTATTGTTTCTAAAGAACTCCTTGTGATGAAAAATGCCATAGTCTTTCTTGCTGTTTGTACAGAAATGTGGATCATTAATGTGTGTACAAATCCCGCCTAAAACGATAAAATCCATCCAAGAGTTTTATTTTAAACAACAAATGTTTTATACCCTTTGAGAACGAGCCGGTGTTAAACTCACGGTAAATGACATCAAATACACCCATTAAGACCCTCCCATTAATTAGCATGAACTCCGCCTCTACGCATCTGATTATAAGCGCAATAGCCCTGGCTTCGAAGGTCTGTGGAACCTTTAAGGTCTGCGTGGGAAACTTTTATTTATGGAAGAAACAAAATAAATTATTTATTTATTTATTTATGACACCTTGCTCAAGACATTTTGCTCCAGGCGGATTTTTGGATGAGGGTCATTACAAAGCAGGATTTACAATGAAGTTGAGACTGAAAATTCTTTACAAAACTCTAACACAAAATCATTTGAGGATCCTGCTATTCCTCATGAGGAAAATTTTTACTTTGAATTACCATTATATCCCTCACCTATGCTTCCACCAAATTTGTGTTTTGAAAAAATGTCAGACAAATGAACGTGGAGGGTCGTTCAGTGCCCAAATCAGCTTATTTTTACAGTAAGTGGTTTTATTGAGTTAAAAAGTGGTTTTTATTTGGTTTTATTGTCTATTTGACAAAAAATAGAGATTGGTTATATACACTAACAAGAACTACAGAAAATATTGAACATCGCATGCTGCTTTAAATTCAAAAACACAAACAAATGTATGTTAGCTTCATGAAATGCTGTTAAGTCATCTCAACTACACAAAGCAGGAACTATTCATTCACAAATGAAAGCGGTGGGTGCGTGAAATGCTAAGTAAACACTATGAGGAGCGTTTTAAGTTACACTCCGGCTCTGTCCAACCTCCAAATCTCCTTCTTCGTGAGATCCAGGCTGAGCTCAAGGTGATGCATCAGATAGACAGGCCCTGACGATTCATCCACACGAGCAATGACCTTAGCAGAACCACTGCAATCTCTTCCTGAGGGTCTACGAGCTTTCTCCGGTACTGCATCCAGCAAAAACACGCAACCGAACGGCGTTCGCTTGATTTGAACTGAACACACTCGGTGAACAAGCTAAAAACCCGACACCACGCGACAAGTAGAGACTACTTACGTGCCTTCAAGCAAAGTCATCCCCAACTCTCATTTCCGGTACATTCTGTGTCCGGTTACTGGAGAACTGAGTCGTTTTTAAACGGGAAGTGTCTTAGTGGTTACGGAAAATGACTCAAGTCGTCTTCGAAATGTCGTCGAGTGCGTTTCACCGGTGTGCGCTGTCCGTTCAGCACCGCTCCCGCGTGTCCTCCGTGTTCACTCACACACGCACCGCCTCGAGCTCGCGTTAAAGGCGTCCCGATAGAAGCGACTACAGTTTCACATCTGTGAGATGTGGAAAGTGAATGAACGGCCTCCGGTTCGGAGCACCGAGGGGAGGGGGAGACTGTCACGAGGACGAGCCGCGCCGGCCGGTGTTCCGAAGGCTTTTTCTGCCGTGACTTCGTGCGCGTGCGCAGAACAATACATTTTACTTCATATTTGGCCGTCGGATTTTATGTCTATATTTTTGTGTTATTATCATACTGGGGGTTTTATAGGTCTCCTGTTCTCTTGTTTTCCTAGGAAAGTGTTAACGCGTTGTAATTAGTCTACAAATCTTATTGATTTTGATATATCTTGAATCTTGATTTTGATTAGCTATATTGTTAAATATAAATTGATCACAAATAAGATTTAAAAATATTAGTTCAAAAACACACACATCCTACAAAGAACAGTACTGTAGCATGGTGAGAAAAATATACCCGTGCCATATATTGTTTAAAAAAAGTTTGACTGCGCATGCGTATGAAGCAATGCTAGGAAAATCTTTAGAAACATTATTAACACTTCCCCATCCGGAGTAAAAAGCAAAGACCCTAATTTCCACTGTAACTCACTTTTTTAGATTTTAACACACAAATCCACCCTAAAGCGAAAACCCCAACTTTACGCATATTTTTTTAGTCATATACTTTTAGTAATCAAAAGTAGCAAAGTTGCAATTTCTCTGCTTTAGCAAATCACTTGTTTTCCACGGTGCATGAAGCACCTTCACACGTCTCATTCTTTCCCAGGTATAAGACTGCTTATTTAGTTAGTTAGCAAGCAAGCAAGCCGCGTCTCGGTCCACGCGTGGGCCCCCAGTGTCTCTCCACAGAAATGCTGCAGTGAAGCTGAGCGGAGCTCGCGTGCAGCCACCAGCCAGAAAATCAATCTGAGAACCATCAGCGATAATGTCTCCTCCTCAGACACTCATGCCTGCCTTGAGTTATTATCAAGCAGCTCGGGTTTCAGTGTGCTGGCTTCCCAACACTCCAGAAGATTTGGGAGTCCAGCACCACACCCGAGCATCACCGCGTCCTCTCAAATCTCGACCCGCATCCGCGCATGCACGGTGGGGATGAGCGAACCCGGTATTCCCCGCAAAATCGAACTGTTTTGAAAGGCACAGAGAGCAAAGCCGAAAGAGGGCTACTAGCGAGGGTGCTTGGAAGGGAGGGGGTGCTGGTGCAGGGAGGCTGAAACTCTAACATTAGTGCTTTTTAGGTGTTAAAATCTGGATGCCAACAAAAGCGCAATTTGGATGTTGAACACATGCGTCTTGCGTCAGTCTCTCGCATTGCAATAAAGTTTGCGGCGGTCTCCCCTGCCTGCCCCATGCTCTGCGTATGTTCCGCTCTCTCTCTCACCCTCTAATGTTATGTTTGCAGCGGCATGCAGGCCAACACCCTCGTTTCTCCTCTCCAAGCCTCTCTCCGCTCACGAACTACAATTCTGACAGTCAAAAAGATGCCGTTTCCTGCAGCAAGCCCGTGCAGATCTGCGAGGGGAAAAGATGCTGAGACTGCTCTGCGGCAGTTGGGTCCAGCTCCAGAGCCGCGCACAACGAGCCGCAAACACAGGAGAAAAGCCCCGCACCCGCGCTGGAGAGCAGAGAAAGTCTACTTACTTTTCCCGCATTAAGAGCGATCCGTGCTGCTCTTGCGCGCCTAAGGATGTGTAAAAGAGCCAGGAGAAACTGCGGATGTCGCCATATTGTTGCCGCTATCTTCCTTCCCAGTGCGTACGGCTAGCCTGCATAATTGATGACTCTCAGCAAATTGTTAGGGAGCGTCTGCAAGTAGCCTACTTCCGACTTCCGTACTGAGCGACGGAGCGCTGCAACGTAAGCGAAAGCGAGCGCTGGAGGAATATCAATCACCGAGCTGCCGGGCTGCCTGTGCCCTACACTCTCCCTAGT